>CM061032.1:34419926-35019926 GCA_030763125.1 Hippophae gyantsensis | reverse complement strand
CGAAGATGATGATATTAAAGGTCATGTAAATAGGTTTAGTGGATGTGTTTCTAAAATGTTATAGGTTATATGAAGATCAAGCAATGATATTGTTGTCTTAATTGCTTGAGTTATATAGTTTATTGGTGTCTTCACTACTTGAGAAAAAGAATAGCTTAACCGTAGATGAGGTGATAATGATTCTCTTGAAAATTGGTAATAAGAAGCAATTTGTTAATTCTACACATGGAGATTGTCTTGTTACAAAAGGTGATTTAAGACCAATCTCACATACTAGAAGAAACAAATCTAGGACGAGAGTAAAGATGAAAATGTTGAGAAAATATACTTTTTAAGCCAAAACTTTATTGCAGTGGAAGAATAAAGATTCTAAAAAAAATTTCAACCTACAAAACTTTTATTTGATCAAATCAAATACCACGATCATTCATTTAATAACCATACATTGATTCACTTAATTGTTACCAAATAGTTCTTAATAACATGATAGAATTGAGTAGAACAACATATGTGGAGGTGGTACGAAACTGACAAAAGAACATTCACCTGAGTTCTTATTGAAAATATTGTGTTGGATACAGTTTCATCAATACTTATAACAAACGTTAGAACAAAACTCAATATTTTTTAGAAAGCTGTGACTAGGAAATTGTGAAGCACCAACTCTATATTGATAGATTATGTTTATGCCACCTTTTAATTCTTATGGGGCAATAATTAGTTTTGTTTACAGTTTCTTTTTTTGATAGAACAAAATATTTACCCATTAATTATCTGATATTTTGTCAAATAGAGTCCTATTCAAACTAGGAATATGTCTAATATGGAAACTGGATATTTGCTTGCAGTTAAATTACAAGCCCACATGCTCCATGCTTCACACGACCTAAGAGGCACGCCAACATGGATACCACATGTTATCACGTGGTGGTCCAATATGGCTACCACGTGTCATCCAATTGGCTTGCCACACCATTTTCTCTAGTGCTCATTTCATACTAAATAATAATGTATTTATAAATATTGATCCATAAGACTCTAATTAATTTAAGAAAGCTATTACCCAATAAACGATCAAGAAAAGGATTAGAGACTTACTCCTAACTTGCAAGCAACAGAAGTAAAACAGATAAGGTAACAAAAGTAAAGCAACAAGATAGAAAGAAGCATAAATAAATTAAGCTGGCAGCTTAATTTGTACTAAGAAAAATAACAACCTAAACAAATAAAGCGAAATCAAGATATAGCAAGAAAAAATAAATCATACAACATTCCATAGATAGTAAAAGTGTTTTCAAATCACAATGGGATCCTCGTATATTAACATATACTTGGATAGAATTGTACTTGTACTAACTAAACAATAGAGCACACAAACAAGTAATATAACAAGGTAAACCCACGTGAACCCCTACCTATGAGGTAAAATCCTTACGTTACTTATATCAATCACTCTACAACAAATAATTTACTAATAGAATAAAAGTAGTTTACAATTCAATATAAATATAACTCTAATACCTCTATCAGTCAGACACTTACTTTCATTGCTTATATGTTGCCCTCACTAACTGCCTCTACAATTATTATGATCCATGCTAAATATGGCTCTCATCTAGAACCTTACCACCACCTAGTGGTATGATTAGTCACCATTGGTCAGTATATGTGAAACCTATAAGTATGGCTTATCAAAAACTCAGGTACCTAAATACGCAATCTAAGTTTTGGGTGTTAATTCACTTTTAATTAACCCAACCTCAATAAAAAAAAATTTTGCTCAAAATACTTATGAATCATTAATACCAAAAACACACTCAAGGTATTAGTAATTCTAAATCATAAAACAATCTACACTTTTGAAAACAACAAGTTTCAAATTGGTCATAGATTTTCCACTTTTTTCTCAAAGAAAAATGGCACATAGGTCCTTTATATTAAGCCAAAAGCGTCGTTTAGAAAGAAAAAAAAGTATCATTTGGTCCGTTGCTTTTAAAAAAAGGCCAAAGGGAAAAAGTTATTTTTTATTAATATTTTAAATAAAATAATATTATTTTCTCGATACTTTATTTTATTGGTAAGTAAGTAGAGGATAAAAATGACATTTTACTATGGTATTTATCATAAAAACTATTAAAGTATTGAGTAAAGAGCGAAATTTTTATCATTAAACTGTAAAAACATTAAATGAATAGTAAAATTTGTCATTTTTTGATACCTTTTACAAAATGTAAGGGACTAAATGACATCTTTTATAATATAAGAGACTAATTGATACAAATCTTCTAATGTAAGGGATTTTTACGACACCTCACTCTTTTTTTTAATTACTAAAAGGGGGTATTTATAGAAAATTTGAAGTAGTTTAAGCACTCTATCAGCCTCTTGTCGCCCTCCTTATCGCCCAGGGTGGCGAAGCTAATAGTCGTTTCTCAATGAGGGTAATAGTCGTTACACACTCTCCAACCAATGTTGGCATGGTAGGGGCGAGACCGTGATAAGTACACAAAAAATTCCGTTTTTGTTTCTAAAAATTACCAAGTAACTTTTTACAAAAACTCGAAAAACAACATAAACGAACACAAAAAAAATCTAGCATGCATATTAACGAACTAACCCCATAGTGTGTGTTTAAAGATGTTTATCCCTATAATCAAAACGTCGATGCACACCAAACACCCAAAACACACACCTACTTCAAGTGCATCAACCTTGTGTGCTCCATCCATGTTTTAGATTAACTCATCCGTACTCTTCCAATCTAAAACATGTCAAGTAACAAAAAATGCAATATAGTCCCACACTCACATATCATGCAACATATAACATGTCAACAAACATAGAGTTATGCACACAAACTTCTTCCCTTTTTGACATAGAAAGTCAAAGAAACACCATTATATAAGAGAGAGAGGATATACAAGTATGCAATAATCACTACTACAAAAGGGGTATATAATTCGATATGTAAAGTCAATTTTTGGAAAAAATTGACTTATAATGAATTTAAAGTCGATTCGGTTTAGAATCGACGCTATCCATGTAGGACGTGGCATCGATTAACGTGTCAAACCGAAGCTATGTCCACGTGTAGCTTCGGTTCGACACATCAACCGACTCTATTATGCTATGCTAAGTAGCGTCAATTGATGTGGTGAACCGACGTTATCCACATATGTAGCATCAATTGACGTGGTGAACTGACGCTATCCACGTGTGTAGCGTCAGTTGACGCGTAGAATCGATACTACACACGTGGATATTTCCTTTTTTCTCTTCTTTCTTCCCTAGATAGAAACTATTCCACACGCTGCATAAGTCTCAAAACCCAAAACCTCCTCCACTTCTCCTCCATTCTTTCTCATTTTCTGGCCACCTATGACCACCAATTCCAGCACCGGTTAGTGAGTTTTCTTCCTCTCTAACTTATCTTTTAGATCCCCTATTTTTTTAGCAAAATACTCAAATTTTTTATACCTATTTCTCACTTACAAAACACCATTTTTTCTTCATTTCCTTCATTTTCTTACTTTATTTACTCTTGTAAGTATTTCTATTAATCCTACACACTTATTATTCATATTTTTTCTGTTATTATGTGTTATTATTTGTGTATAAATTTTTGTATTATATATGTAGGTTTTGTATTATAATATCAAGAGAAGAATATGATGATCTTGAATAACATAAGACAACACCATGGTAATTTTTTTGCTATTAATTAATATTTTATTTTTCAATTATTTGTATCATTTAAACTATTTGTTAAACATATTTTGATTTTTTCTACTATTATGTAGTGATTGAATACAAATTTTAATTTAAGTATAATAGAAAAATGAGTAAATTTTGTAAAAAAAAATTAAAAATTTAAAGTTGGTTCAACGCGTGAACCGACTTTAAATTTTAAGTCATTTCATTTAAAGTCGGTTCAGTCAACCGACTTTAATAGTATGTTTTGTAATAGTGAATCCTAACACTCATGTAGCATATTAGAGAATATTAAAGCAAACATAATAAGAAGCAACACATGCAAAAAAACAAAAAATAAAAGGCATGGAATAAATAGGATCAGTAGGTGGTGAGGTGACTAAGGTTAAAAGTAGGAATAAATAATCTAGGTAAGAGCAAGGTTAATTCATCTCCACCAAAATTTCTAAATAAGGAGGCAAAAGAACCAGTGGAAGAGGCACCAGAGTTAAAATAAGGTCCTCATGAACCAATAGAAAGAGGTCTAAATGAGGCTAAAGAGTGAGGAGAAACATGAGTAGGTGGTGGAGGATAAAGGTGATAAGAAGTAGCCTGAGCCTGTGCCCTTTTGATATCCATGTAATTTTAGTTGAAGGTATGCAACTTGTCAATGAGAATATTAATTGTAACCAAAACATCATCCCTCAATAGAGGAGAAAGAAAGTGAGTAGAATGGGAAGTAAAAGTACAACGAGTGGACTGAGCAACGTTCTAAGAAGAAGAAGAAGAAGAAGAGGTTATTGGAGAATGTTGTGAGCCTATACTAGAAGGAAATATCATGAGTGAAAGGGGAACTCGACTATAAGAAGAAAAATAAATACAATGAAGTAAGTTGTCATCCTATTTAGATATCAGGGAAGGATAATGGAGAGAAGAAAGAAAAAGGGCAACTGAATGAAAGACGATGGTCTTATAAATCATGCCTGTAAGATCTATAGTCATACCATTAAGGATAGCACAAAGAAAGTATCCTCTACATACAATGATAGTATGATGATGGAGATAAGGATGAATGATCATGCTAACAACATCATTTAGGTGACGACTAGGTGCATCTTTATTAATTATAAATGCACCTCCTCCATAGGTATGGCCAGGCCATACCAACTTATTTGTCATCTTAGTGAAGTTGTGATCAATCACCAGAGAAAACTCAAAACGAAGATAAGGAGAAATAAGGTTCTCAAACTCTAAGGAGATGATGGGAAAAGTAGGTTCCTCAACATCAGTAAGAGATAATAAATTAACAACATCATCATCAGAAAAAGTGAAACTTTGCCCTTTGAGAATGAGGTTGGTAGAAAAATCAAAAGCAACTAAATGAGTTATGATAGTATAAAATTCCATAACAAAATCCTCATCATATGAATTAGAATGGATGCAAAGAGAAAGCCAAGAGAAATAGGCAAAAATTTCTTCGAGTGCTAGAAATTCATGGCTAATAATAAGTCATTAACAGAGGATGGACGCTTGACTAGAAAGGCCAATAGGCTCAAATTATTTCAATTTTCTTGCACTTTGAGAACATTTTTGAGCTATTTTGTAAGAGATAGGGTAAATGGTATATGTATGGTTAGAATAGGCTAACAAATTTATGGTGTGAAGGGAAGAATAGTAGAGGGTCATATATATAGAATCATGCACAACTCATCGACCACCTCATCAACCACCATGTCGAGAGTGATTGACGAGACCCTCGATGAGTGTATAAAAAACACACCTCGTCGAGCATCTTGGCGAGAAGGTGGCAAGGCTTGATGAAAAATGCATAATGCATCCCTAGAAGAGAGAGAAAGAGAGTGCCAAAGAACAAACATAGATATTTTTTTATTTTTCAAACATTAAAGTACAAAAAAAAAATATCAAACAAACAAATTAAAGCACAAAAATCAGGTATAAGAAAGCTACAAGACAATAGGGAGAAAAGAAATAATCAGCTCAACCCTACAAAAATCATAAGAAATAGTGATCAAATTGCATCCCTTCGTTTAAAGAATTTATGAGGGGCAATAGAGTTAAGGTATGGTCTCTAGGTCACATGAACATGTAGTGTATATGGCACTCGAGTTATATTTTGTTTCAAAATCCTCAAAAAATCGATAAAGTGATCCCATACACACGATTAGGCAGACTCTTAGAAGAAAATTTATTTCTTTCCATACTATGCCTTTGATGTATGATGCATCTAGCTTGAACATGCTCAAATAAGCCATAGTAGCTACATTAAGATGGAATAGATAGGGGAGCGTGAGGCAGAGAGCTTTGAAAGGTACTTTGCTTATTTTGTAGTGCATATGGCACTCGAGGTATCTAGCTTGAACATGTAGTAAATATTGCACTTGAGGTATATTTTGTTTCAAAATCCTCAAAAATCGATAAAGTGATCCCACACACATGATTAGGCAGACTCTTAGAAGAAAATTTATTTCTTTCCATACTATGCCTTTGATGCATGATGCATTTAGCTTGAACATGCTCAAATAAGCCATAATAGCTATATTAAGATGGAATATATAGGGGAGAGTGAGGCAGAGAGCTTTGAAAGGTACTTCGCATATATTTTGAACATTGCATAACAAGGTAGCCAATAGTGCCACATAGATGGCATAGACGTGTAGAGGAGTGAGAAAATATGGGTTTCTGATTCCATATAGTAACATGATGAGGAGGAGGAGAAGAAAAAGAACTCATATTAATTCTCACATAAGGATGAGAAGTTAATTTCCCATAGTTGTGTCTCAGATACCCACGTTCACTATAATGGTGACAAGTAGGAGAAGAAGTAGGTAAAGGGTAAGAGACCGCTATTGGAATGATGGGAAGAAGAAGTCTTAAGTGAAGTATCCACTTTACTAGAGGAAAGAGGCTGGGATGCAGACCGTAACTTACCTTTAGGAATGGATGCAATAGACTTTAACTTGGGTTCTTATGTTGTAGACTTGACAAACTTCGATGTAACACCTATTGAAGTAGAAACACTTTTCTTCATAACCAATTCCTCTTTTATCACCAATGGATTTGGAACTATTGGTAATCTTATTAACCTTTTGAGAATTGGTCATTAACTTGCTAACCATAGTAGATGATTGAGCAAGCTTCTTCTCACTCATGGAGAGCTTATCCTTTAAAGCTCTAACCAAGTCATCTTTTTCTTGATGGAAAGATTCCATATATATATAGCATAATTGTTGAGAGTATTGACTCTAGCATAAAACTACTCAACTTCTACATCCTGCTCAGTAAGAGTATATGCCAGATACTCTTTATCACTTTCGAGCACAATAATCTATTTCTTTAGGCATGAAATTTTAAAAATTCTAATCAGATAAGGGATCAGGGTTAAAAAATAGAGGAATAGCTCTAACAAAAGCAAAATTCTTTAATTGTTCCTCAAAACTTTTCATCTTATCATGATTTGCATTACATTTTCTTGCAAATTAGGGTACCTGTTCTAAATGACCTCATATTTGTTAGTGAGATCACTTTGTTCAAAGTAGATTAAGGACTTCATTTCCTCAAGATCTACCTTTAATATGCTTATCTCGTGATTTTTCTCTTCATAGGTTTCCAAAGCCTTTAACTTTTCTTTTTTGACTTTAAATGCTCTAACAAGAGTTCATTGTAGGTATCGAGCAACTCATCTTACTCATCATCATCATCCTTAGCAATCACCTTTTGAATCTCTGAGGCAACAGTCGAAGGATCTTTGATAATTCTTAAATCTATAAAGGCCAAGAAGTTAGTGTTATCCTTATAATTACTATTGATACTATACAAAATAATAACATCAACATTCATCGCATGCTTTTTCTTGCATTTTTGCTTTGAAAAATAGTTTGCTAGAATGTGTCTAGGCTTCCTACACTCAAATCATTTTATTTTACTGACATGGCTCCTTCCATGTTTCTTTTTCTCATTCTCAAAGTCCTCATCATTCTTCACAAATCTTGAGTTTTTAGTAGTCGAGCTATATATTATGAGTCCACCATAAGAGCTCTTCTTATTATGGAAAACTTAGTAAACTTCTTAGCGAGTAACTCCATTTCTACTTCATCAGAACTAGAATATTTGTCACTAATAATAGTACTGGTTGCGTCCTTGTTGGTTCCACTACCCTAGGTGATTCTTTGCAAAATGCTCTTTCTTTTACAAGAAATGTTTTTTTGGGGAAGTAGGTGATGAAGCTTAAAGACTTGTAGGCCACCTACCAACTAATTCATGATGAGTTCTAGCTTATACATTGATTTTGTCGACATAATTTTAACCTGAAAAATGATGTGAGAGACTAGCAATGATGTTTTCTATCAATTTCTCTTCACTTATTGGTCTCCGTGGATTATATGAGATATTGACGCTATTTGACAAGTGAGCATAAAACTTGTCAAACTTTCATCTTTTTCAATTATATAGAGCTCGAAGTCTTTGTTCAGCTTCAAAATCCTCGATCATTTCACATTAGAAGTAACCTTATACATTGTCTCTAGTTTTTACCTAACCTGCTTGGAAGTGGTACAACACTGACTTCTTTTATAGTCATTAGGAGTAACAACTTTGATGATTGCATACATACAGTCCTTTGTTATTCCATTTAGATTCTTTATTTTCTTATTTGGTCTACTCAATCATCAGCTTAGGAATGACAGAGTTGTCGAGAAGGGTCTTGGTTAGATACATTCATCCATTTTCAACAACAAACAAGACACAGTCTTCTAGCAACTACAAGAAGGCCTATATTTGGGACTTTCAATAGGAGTAATTTAGCCCATTGAAAAATTAAAGCCTTCCTACATTGCCTCATTCTCTTGAATCCATTAAAGAGAAGTGTGTGTAAGTAAAGAAAGTTTAGCAGAATCAAAACCATAACGGTCAAGCCAATAAGGTGAATCTGCTCTAATACCAATTGAGAGAGTTTGGCACTTGATACACAACCAGGGTGAGGAGATATAGACTCCTTAAAAACTCACCCTAAACTCTCAAGTAGCAAAAAGTAGGCACATAACACATAGATAACAAAAGTAGTAAAGGTTAATCACAGAGCATGTAGATTAATTTAAGCAATAGAGATAATAATCAAAAAGTAATAGGCATGCGATAAGAGAAGAAAAGAAAGCATGTAATAATAAATGTCAAATAACTTTCTAATCAGAGTTTGAATCTTAGTATGTATACATAATATAAACTCATATTATACTAGCATAGTAACAGATCATATATAACACCAGATGTAATGAGATAAACCTAGATAGAATCCCTGTCTATATGGTAACATCCTTGGGTTGCTTATGGCAACCACTTCACAACAAATAATCCACTAAACAATAAGTAGATATAACATGACAAAAGTATAAATATAAATACCTCCATCAATCAGGTCAACGATGCTCTCACTCACTACCTCTACAACTACTTGATCTAACACATAAACCCGACTCTCCTCCAGAGCCAACACCATACACTATAGTGTGATTGGTAACCAATGATCAATAACATGTACAAGAATGTGGGAAAAACCACAACAATAAGAAAACACTTTCTTTGAAATCTTGATAATACTAAGTGATAACTGTATTTTATATAGTTATTTTCACCTATTTTATTAATTATAATTGCTATGTTCTTGATGTTTTTAGTTAATTTTAGTTTAATAAATTAGGATTTACTGTTTTTTCTAAATTTTAAGAAAATTAAATAAAATGTATCGAAAATGCTCTTAATGATAAATTTTTGTCCAAAAATATAATTTCAAATAAAAGTATTATTAATTGCAATTTATAAAAGTTGAAAATATAATTAAAATTGGGCTTAATTTCAATTATTAAAAGTTTAAAATTTAATTTAAATTACAAAAGGGCTATATTGCAATTAAATAAAGTTTAAAATGTAAATTGAAATATATTTGTGGGTGAAAATATAATTAATAAAAGTTAGTTTTCTTTGCAGGAGAAACATTCCACGCGGCGTTATCCACGCTCCATCGTGGGCCGTCAGATCAACGCATGAACGGTTTAGATGCGCATGTGCACTTCAACCCGACCAAGGAGAGTGGATACAGGGAAATTCTCTATCGCGCGGCTCGGTGCCCGAGTGGGGCCCACCTGCCGCGCAGGCCGGCGTGCAGCGTGGGACCCACCGTCTGACGCCGCGCAGACCTGTCCCCCACCTTCGCGCGCCTTTTCTAGTGCGGTTGATCCACGTGAGCCCGGTTTTTACTCGAACCAGAATCTGCCACGTGTTGCACTTAATATTTCAGCAAATCATATTCCGACACGTGGCATGTTACAATGAGCGCGACCGCGCTGGATCAAGACTGTGTTGTAACCGTTGGCTCCCGTGCGGCAATTCATCGTGCGCCCATTCCCTTCAACGAATGAGATGCTGCCACGTGTCCCACTAATTGTGTCCGCGAATCAGAACGCGACACGTGGCAGCGTGGAAGAGAATTAAAACAGAAACGCGCAGCGTCCCACTCACTTTTTCGATCCCATTTTCGATACAATTTTTGTCCCCCACGCGTGTAATTTATTATTTTCGCCACACTTTTTTGTCCCCCGCGTGGATTTAAATTTAATATTTTATTGATGTATTTTTTTGCTATAAATAGGAGATAGTTTTTAGTTGTAAAAAAGTTTTTGGAGGAGAGTTTTAGTTTTAATTTTCGAAAGTTTTTAGAGTGTTTTAGTTTTTTCAGTTTGTAATTTTTATTGTGTTTGTGTGTTGGTTGCGGAACACGCAGAAGCCATTTTTGGCTTTTGTTGTGTTCTGCGTGTGCCAAATATTTTCATATAAGATGTTTTGATTTTATTTCTGTTTCTTCTTATTTTTCTGTAGTTGTTGTAATTTTTAATTTTATGACGTAATTTAATTTTTCTAGGGTTGCATTTGATCTAAATTTATGAAGTTTTGATTTTAATTATTTTTGATAGATTTATAAGACGTTCGATTTGTTCGTTCTATTTTGTTCTTAATGCTTTTTGATTATTTACGAATCTTATCAAAACGATCCGTGGCACATGAATAAACTTGAGAAAGGCATTTGTGTGTATATTGCTCGTAAATAGAATGACATGTATGATGAAGGATAGAAATATACCCTAATTGTATGTGTGGCCATTTGAAAACTTAGAACTTAATGAATCTTATTAAATTTAATTCTCATAGAGATATAATGAATTAATTTAACGAGGTGTGTTTATACGGAGCTCGAAAGAGATGTATGAATAATAAAAAAAGAAGTTTTCGGTTGACAAATTAAATGTACTAAAAAATATAAATCAAAAGAAAATAACATGATTTGAGTGGATTAGTTTGGTGAAAAATTGCAATCCTAGATTTCTTTTATTTTCTTATTTTACTTTTTTATTAATCAACGATTGTTTTGGATAAAATCAGAAAGATACAATTTTAGTACTCGACAAACTATAGTAACAAATCCTCGTGGGATCGATCTTTACTTACAAATCTTTATTACTTGTGACCGTGTATGCTTGCACGAGTCCGTGTGTTGAAAAACACGCAACACTAAGCCCAATCCAAAATCATAGTTTTGTTCATAAGAGAAATGTAAAATAATATTAAGCCCTCACCACTTACGAAAGCTATTTTATTCACATAAAAACTTGACAAAAGCATTGAAATAGACTCAAAGTAATTTTTGAAACAAAATAAAAAATCAGAGAAAATTTTGGTAGAATTTCATTATTTTTTTCTAGATTGAAGAAGAGAAAATAAAGGGTATTTATAGAAAGAATCTAGTCATTCTAGCCACCCTTGTTGACCACTCATTGAGGTACCAAAAAAATATGATTTTTCATTTTAAGAAATCTTGAGTAATTTTCCATAAATACCCGCAAATGCAACGAAACAAAAATTGCAACACTCAACCTAGAATGCATACTATGAAAACCAACCATGTGGTGTGTGTAAACATGCTCGCATTTGAAGTGTGCCTAATTATGTGCATATGTACATTAATGATCATCACTAACCAACCTTACATAGAGGAAGACAAATATATTAAGTAACATAAACAGACTCCGTGTTTTGTACACGGGAACGCCAACAAATACTCAAAAGACTACAAGACTTACCTTCTACCCTTTTGGCTTTCTATGAAAAAATAATGCGCAGCTAAGTATAGATACACATCAAACATGAGATGACCATCAAGATGACCTAGAGATATTTGTTCCTTTGAACAAAACATCAACGTACACGATACAACCAAAAAACACACCTATTCCAAGTGCATCTTTTTTGTGCACACGATCCATCTTCTAGATTAACTCATCCGTATTCTACCATCCTAAAACATAAAGGTCTTAACTCACCTGCTCTCTATAAGACTGAAACTCTATGGTCTCAATCTACGCCTATAATCTACACATATGAAACAAACACGTATCCCGTGAACATATCATGTAGAAACAACATGTTGTCTATCCACATACTATCGTGTTGCCCCAATATAGGTACACATCGATAGGGTAAGAACAATTTTATATGGAGTAGAAACAAATACAAAGTACACAAATCCCCTTAATTGAATGCAATCCATGCAACAAAATGTAGTGCAATCCTACAATCACATCCCATGCAACACATAACATGTTAACAAACTCATGAGTTATTAAAAAGCACTAAAATTACTATGAATAAAGTCTAATTAACTAACTCCGCCTAAAGCTGTGATAAGATGGTTTGCTATTTTCATAGAAATAAAACTGAAATTTAATAGTTAATTAATTATTAGACCCTGCCTAAGGATATTAGTTAATTAATATTAAACAAAAGAATTTGGACCTCGCCTAAGGACACTTTCTTAACAAAAAGAGAAAATAAACAAATATAAATTTATATATTTAATAACCTAAATAATATGAGCAAACATAATTAACTTAATTATTATATCCATAAATACTCCACTGTTATGAATGATAAAAACTTTCATTATTATTTATTGAATCATATTTATGTTTATTTTTTTGTTATTAGATTAGGAAATAAAAATCAAAATATTATGATAGGATGTTTATGATTTAATTTTGTTTTTAAAAGTTTGAATAATAAATTAAAAACTACATATATTTCTTCCTTAGATCGACCTTGGGAGTATACTTATCATTTGCTATAAAATGATTCGTGCACTTGCTAGAGTTTTATAAATATAAAACCAAAGTATTTGCAAGATCGGTATTGCCAGTTTTGTTCATCACAAACACCGAGTTGTGCACACAAACATCTCACCCTTTTTGAAATAGAAGTAAAAGAAATATCCCTACATGAGAGAGAGAAGACATACAAGTATAAAATAATCCTAACGCTCATGTAGTGTATCAGAGAATATTAAAGCAAACACAACGACAAGCAACACATGCAAGAAAAGAGAACAGAAAAAGAAGATAAAGGAAAATTCATTCTCATTAAATAAAAATTTTATTACATTTTTTATTTCAATAAGTAAAAAAGAAAATACAATAAAAACATCATAAAAAAGTTCAACGCCTTCTACCACCTTCTTCAACATCATCATTATCATAGACAAACACTAAGTGACAATTATCTGTGAACAGTAGAGTCAATAGGTGGTACAGGTAACTGAGGTTGAAAGTGTGAATAAATAATCTGGGTAAGAGTAGGGTCAGTTCATCTCTACCAAAATTGGCAAAAGAACCAAGAGAGGAGGCACTAGCTCGAGAAGAAGGTCCTTTGGAACTAATAGGTAGAGGTCTAACTAGGGTTGATGAGTGGGGAGAGCCATAAGTAGGTAATGGAAGAGAAGGGTGATAAGAATTAGCTTGATCCTATGCCCTCTGGATATCCATGAAATTCTGATTGAAGGTATGCAAGTCAAAACTTTTCATTGTCCCGTATAAGAATTTAGAGAGGCTTGATTTGAGAAACCACTCAATAACCACACATCAATCGTCCTCTCTTTATCGTCCAAGTCTCTATTCATCAATTGAAAAAATGTTAAAAAATCCACGTTAATGAACTTACACTTAGTAATTAAATTTGCATGCAATATGCACCATGATATATGTACATGAAAATCATGTAGTTGTTTCCCTTTATCATTATACAGATGCCCTCTTTTGGTGTGGTATTTATTTATTTGTTGTTTTCATTACTAGCTTTCATTTCCATTGTAAGGCCTTTGCACGATACTTGTGTTGTTGATAACCAATAGGCCATGGTTTTTGGAACCTGTTCAACAACTAAATCCATGGTAGTATTATACTTGGGACATGATGTGAGTGTGGACCAACTAAGTCATCACACATACATCGGTGATCCTAAAAGGGCCTATCGTCTAATGTGGCCACATGAAAAACCTCTCTACATACAATTATTGATTCATTTAAAATTCTTGGGTCCATTGGTCTCCTGTGTCCCTTGACCATTCAGCCCTCTAGACATAAGAACCAATAAACTTTAAACATTTTTATTCCATACAATCATAGTAACTTATCTTTATTTTATTACATGGATGTAAATGAATTTTTTTTCAAACTTTTCCCACATTTTCTAATTAAATTTCTTTTTGCAAAAATGATTATTTATAGAAAACTCTTGCGATTGCCGGGCACCTTGCCGACCATGTCGGTGAGCCCTCACTGACCATGTAGATAAGAGTAATAACCACCATGGTGAATATAATGGCAAAAAAACTACATAAGCCATCTCGCTGACCTCACCAACCATATCGACGAGCACCTCAACAAGGTCCTTGGTAGAATCCTTAAGCAGCTCTAAAAGACTTATTTGTGTTTGAAAATTTTTCCAAGTAGTTTTTCACAAATAAACAAAAACAAAATAATGCATAAACACAGCTTAACATACAAACTACATGTTCCTAAACCCCAGTAGTGTATGTAACATGAAAGCATACAAAGTGTTTTAACTGTGTAAGTGTATGCAATATTGAACCGACAATAATTGAACTTACATAGAGGAAGACAAAATACTAAGTAAAATAAAATTGATTCTATGTTTTACATATAGGAATGCCAATAAAGACACAACCATAATTATGAGACTCATAACTAAGTAGTACATTTAGCATAGAGGTGCAAATCTCAAGCCTAAGCTCAAAATAAGCTAAAGCTAAATGAAATGTAATTTCTAGCCCTTGAGAGAAATTTGACTTGGGGATAGAACGGTAACTTCCAAAAAAAAGTCAAAACCAAGGTAGGTAGAGGAAATCTAAAACTAATATGTAAATTTACCTCCTAGATTATGCACCAATCTTAAGGAGAATTAGTCTAGTCTTAGGTACCCAATAAAAGGAGACAAACATAAATATGTGTAGGTACTCTACATGTAGCATTAATTATGGTAATATCTAAGTTCTCAAGACTGTGGGAGAATCACCTTGTAGATGCGTGAACAGTTTGACTGAAAATGATCATAACTAATGAGTATGATTCTAGTTTGGTTTATGGTGGATGTTTAAGAAGAATTTCCAATGGAGATATCTGACTCCTTAAAGAAACATTGAATGATGTATCCAATTTAATTTCATTGAACTTGCATTTTTCTATTATCTTTCATTTTAAGTCTAGGAGTAGTCTAGGAATGGATGATTCCTCCCTTGTCACCTATTTCTTTATTAATATTAAGAATAGATTAAGAGAGGTGGTTAGAAGAAACACTATCAATGGAACCGAGGAAGGGGACGAAAACTTGCTCTTTAATCCTAAACTAGTAGAAGACAAGGATATTTCCTTGTTAAGCTACCGAGAAAGTTCATGAGCTTTTTATAGGTTACTAGAAATAGAGGCTAGGATCTCATCAATGTTTAACACCTCTCAAACTCTTCAAAATAAAAAGAAAGACAAAGAAATAGAGTTTAAAATGAGATACTTGGTACAAGGGAAAGACTAAGATGTCAAGGATAAAAGGAGGGTGAGAGCTGATAATCAAGTTGAAATAAACACACCAAATGAACAAACTTAGAGCCTAAAAAAAGCAATGAAAAGAAAAGGATAGCAAAAATTGACCTAAAAATAATCAATTATGTGCTAAAAGACTTGGATATCGAGGAACATTTACACTTGGGAAAGGCTCTAATCATCTTTGGAAAAGTGTGAAAGTGTCATGATATTCTTAGAAACACGCAAGAATACGTGATCAATTTGTACAAGTGATAAATAAATTAAAAACAAATGTTATCGATCCCATGATGATTGCTATAATAAATACTACTACTTATTAGCAGGTTAGTTAATTAGTAAAGGAGGTTTTAAAAATTGTTTTTAACTAAAAATAAAATATTAAATATTAACCAAAATACATGAACATTTAGATTAAAAAAATGTGATTATAGGAATATCCTTACCACTAGTTTATACTCTAACCAATTATATCATAAATCAATATTAGAAATATTCTTGAATTCTTAACTTTAGATTGGGAAATCTAGGCAACTAAGGCTAGACTTCATAATGTACTTTTTTAATTGTTTAATTGATTAAATGTCCACTTATTAACCAACCAAAATCATAAACAACCTATTAATATTGCTAGATAGTTCATTCATTGCATTAATTCTAAAAAGGAGATGACTAAATTATGCAAGATTATAATTCTTAATAACTTTTAATGAAGGTATCAACCCTACTTGTCACACTATCACAAAGCAAAAAGTTACCACTACTAACAATCTTAGACTAGCATTAAATATATACATGTAGTAACTCTAATTCAGACATGCATAGTTTTGAAATTTAAACATAAAGTCAAATATATCAAAAATCAAGGATTAAATCTAAATATTCATCATAATATTTTATTAATTAAAATCATAGTGTTGGGCTTGAAAATTTCCTATCACATAAATAAATTAGATAGGCAAGAACATTAATTAAAATAATGGAAGAAGAAGAAGAAGAAGAAGTAGTAACTATTGATTAAAATCAATGGCTGAATTCTAACTTCTTAATTGCATGTTTGATTCCTATCTTGCCTCTAGCTATTATATTCACTGCAAACCTATATATTTTCTATAAAGTTTTGTGTCTTCAATTTGTGGTTGATTCTGTTGTTAACCATAGCTACTTATATATGGTAAAAGAGTTACAATGTAGTTAGGATTAATGTTATAGAGGTCTAAAATAATCAAATTATAATCTAACAAATATGAACAATTTGGATACATATGTGCTTGAAATCAAGTGTTTGAGAGCAAATCTAACTTCGTGAGCCACAACACATGTCGATTCATGCTACGGTGCTACCTTGTTTCCAGTTATATGCAAATTCATCCCGAAAGTGCTGTTATGTAGTGCACGTATACTCATGCTGCGACATACCCTTAATTTTTTCAATTTAATATTTTGACCCCTCTTTGATGTATATTATATAAATGATTGCATTAGGTCTTTTATTATATGACAATTATGCCCTTGATTGTGAGGATTTTTTGGTCCTTTATTATCATTTGTATCTTTTAAAGTCCAAAAGTACCTAAAATACATCAAAATATATCCTGTGATCCTGAAAGCATAATTTATAAAATATTTAAGTTAAAATAGGATACTAAAAACTAATCACTTAATTAATTATGATAAATCACAAGATATGCATGCTTCTTAGGCATGTATTACAACCTCTAACTAGCTTCTGGCTAGTCCCTAGCAAGATTAGTTCTCAAAAGAGGTTCCCAAAAAGAAAATAAATAATTGAACACTAACCTAAATTGAATCATTTTTGTAGATTGACACAATTGTATTTAGCATATGTAACAAGCCTTTAAACTCCTATGTTGTCCTAGTGAATGAGTTATAGTCTCGTGAGAGTTTTTAGTGATTATACCTACAAACATCATAACTAAATTAAAATGAATTAAAAAATAAAAATAAATAAAATTAAATGAAGATAATAACTATTGAATCAATTATACATTTGTCTCAAAGATTACTCATAATATTCAATGTATAGATTATCTAAATATCACTCTTTATCAAAGATTAATTCAAATATTAATTTTACTTTTGTAATCAACTCTTAGACATCCATCTAACTGCTCATATATAATCTTCATACCAGATAATATTATATATGACATTCATAGAATGAAACTTTTGGTCTCTAGATTATGCAAATATGATATGTGTAAGCATTATAATCACAAGATCCATAGGCTTACTTTAAATTCACTATCCACTAATGTAGAATGGGGACACTACTTTAGATCAATAGGTTTTTATCAAGGTTATAATGTTAGGTCAAGGTGTGAGGTTATGAAAGAACGGGATGGTGAATCCCAAAAAATAAGATAACTTAATTAAATACACCACCATTTTAAGTTCTAAAATAGCTCCATATATTACCTAACTCATCCAGGCCAGTATTTACCTTCACATCCAAAGCTAAGTATACTATGGGTCACATTGTATCAAATATCAAAATACTCTTTTTTTCTCTTTTTCTTTCTTTCATTTTTTTGTTTTCTTTTAGTTTTTCACTTCTTCTCAATTTTTTTCTTCTTTTTATAACTAAAGAGATACAAAATTGCATTATCAACCTTTCATCCTTTTTACAATCAAAATTGATTTTTTATAACCCTTAACATGTTATTTTTAATATTATTTTGGATTGTAGTCAATTTTTACTGAATTTTTTACCTTTTCTTCATTGAGAGTTCATATTGAAAATTCCTACAAGTCGAAACAATTTTAAGAAGGTCAATTGTTCTCCTGACTCATATAGGTAACAAATACCTATACGAGGAGTGGAGATGCCAACCCATAGAATCTTTTTGCGAGCTCTATATCAATTTGGCCAAATATGTCTTATAACGTGAATTGAACAATTATCAAAGTGAAAGTACATAAACAATAGTTGAGTATGCATAACATCATATATAACAAGGTAAACCCACATAAAATTCCAAAATATTTAGTAACATTCTCAGGTTACTTAAGGAAATCATTCAGTAGCAAAAATCACCTTAACAATAAAACCATTACAGTTTAAGAGAAATAAAACTATCATTACCTCTATCAGTTAGGATCTCTATCCTAACTACCTATTGCTACTCTTACTTGCTACTTGCATAATGACCTAGTTCGACACATGAATCTGAATATCGTCCAAAGCCTACACCACCCACAATGGTGTGATCATAAACCAAAGGCCATTAATGTGTAAAGTGAATAAGAAAATGTTGCATGAAGACAACCACCAGTCGACAAATGACTTAACACATAAAACCCACTTTCAAACACCCCCTTGAGTACTCACTACTTACAAGCATGGTTTTGCTCACACAGTCACGAATACTAATATCAAACAACACATAAGGGTATTAGTGATAAGAAAATAGAAAGACTAGATGTTAATTTGATAGAGCTCTGCTACCCATTTTTAGGATAACAAATAAGAACATATGAGGGTATTTATAGAACTTGGATTTTCCACCTTGTTAGCCATCTCACCAACCATCTAGCCAACACCTATCCACCACTTAGTGTGAGGTCCCTAGCAATCTTGATGGCAAGATGATAAAAAGTCATATTTTTTTGTTCCAAAAAATGTCGAGTATTTTCCATAAATATCCACAACCGAAATAAACCAAAAGCATAAGTGACAATGTTTGCTCAGTTGCACTCTCACTAGTAAAAACCCAACATTCCATTCAACATGGATACTACAAAAACCAACCTCATAGTATGTGTAAATATGTTTGCATATAAAGTGTTTTTAGTTATATGCGTGTTTGTATTACTGATCTGTAGTAACCAACCTTACATAGAGGAGGAAAAATACACCAAATAAGAATAGAATAGACATCATGTTTTGAACACGAGAAGCCAACATACAGACACAAGAACAACGAGACTTACACATGTCAAACATGTGTTTATTTTAAGTCATCTTAGAAAGTAAAAGGGTAGGATAATTTGCTTCTTTGGCTTATAAAAGGTAGGTTATAGCCTATTAAAGAAAGAAAAGTTTAATAATTCATATAAGCTCAAAGGAATAATAGTGACAAAGATACAAGTGGTAGGCTTGAAAAGATAAAAAGGGACTTAAAATGGCCTAAATCCTTTCCTAAGCATTGTGAATTCTATAATTTTTCCTTAAGTGATTTTCAAAGTAAGTTCTAGAGTTTGTTGAGATCTTAAAAATGTCAATGAAACATTCACACACAAAACAATCTTAAGTACTCATATTACTCATTCATTCTTACGACTAACCATATGAGTTTCACACTAAGTTCAATCCATATTTAAATCATTTCTGAATTGAAGTAAAACTTAGAGTCCTCAGTATATTAAAGTTATCACGATCATATTCATATCATTGACCTATAAAGTGACTCAAAACACACAAGCAAAGAAAATAAAAACTAAAAATAAAAATTTTAAAATTGTGTCTGAAATTTTGTTTGAACTCATAAGAGAAATATAAAATTTCCCACCCCTAACCTAAAATCTAAATTTTCCTCAATGTTCTAATGTATCTAAAGATAAGAGAGGAAAAGAAAACATACCTAGCTAGTAGTGGTGAATTATGGAATTTTGAGCATTAGGTTCATATTCTCAATTCATCATATGTATCTGTGCTAACATGTATTAAGAATTAATATGTACCTCACAAATAATAAATTACTAAAATAAAGTTAATATGTTCAAAAAATACATAACAAAATTCCAAAATCAAAGAAAAATTACAACAAATGATATTAAAGAAAAATTGCAAAAAGATAAAAAAGTAAACCCGTAAATTGGAAAATCATATAAATAACTATGATAGTGAAGCTCTAGTCCTCTATGTCGTATGTTATGTCTTCTTCAGTGACTTCTAGTGCCCTAAAGAAAAATTTGTTACTTGGATACTCTAGACTACAATCATAATCAGATTGAGCGAGTTGCAACTATTGCTTCTCAAAGATGGTGTTCGTATAATTGGACTGATATGTCCACTAAGCCATTGCTGCATTTGATAGGCCTCTATTTTATCAACCTTTCTTGTAACTTTTCAAAACTCTCCTTTAAAGGGGTCCTTGAAAAAGAAGCTATTTTCTTGGGTTATGAGGCTTTAGTTTAGCTAGTGAGGCTTGCCATGTATGCTAGGGTTAACAAGTCATCGAGTTGAAGTAGAATTTCATCATTAATAATTCTTACCCTACTGCTAGCACAAAGTGTTGTAATGAGTTATGGGAAAAATAACTAATTCGATATTTATTCGCTGACAACCTTATCCTTTGATTCATAATTACCCTAACATCCATGCTTTTAAAGGTTTGGATTATGAAGAGTAATAGAGCCATTTCTTTATCAATTGTACTATAATGTTGATGAGTGCTTAAAAAGAATTAAAATTACCATGATTTAATGTACTTTAATTGATTAAATAGATTTATATTTGTATGATTTTATCATCTTTTTATATAAATTTATCTTTTTGGAATAATGGATATTTTTATTATTTTTTAGGTATTTTTGTTTAAAAATAATATAAAGACTAGAAGAAAAATACTACAGGCAATGCATCACAAATATGTTGAGAAAAAAATGAGAAAAAGTCAAAAAAATGAAAAAATTGGACAAAATGGTTCATAAAGGTAAAAAATGCTTCGAGCTGTGCGCATCTATCGAGTCCTGTGCGCATTAAACGCCCCAATCTACCAAGCCTTGTATGCACTGCGCATATGTGACGCCACAAATCTCACTCAATCCACACCAATTGCACGCATTTGAGCCTATTTGCCAGTGCCAGCACCCAGTCGTGCCCAAATATTCCTACACGTGTGCCAGCCTATCTGAAACACATCCAACACCCATTTTCAAGATATTTTTTTCCACTTTTTTAGTCTTTTCTTCACCTATAAAAGGATCTTTTCCCCATTGTAAAATACACACAATTTTCTTAACTCTTTCTCTCTCTATAAAGTTTTCTTAGTTTTTTAGTTTTTAGTTTTCAAGTTCTTGTCTTTTGAGAAGAACTCACTATGCTTTTATAGATTTTTAGTTTTTGATTCAATAAATAGAAATACAAATCCGTTTGGAGGTTTTCCAACAACAGAATTAGCATCAAAGTTTTGTAAGGAATTTTTTTGAGGTATAATTTTAAAATAAATTTTTTACAATTATTTTTTATGTTTTATTCTTATATGTTATGTTTAATTTTTCTTTGATTAAATTTAACATGAACATGGCTGACTGTTTGTAAATATGATATAATAATAATGTTGTTATGCTTGTGAAATATTAAATAGGTAAAACATTTCTATAAAATAATTTTTTTATTCAAGATTTTATATTCATGATGTTAGAGAGACATATATTATTTTCATTACAAACTTAAATCTGAAAATTAGATTTCAAGGTTTAATTATTAAGTTTAATTTAGAGTAGTGCTCTTTTATTTGTTGGTACAATCACACAATAGTTAGAATGAAGCTCTATTTCAATTTTTTTTATAAAAAGTATTATTCAAAAATTTATTGATAATATATTTTTAGTCATGGTTTTAAAACTTGAAAGTTACTACTCGGATAATTGAATTCTTAGGTTTAATTTGGACACCTTGAATAAAGTTTAAAACATTTAACCCCACCAAATGTGATATTTAAATGGTTCATTTTCAATCTCTTAGAAAAAAAAAGAATTAATTTAATTAACCAAATTAATTATTAATTCTACCCATATGTGTTAATTGATTTGTTTAATTAACAAATAATATCTAACCCCACCAAAGGTGGTATTCATATAAAAAAGAGAGAATCAATAAATATTAATTTATATATTTAATAACCTAAATAATATGAGTAAGCATAATTAACTTAATTATTATATCCATAAATACTCTACTGTTATGAATGATAAATATTTACATTATTGTTTATTGAATCCATATCTATGTTTATTCATTTATGTTATTAGATTAGGAAACAAAAAAACCAAAATATCGTGACAGGATTTTTAGGATTTAATTTCGTTTTTAACAGTTTGAATAATAAATTAAAAACCACATATATTTTTTCCTTATATTGACCTTGGGAGTATACTTGGTCATTTTTTTATAAAATGGTTTGAATAATAAATTAAAAACCACATATATTTCTTCCTTATATTGACCTTGGGAGTATACTTGGTAATTTTTTTATAAAATGATTTGTGCACTTGTGAAAGTTTTACAAATATAAAACCAAAGTATTTGCAAGATCGCCATTTCCAATTTTTCTCATCAAATGCCTAGTTGATATTGATTTTGAGTAGAGGAAATATTGCCAAACACGGGAGATGTTTGTTAATTCGTTAGCATCAACTTATTTATGTCTCCTATTTGTAATATATCCCACTCTATTCCTCCTAATGTTAAGCTCTCTATTACTTCCTCTTAATCTATATGCTCTAAATAAGCCTCGTACTCCCCTTAAGTTACATCCCTTATACCATAGTAAGAATTAATAGTGGATGCACTAAAGGGTACAAAAATTACCCTAGCCATGGCCCTATCATTAACAACTTAAGTCACACTAGCATAGAATTCTCTCAAAATGGATACAATACCAACTTTAGGACTCTTTACAAATCTTCCCCGTCCTAGGTTTTCTATTGCATCATTTAGACCATGGAATGGGTCTTTTCCAAAATCAATATCCCTTTCTAAAATAAAATTTTTATTTACCTCTATAGCCTTTTCAAATATCGTTTTAGCCTTGAGGCTTATAGACCTTGTTCTATAATAATCTTCTGACACCATAATTGTTTTACCTTTAGCAGAGTTTTTTTTTTGGTGTTATTTATGATTCAAAGAGTGTAAAAATATAATAATAATCCAAAACTTACCACTCTATCTAGGTTTTATTTCCTTCAATCCAAAAAAAATCACACTTCTAATCCAAAATTATTGACTACATCAACCAAAGAAAACTTGATGAATTAATGCACATACTTGAAGATGATTGGTTGTTCTTGAAGAAACCCAAAAAAATATAATATTTATGTGAAATCTTTGCAAAAAGATCCTAAACAAGCTTTAATATTGATACAGATACAACAAATTGGGAAGAAGAATAGTGTTGGATAAAAATTGAATTTTTAGTTTGAAAAGGGAAAGGGAACGAGTGTATGTTAGGGTTTCTAAAACATTTGAGAAAGGTTTTGTGTTTGATCTGGTTTCTTGTGTTGGGGCATGCTTTTGTGTTTAAAATGTACATGGGTTATGGCATACTTAGTGTCATGACATGGTAAGCATAGAAAATAAATCCCCATAATCAACCTGAGATAAATGTACCACAATGCACTTAAAATCTTGTCACGACATGATCACATTCTTATTTTTTTATCCGAGAACATTGTGCCACATCGGACACAAACTCGCATTGCAATTCAAAATGAAAACTTTTAATTTTTTTTTTGGTAAAATTCTAGTTTTACAAAAATTAAAAAAAAAAGAATAAGAAAAAATACTGATAAATATAGAAAAAATTACTAAATAAAAACAATATTAGAGGATAATGCATTATTCATCCCCAAACCTAAGTCAAGTAATGTCCGTAATACAATCAAATGATACAAAAAATAACAAAAATTAAAAATAATAAAAAATAATAGTAAATATAATACAAAATAAAAACTAATGTTCGATTGAAAATAAAATGAAAGAAAATCAATAGGTTGCCTCCCAGGTAGTGCTTCGTAAAAGTACATCAGCCCGATGGATGTAACTTCTAATAGAAGTTGAAATGGCTTGAAAAGTCTTGGTTGGGACCTTCTAGTTCTATGCTAATTTTTATAGCAACAACAATGATAGTCTCCTTAGGATTTATCATAGTTTATGAATCTTTCCCAACGTTATGGCTAATTGGCTTATTTGAGTCTCTATGTTATGAATTGAAGCCTTGGTGTTCTGTTGAAATTTAACATTATGATTAGCTAAAGCAAAAACCATATCCTCTATAGACTTATCTGGAGGTTGTTTAGGTGGGTACAGTTGAAGTGGCCTAGGATTTGGGAAGCCAGGTGGACATTGTTGGTTGTTTAAGAATGTTGTTGGTTTGAATAATTAGAATTTGGATGATCCATCCAACCTGCATAATAGGTGTTAGATAAAAGATCATACCTGGACCTTTGTGCTTGAAAGCATCCAATAATATTACCTTGTTCAAAATTATTGCCTTGAAGAGTAGGGCATATATTAGTGAGATGCCCCACTTAAAAACATATGCCACAAGCCTTAATGTCCACTAGCTAATTGTTTATCTAAAGCAGTTAGATTACTTGAACCTTAATATTAGGGTTAGTGCTTACCTCATTTACCTTTGCTTGTGGGTTACTACGGTTTCCAAATTGTTGAGAGTTGGCTACCATAGTGCCAATTAGATTTCTTGTCTCATGTGAAGTTTTGTTCACTAAGGCCCCTCTACTAGCATCATCTACCATGCTTCTCTCCTTAGGAATTAGTCCTTTATATATATATATATATTGAAGAAGCAGTTTCTCACTAACTTGGTAGTAAGGACAACTTGCATATAACCTCATAAATCTCTCCTAGTATTCATATTGGGTTTCCCCATTGAATTGCCTTATGCCATAAATTTATTTTCTAATTTACGTGGATTTAGAAGATGAAAAGTACCTTTCCAAAAATAATTTGGTCAAGTTAAATCATTTGGAGATATTACCTAATTGGATATAATAGAGCTATTCTTTTTCACTATTAGCAAGTGAGAAGGGAAATACTCTAAGCTTAATTTTGTCTCAAGTGATCCCAACTGGTTTCATAGTAGAATAGGCCATATGAAACTCCATCAAATACTTATTTGAGTCTTCTCCTACTAAGATCCTGAAAGTAAGTAAAAGATGTATTAGTCCAAATTTGAGTTAAAATCCTACATCCAAGTAGGAGTACAAAATGTGCAAGGGTTGCTACTCTAAGTTAGGTACTACTAATTCCTTAAGTGTTAGGTCTACTGTTGCCATCTCTTTGTGTTTAGTTTCAAATTCACTTCAAGAAATGGATTTTATTGTACCTACTCATAGTGACCCTTTTCATCTTAAATTGTAGGAATATCCTTGTTCCATTCAAATCCTAAAATTAAAAGAAAACATAAAAGTTAGCAAACTAAAAGTAAAAAAAATATGTATGAAGAAGTTAAACTAAAATAAAAACCTAGAAGGAAGTTAAAATAAATTAAAATAAAATAGATAAAAATTAAACTAATAATTAATGGCAAAATTGTAAAAATAATCCTTGACAACCATGCTAAAAACTTGATACGCTTAGAAATATGCAAATATATGTAATTGATTTGTACAAGTGATAAATAAGTTAAGAGCAATGGTTCTTGAACTCACGAGGATTACTACAATAAATATCACTACTTATTAGCTAGTTAGTAATTAGTAAAGGGATTTTAAAAATTATTTTTAACTAAAAATCAAACAGAAAATATTGATCAAAATACATAAGTACACCCATTAAGAGAAATATGTGATTATTGGACTATTTTCACCACTAGCATATAATCGAACCAATTATATCATGAATCAATATTAGAACTATTATTGAATAAGGCTATACTTCATGATGCACCTTTTCTTCTTTTGTAATTGATTAAAGTTCCACTTATTAACTAACTTAAATCATGAACAACCTAATCATATAATTAGACAACTCATTCATTGCATTATATTCTAAAAAAGAGATGACTAAACTACGTAAGATTATAATTCTTAGTAACTTTTAACGAAAGTATCAACCCTACTTATCACACCGTCACAAAGCAACAAGTTATCCCTTTGAATGAGAATATTAGTAATTATATTCTCATAATATACTAACAATCTTATACTAGCATTCAACATATACATGTAGTAAACTAGTTAGCTACTCTAATTCATATATGCATAGTTTTCAAATTTAAACATAGAGCCAAATAAATCAAAAATCAAGGATTGGATCTAAAAATTCATCATAACATTTTACTAATTAAAATCATAGTCTAAGACTTGGAAATGGCCCACAATCATATAAATAAATTAGTTAGGCATTAATTCTGAAAAAATCTTAATTAAAATAATGAAAAACTAAGAAGAAAAATAAGAAGAGGAACAAGATAATGATTAATATCAATGGCTAAATTCCAACCCCCTTAATTGCCTCTTTGATTCATATCTTACTTCTACACTTTAAATTATTTGCACACTAACATATTTTTTTGTAAATTTCTATGTGTACAATCTGTAGCTGATTTTGTTGTTATCCTTAGCTACATATTTATAGTAAAAGAGCTATAATGTAGTTAGGATTAGGTTGTAGAGATTTAAAATAATTAAAATGATAATCTAACAAATTTGGAACAGTTTGGATAAACATATGCTTGAAATCAAGCATTTAAATGCAAATCCAACTTTGCATCTTATGGCACAACCTTGTTCCCAGTTCTCTACAAATTATCCCAAAAGTGTTGTGCTACAACACATATATACTCATGTCATGATCCACCTTTAATTCTTTCAATTTAATGTTTTAACCCCTCCTCGATGTATCTTGTATAAATATTTTCATTTAGGTCATCAATTGATGACAATTATGCCCCTAATTGTGAGGATTTGTTTCATCTTTTGTCATTCGTATATTTTAATGTACAAAAGTTACAAAAAATACATCAAAACATACCCCATGATTTTGAAAATAATTTATGAAATACTTAGGTTAAAATGCGATATTAAAACCTAATCCCCTTAGTTAATTATGATAAATCAAAAAATATGCGTGCTTTTTAGACACATATCATGCCACACTCTTGAGCACTATTTATATAGCGGGTGAAAATCTCTCTATGAAAATTATTTGTTAGTAATTACTTCCCTAGAAGCAAGATCAAAATAACACATCAAGGAAGATGAAGAGTCATTTCCATCACTATAGTATCACATCAATAACCTTCAAATTCATTATCATTACTTTTAAATTATTTCTATAACTTAACATATTTTCCATATCAAATTGGATTATCTTGTACAAATTTGAAACGTAGTACACAAAGCAACTAACCTCTTAGCCTAGATATAAGGTAGTTTTACTCTTTCCTTTTATTGGTAGACTTAAATTAAAAGAGTGTAGGACCTATTGTTTAGACATTAGCCTAGTACCTACTATCATAGGTCAGTGTGCATACCCATCTTGGTGGCAAGCAACCACATAGACACCACCACAAGAGTCAAAGGTGTACCTTCTACTTACATTAGTCCTACATGTAACCAATAATATAATGATGTGTGTATACTGTAATGGTCCTAAATTTATACAACAAAGAGAGTAACGTTCACAAAACATTCATAATTCATCTCACATATGTTGTATCTTTTTGACCTGGTTATCTAAATAAATATGTGCATTTTATATGCTCTAAATAATTAGGCATTATACTCCTTTTAATTGTGCTATATTTTGTGAACATTGTAAGCTGTTAAGGGGAGCATTTTGGTTCTTGTTAACCATTATGCAGATTAACAAATAAGATATGATTTTGTGAACATTGTAAGACTTATAGAGCATTTTAGTTCATGTGAACCATTTTGGGTCATGTTTATTCAAAACAAATTATAGGGAATTTCATTCAAATATCATGTTCGTATTTTGTTATATTTAAATGTATTTGTAAGTCTTGTTAGTTTAGTGTCAGCATTCCCTATGCAAAACACAATGTCTATATTTTATCTCATGTTTATGTATGTTCTTTGTAAGGTTGGTTACTGGTGATTAGTATTATTTAAGACATAGTTTTGTATTTGTATATAGTTTGCATTGTTGGATGTTTTTCATCGTGGTGTTGCTGTCAGAATTTTGTTGCCTCGTTAGGGTGCTTTCTACCTCTTCTTCACCGACCTTGGGTGGTGATGGGTCGATAAGGGTCTGAGAGGCTTGAATTTTTTTTTATAAATTGCCCTCTACTCAATCTTATTTTCTTAGCCATAATTGGGGAAAGCTCTACCTGTTTGGCACCAGACTTCCCTGCTCTATTCGTGGTCCATATTTCTTCTGAGTGTCAAGCTCGGGAAACAATATAGCATTTATGTGATGTAGAAGATAAAAAATGAGTCTATCTCATATTTCTCAAAGACTAAGTTAAGTGTAAAAAATGTGAGATTGAGTGAGGTTTTGATAGAGGTAAATGTATGGTTGGCTAGTGGAGAACCACATCATTTTAACGAGTTACTCTTAGTGTTAAGTTACTATGTGTCGACTAGTAGTTGCAAGAGTACAACAATTTTCATAGGTGACGAGCCTATATGGTAGTGTATTTTATGTCAACTAGTGGTTACATGGATAGAATGATTCTCATTAGTGAAGAGCCTATGTGGTAGTGTGCCATGTTTTGGCTAGGTGTTGCAAGGTTGCAACGTGGTGCATAGGTGAAGAGCCTATATGTTTATGTGTCGTGTGTCAACTGGGTGTTATGGGGTCGTAACATGTGTGTATGTTAAGAGTTTGTGTCATTAGTAGTCGATCACATCACATGGTGATGGAGCTCCGAGGATGAGTTTGGATCTACTTAGATCAGGTACGGTGTTGACAATAAGCAAGGGAAGTATAGGTAGTTAGGTGATGAACAAAATCAAGTCTCCAGCAACGGTGCCAAAAACTTGATGAACACAAGACCGACATCGGGTTAGCAATACCAATCTTGTAGATACTTTGGTTTTATATTTGTTAAAATCTCGCAAGTGCACAAATATTTTTATAGAAAATGACAAGTATACTTCCAAGCTTGATCTAAGGAATGAATATATGTGGTCTTTAATTTATTATTCAAACTTCTAAAAAGGAAATTAAATCCTAAAAATCCTATCACGATATTTTGATTTTGATTTTTCCTAATCTAATAACAAAAAAATAAACATAGATATGATTCAATAAACAATTATGCAAATTTTTATCATTCATAACAATGGAGTATTTATGGATATAATAATTAAGTTAATTATGCTTGTTCATATTATTTAGGTTATTAAAGATATAAATTGATATTTATTGATTTTCTCTTTTTTATATGAATACCACTTATAGTGAGGTTAGGTATTCTTTCTTAATTAAAAAAATCAATTAACACTTATAGGTGGGGTCGATAATTAATTTGATTATTTAAATTAATTTCTTTTTCTTAGAGATTGAAAATGAACCATTTAAATGCCACCTTTGGTGGGGTTAGACATTTTAACCTTTATTCTAGGTGTTTAAATTAAGCCTAAAAATTTAATTATCAAAGTACTAACATTAAAGTTTTAAAACCATTATTGAAAATATGTTATCAATACATTTTCAAATATTAATTCTTATAAAAACTTTTGAAATAGATTTTCACTCTAACTACAAGGCAATTGCACCAACAAATAAAAGAGCACTACTCTAAATCAAACTAGATAATTAAACCTTAAAATCTAATTTTTATATTTAAGTTTGTAATGAAAAATAATATATTTCTCTCTAACATCCTTAATATAAAATCTTGAATAAAAACAAAATCAATTTATTTTATAGAAATGTTTTACCTATTTAATATTTCACAAACATAACAACGTTATTATTATATCATATTTACAAACAACCAATCATATTAAATTTAATCAGAAAAAAATTAAACATAACATATAAGAATAAAATATAAAAAATAACTATAAAGAATTCATTTTAAAATTATACCTCAAAAGAATCTTTGCAGAACTTTGATGCTAATTCCATTGCTGAAAAACCTCCAAACGGATTTTCATTTTCGTTTATTGAATAAAAAACTAGAAATCTATACAAGCATAACTAGGTATTTGTGATGTATTGTCTCTAATATTTTTCTTCGAGTTTTTAAGTTATTTTTGAACGAAAATACCTAAAAAACAATAAAAATACCCATGATTCTGAAAAGATAAATTTATATAAAAATATGATAAAATCATACAATTAAAGTACAACAAATTATAGCAATTTTAGTATTTTTTAAGCACTTATCATTAGGACAGGTGCCTCGACTGATAGAAGTATTTGCATTTATATTGTCAATTGAGTTGTATGATGTTTATTCTATTTAATGGATTTTTTATTTCCAAGTGCTTGTGATAAGCAACCTGAGGATGCTACCAGATAGGTAGGGGTTCTATGTGAGTTTATTTCGTTACATAATGTGTTATATATAATGGCATGTTGTTAGAGTACAATCATTATTTATCAAATTTGCTCTCATATATGAGGTCTTGAAGTGATTGAAAATCTTTTATAACTTTTTTAGTATATTTACCTAATGCATATATTGTGTGATGTTTGTTATGTATATGCATGTTACTAGCTTAGATAAGAGCCTGTGAGACACATCATCACTAGTGTATTTACCACAAATTATTCTTTGTTTTCTAATGGTTGTTTTTATGGTTTGTTAAATCAAGCATGTTATTTTTATTGTAATTCCATTATGCTATATGTTTAATTCACCTTGTGAGATCCATTTGGCCGAGTTAAAATAGAGATTGCATAAAGATTTCATGGGTTGACATTTTCACCCTTCATCTAGATCTTAGATGACTATTTGAGTCAGAAGTTCAATTAACTTAAGTACAATTATTCCAACGTATGGAACTCTCAGTGTTCATCCGAATTCAAGTTTATTTTTCATTTATGTTTATCGAGTGCTATTTAAAGTTATGTTATGTTTAGGTTCATTAACTTTTATTTCATTTCATAATCAATGTAGTTCCACACAAAACATATAGCAACTAAAGCAAATGACAATATAATGCATGGGTGTAAAACATATAACAGTTCCATACAAAACATAAAACCTAGAGTCTTTAAAATACATTCATCCCTAAACAAAACACCCATGATAATACAATGGATGTCCTATTCACTTACATAAAATAAAATAAAAAACCTTGACAATATCAGAGTAGCAAATAAACACTTTCTATATGTCTTTGTTTTTTCTCTTCCACTTTATGGATACAATTGAGTAATGGGGTGGCTGATGCCTGTGCCCTTTTTTTTCATAAATGGGTACATTTTAGTCCATTTGCTTTTAGGTGTTACGTTTTAGGTACTCTCCATTATTAGAATGATTCTAGATGTCCTTTCCATGGCATCCACTCCACAAAAGCATTTCGATGGGTTCATCTTTTTCTAATAAACCAAACTAGATAAGGTTGTGTGGGTTCAACTTTGGTGGGTACGTTCAAAGGCTATAGTGAAACTTCAAAGGCTGCAATGAATAAGGTGAGATTCGTTTGGAAAGAAAGATTGAAAATTTTAGAGATTAAAAAAAAAATCAACGGGATTGAGCCTTTTAAAGCTCATGCAATTCTACAATGGCATTGGTTCGTTTGCTGGGATTTAAAGACGTTTCCTTTGGAGGGATAAATTTTCAAATTCCTAAGACATATTTGTTAAAAAAAAAGACCCCATGAAAAAATTTATTATTTGTATATAGTCTAAATCATATTTTTAAATTATAAGATAAATTGAAATCTCTTTAAAAATTATATAACTAAAGTGTATAATTTGGATAGTTGCTTTATGTTAGTTGTTTAGCACAAAAACATTTTTTTTTCTTAAAAATTTATTTGTTACTCAATTTTGTTACAAACAATAGGCACTAATTATAAGTATTTGTGTAAAAATTAAATATATAAGTGAAAAACTCATTAAATTTTGTTTTCTTTATTTTTAATACTTCAAAAACTTATATAAAAAAAGTTTTAAGTGAAAAAGTCCAAAATAAAGTGATAAAAAAGTTTAGCACAAGTTGATTAAAATTAGAGCATTTGTGGTATTTTTCTAAACTAAAGGGGTTGTAATTAGATAGGAAACTTTTATATGTATGCCCTAACTACCTATCCCACCCGTCCTAGCTAGTGCAATGGCAACCCTAACGAACACAAATTAATTATTCATGCAAGGACTGTGTAACTAATTAACAATATATAGAAGATAACTTCATTAAGGAGATGTATGGCATTTCATGCCTCTCTCTCTCTCTCTCTCTCTCACTCAGAAACGCATGTGGCCATTCGCTTGAAACATACTCATTGCAACGATGGTATTCCAAGATAATATTTTTTTTTTTTGTAATTTCTTTAAGATGTATTTAATTATTTGTTCACTTGTTCTTATAATAAAGTAAAAGTTTAATTAAAATAATAAGTATAAATTTCAATTGACCAACTTTGAAGCAAAAGCTATGAATACTTGTACAGCTTGACCACGTGGTGTGCTAATTGGTTTTTCCATCAAACTGTTATTTTATTAACAAAATTAATGATAGTTACCATTAATTATTTGTGTGATTTATATCTTATTAATGAAATTTATTATTTGTTAACGGGCTTGACATGAAGTTGAATATGTTAAAAGTCTCATATTTAAATTTTAATTATAGATGCCTGAATTGTATCATGTTAAAAAAATTTAATGAAATTTATTAGCTTTTTTAATGTAGCATCAATGAAACGTATACTATGCGAGATGAATTATTGATCGGTAGAAAGTATAAAACATATGCAATCAATGCTGCTTATATATACTCACAATTTTAAAATTGGCAAAACCACAATTTTAACTTTAATATATATATTTCTTTGCAAGTTAATATCTTTTAAGAATATTCAAAATTTACATTAAATATATAGTGGAATAAAAAAAGAGATGTGGCAATAACACTGCTTCGTTTATTCAATTTTTTTATTGTTTCCTCTAATTATTTTATCTCTTTTATTTCAATTGATTTTATACTACCGTATGATTCATCTAGTTGGTTTGGTGACAAGAATAACACTCTTTCGTTTTATATTACATATATAAATCACATAAAATATTATTTATTAAAAATAAAAAATCTCAAACTACTAATATTACTATTGTATCAGCTTAGTCAATTAAGACAAACTAATTTTTTTTTTTTTTTTTTTTGCCTTTTAAGAGGGCTCAATAGATGTAAAACCATATCATATTAATTAATTCATGTTGTGCATTTCCATCATGTTTTCAAGCCCATATTCATTTTATATTATTTTTATTCAAAATGTTTATTTATAACAGTAAAGATGCTATTATCATTACAAACACAAAAAAAATTAACAGTTGGTTTTAAATAAAATATAATATGTTGTGTCATGTTATGTTATGGGTGTGATCCAAAAATTGATACCCTAAATTTTTTTAATGAAAAGCTATAGCTAACAAATATACACCCTGCTTACTTTCTGGTAAATTTGTAAATATTGCCACCCAAAAATTACCATGGTTTAATAACCTCATCTATAGTATTATTTTTTTTTCCTTGGTGGACTTTTTATCCACAAATAAAATTTAAACCTACTACTTTTACATCATCACAAGGCCATCTATAGTATTATTTGAAAGAAAACAATGTATTAAAACGGTAAGGGAAAAAAATAATACTATTTTTATGTTTTTAAGAGTGCTAAAAAAATTGAAAGGAAGGGTAAATAAGTTTAATAAGTTATCATGAAATTAATTAATTAATTAATTAATCGATATGATAGAACTTAATTATAAAATATTAAATTTATTTTAAAAAGTAAGAATATAGGTATTTTTTTATGGAGAAAAAAATTCAAATATTTTTGTGTAAAATGAATAAAAATTTGGATAGCTAAAATGCAGAACATGTTATGTTGCTAGTCAAGGTTGTTAAACATTTATTATAATTAAAAAAAAAGGCAGTTGCATATTTCCCTAACTTTTCTACATGGTTGCGTAACTACCTAGTCAGGCGATATAACATGCCCGATGTAGGGGGTTAGATAATATATATATATATATACACGCTGTCACGCAGCTCTCCATAAACAAATGAGTAACACAACTCATATATGTAAATGATTTCCACAACTCTAATGCAGCTTTAGGGATAGATTTAAGGGGCAGTACAGTACATTCAGACTGTATACCGCTAAATCCCAAAAAGATGTAGATAATGTTAAATAACTCAACATAGACTTTATCATACCAAAAAGAGTTCTGTATTCTCTCTCTGCAACTCATTTTATTGAGAACCAGTTGGTGCAAAAAACTGGAAGACAATTTCATGTTCTTTGAGGTAATCCATGAATGCCCATAACAAGCTATCACTTCCTCGATTAGATCGAAGTTTTTTTTTATTGTTCTGTCTAATTGATTCTCCACCTCAGCCTTAAACTTTTTGAACTTTTCAAGAGCTTCAGACTTGTGGTATGCATCAATTAGACATAAGCAAACCAAGAGTGATCATTTGTGAATTTGATGAAGTATTCATAACCTCCACGCGCATGGACATTTATCATCCCACACAAATCTATGTGCACCAATACCAATGGTCCATGTACTTGATTTCCTTTAGATGGAAAATAATGTATGATCATCTTACACTCCAAGAGTCCATCGCTTCACGATTATTTGTAAAATATTTTGTTGTTGGCTTTTTGAAATGACATCTCAATTAAAATTGAATCTTTATCGAAGCATATATATAGCTAGGCAATAAAATTCTAACTTTAATTCCTTTAATAATTTGATTACAAATATATAAATATGTATATGTTTAAAGTCAATTTTTGTGTTTATTATGTTCTTATTATATCGATCTTACACGTCACTAGTAAATACGTCAAAATGAACGACACTGTGAGAATATCATATATACTCTGATGCTTAAGTCATTTTTTTGTATGATTTAGTTTAGATAAGAGATGATTTAGAGAGTTTAAGCATTTACTTCTATGTACTTTGAAGATGAAAATGACTTATTTATAGACCTAAACTATGATATTTTTATAAATAACTTACATTTGTTAATTAATATCTAAATTATTTAGATATTAAATAAATAAATATAAATTATTTAATATATTAATGAATTTTTATAAATATGGATTTAATTTATTAATACTAATTTTATATTAAATTCAAGAAAGAACTTGTTTTAAATTCAAATTGAATTGATTGTATATTAAATTTATCCATTTAACTTTTGAAAAGTGATGTTGACCAACCAAATGGGTCCACACATACAAAGTGATTTTTCTATCTAATAAGCCCTCTAGACATCCTAAGTTGTTCCTAGTGGTCTAGTTGATCACTTGAATACGGTGAAATAGAGGCATCTAGTCTTGAGATTTCCTAACTATGTACCATGTTATTCTTGAGTCATAATCTTTCCAACACCTTTTTTTGTGTCTGATCAAAGCGGTTATGAAATCCCAAAGTTGGGTTAAAAAAATCTACGCAGGTTACGAATTTTAATTTCCCGAATATGATATTTTCTTGGGCTAATTCTACTAGATCTCCTTTCTATTTGAACCTTTGGATTTCTATTTGGATGAGAGGTTAAAATTAAACTTGCCAATCTATATATCGATCAAGTCACTCACAGCTTCGTCGATCTCATTCTTTCAGTCAAATATTATAGATTTATGGTTGAGGAACCTAACTATAGATTTTTGCCTCAACCAAGTCTTGATAAGTGCTTGATGATTAAGATTTCTAGATGACCAATATTTGATTAGATGATTGATTCATTTAGAAACATACAAGTATATGTGATCAAATTGTATAAGTGATAAGTAAATTAAAAACAAAGATTGTCAAACCCATAAGATTTGTTGCAATACCTACAACTATTTATTAGTTTGTTAGTAAATTAGCAAATGGAGGTCTTAAAATTTTTTTAAAATAAAAATAAAAATAAAAATAAAACAATACATAAAATATTTGAGCACATAAATTAAGAGAAACATGTGATTATGAGACTATTCTCATTATTAGCCTATAATCTAACCAAAATATTATGAATTAATATTAAAAATATCCTTGAATTCTTAACTTTAGTTTGAGATATCTTACACACCTAAGACAAGATTTCATATTGCACTTTTTCTTACTATTTAATTATTAATGACATAATCTATTAACTAAACTAAATCCTGAATGATCTAGAGGTACACTTATTAGATTTAATTCATTCGTTGTATTAAGTTCTAAAAAGAAGATGATTAAACTAGGCAAGATTACAACCATTGGTAACATTTAACGAAGGTTTTCAACACTACTTATCACGCTTGTCACAAGACAACAAGATACCACTTTAAATAAGAATATTAGTGATTACATATTAACATCTTAACATCTTAACCTAGCATTAAACTTAATCATGCAATAAATTAGTTAGTCATCTAATCTATATCAAGCATAGTTATGACATTTAAACATAGAGATAAATATATCAAATATTAAGGATTGAATCTAAAATCCAGTCATAATATTATATTAATTAAACCATAGTCTAGAGCATAAAAATTGCCCAAAATCACATAAATACATTAACTAGACATGAATTATGAAATAATCATAATAATTATATTTAACATAGAAGAAGAAGAAGAAGAAGCTAATGACTAATGTCAATGGCTGATTTCTAACTCCTTAATTGCCTCTTTGAATTATATCTTATCTCTAGCCTTCAAATCCTATATAGACCTATATATTTTATGTAAATTCTATGTTTATAATATGTGTCTATCTTACTGTTAACCCTAACCACATATTTATAGTAAAAAAGTTACAATATAGTTAGGATTAGAGTTGTAGAGAATTAAAATAATTAAAATGATAATTAAATAAATCTGGAACACTTTAGATAGAGATGAGCTTGGAATCTAACATTTAAGTGCATATCTGGATGCACAGGCCATAAAGCGCATTGACTTGTGCCGTGGAAAGAGATTGTTTCCAATTTTGTGCAATTCGAGAGACTTGTTCCGCAGTGCACATATACTCATGTTGTGACGTGCCCTTAATTTTTCCTCTTTTAGGTTTTGACCCCTTCTTGATGTATCTTGTATAAATATTTGCATTTAGATCGTCCATTGTATGATAATTATGACCCTGATTGTGAGCATTTGTTTGATCCTTTGTCATTTATATATTTTAATGTCCAAAAGTACCTAAAATACATCAAAAATACCCCTTGATTTTGAAAAAGAAAATTTATAAAATCTTAAATAAAAATGCAATATTAAAACCTAATTCATCTAATTAATTTTGATAAATCACATGATATGCATACTTTTTAAACATATATCACAACCTCTAACCAGCTTTTGGCTAGTCATTAGCAAGATAAGTGATTAAAAGAGGTTCTCAAAAACAAAATAAATAATTCTATACTAAATTAATCTAAATTATTTTCGTAGATTGACATGATTGTTTTTAGCATATGCAATAAGCCTTTAAACCCATAGGGTTCCCTAATGGATGATTTATAGTCTCGTGAGAGTTTTTAATGATGATACCCACAAACATCACAACTAAAATAAATTAAAATGACTCAAATAAATAAAAATAGAAAAATAAACAAAGACATTAATTATCAAATCAATTATACATTTGTCTTAAATATTGCCTATAACATTCAATACATAGATTATCAAAATCTCACTCACCATTGAAGAATAACTCAAATACTGATTTCACTTTTGTGATTATTAACTCTTATACATCCTTCTAACCATAAATATATAATCTTCATACCATATAATCTTATGCATATCATTTATAGAATAAAATTCTTGGTGTCTAGATTATGAAAATATGATGTATGTGCATGGTAATCACAAACCTCATAGGCTTACCTTTCAATTCACTCTCCACTAATGTAGAATAGTCATGATACTTTAGGCTAAGGTGTGGGTTATGAAAGAATGTGAAGGTGAATCACAAAAAAAAAAAAAAAGAACTTATTTAAATTCAAACACCACCATTTTAAGTTCTAAAATAGCTCTATATGTTACTTAACTCATCTAACCAGTATTTACCTTCACATACATAGCTAAGTATACTATGGATATAATTTCACATTGTATTAAATATCATTAAACTCTTTTTTTTTCTTTCTTTCTTCTTTCTTTTTCTCTTTTTTTCAATTTTTCTTCTTTTTATTATCGAAGAGATACAAATTGCATTACCATTCTTTTTATATTTAAAATTGATTTTCTATAAACCCTAACTTTTTATTTTCAATATCTTTTGGATTGTTGTCAATTTTTACTCGAATTTTCACTTTTTTCATGGAAAGTTCATACCAAACATGTGTTTATTTTAAGTCTTCTTAAAAAGTAGAAAGGTAGGATAATTTATTTCTTGGTTCATAACAAGATAGAGCATAGTATGTTAAAGACAAAAAAGTTCTATAATTCATCTAATCTCAATAGGATACTAGTGATAAATATACAAGTAGTGGGCTTATAAAGGCTTAAGTAGTCCAAAAATGGACTAAATCATTTCATAAGTATTGTGTATTCTGTAATTTCATTTTGAGTGATTTTCAATGTAAGTTTTAGAGTTTATTGATACCTCAAATATATCTATGAAATATTCACATACAAAATAGTCTTTAATACTTAGAATACTCAATCACTCTTACTACCAACCCTAAGAGTTTCACACTAAGTTCAATTTACACTCAAATCACTCCTTCGTTGAAGTAGCTCTAGATATTAAATTTATCACAATCATATTCCTATCATTACTGTATAAATTGACTCAAAACACTCAAAAAACAAAACAAGTTAAAAACTAAATGAAAATAAAAATATTGAGAAATTGTATCCAAACTTTTGTTGAACTCTTTAAAAAAATATAAAAGGGACTTTTTTTACCCCAATCTAAAATCTACATTATCTTTAATGTTCCAATGCATCTAAAGAGAAGAGAAGAGAAGAGAAGAGAGAGAGAGAGAGAGAGAGAGAAATTACCTTGCTAGTAGTGGTGAATTGTGAAAATTTTGAGCATTAGGTTTATATTCTCAATTTATAATATATATCAGCTCCAACATGCATTGAGAATTAAAATGTACCTCATAAACAATACCTCACTAACAAAGTCATAAAATTAAGAGTTTCTACAAGATACATAACATAATTTCAAAATAAAAAGAAAAATTACATAAAATAATAAAAAAATTGAAAACCAAAGAAAGAAAGAAAAAAAACTAAATCAACAAGTTGATAAAATAAAGAAATAACTTTGAATGTGGAGCTTTAGTCCTTCATGTCTTCTTTTGTATCTTTTTCAGCAACTTTTGGTGGCTATCACTTGGGTACTCCGATGCTCCCTCTAGTTGACTACAATCTTAACCAAATTAAGTGAGTTTTAACCATTGCATCTCGTAAATGGTATTCATATAATTCACCTAATAGCGCATGTGTCTACTGTGTCACTCTTGTTGTTGTGTTTGATAAGCCTCCATTTTATCAATATTTTCTTGTAACTTATCAAACCTATCCTTTAAAAGTGTTCTCGAAAAAGAGGCTCTTTTGTTGGCTTAGGAGGCTTTAGCTCCGCTAGTGATGCTTGCCATGTATGCTAGGGTTAGAAAGTCACCCGGTTATAATAGAATTTCACTAGTAGGAATTCTCGTCCTAGCTCTAACACAAAGTGCTGTAATGAGTTGTGAAAAAAAAACTAATCTAGTGATTATCCCTTGAAAACCTTATCCTTTGATTCATAATTACCCAATAACCATGATTTTGGTGGTTTGGATTGCAAAGAGTAATAGAGCCCTTTTTTTTTGTCAAATGTACTATAATGCTTAGCTGGCATCAATTTTAAGAAGATGAAATATTGTCAAACATGAGAGCTGTTTGTTAATTCTTTACCATAAATGATTTGTACCTCTTATTTGTAATATCTCATTCTACTCCTACTAATGTTAAAGCCTATACTATTTTTGCATAATATATATTCTCTAAATAAGCCTAGAGTATGAAAACTTCCCTTATCGTGGCCCTACCATTCACAACCTCATGTACATTTGCATAAAATTCTCTCACATTGGACACAATGCCAACTTCAAGATTCTTTACAAACCTTCCCCATCCTAGGTTTTCTACTGTATCATTTACACTAGGAAATGAATACTTTCCAAAATCAATGTCCTTTTTTACAATAAAATTTTTATTTACTTCTATAGCCTTTTCAAATCTCTTCTTAACTTCAAGGCTTACAAACCTAATTCCATCATATTCCTATGACATTATATGTTCTTTACCTTTACTAGAGTCTTTTCTTTTAGGTGCCATTTATAATTCAAAGAGATTGAATATATAACAATCATTCCAAAAAATTACCACTTTGTCTAGGCTTTACTTCCTTAAATCCAAAAAATTTACTCTTATAATATAAAATTATTCAAAACATCAATCAAAGACAACATGTTGATTGAATGCACTTACTTGATAAGATTAAGTGTTCTTAAAGACTGAGAAGATAATATGAAGAACCCTCCAAAACATGATATTTATCTAAAATTTTTGCAAAAAGTAAACAAACTTCAATGTTGATATAGATACAAAATATTGCAAAGAAGAATGGTAAATTTTGAATAAAAATTGATTTTTTTAATTGAAAAGGGGAGAGAGGGATGAGTGGAAGAGTTAGGGTTTTCAAAAGTTTTGGAGATTTTTTGTGTTTTGGTCTAGTTTCTCATGTTAGGGGGGGTTTTATGTCAAAAACGTACTCAGGTTACAATGCACTTAAAATGATGTAACTGTATGCATAAAAAATGAATCCCCATAATTCAAAACTAGTGTGTCGTGGTGCACATAAAATCATTTTACAGCACGACCCTATTTCACATTCCCACTATTTGAATCGAGAGTATTGCGTCACAGTGGCCCAAACTCATGTATTTGAGCGCATACAAAATGTTGGTTATTGAAAAATGTTATTGCATGTTGTTTGAATAGCTCAAATTTAGATGATCCCTCCGTCCAACATTATATGTGTTAGAGAAAGGATCATACCTAGACCTATATGCTTAAAAGCCTCTAACAAATTATTTTCTTGAAGAATAGGGCATATGTCAATGAGATATCCCATTAAAGAGTATATACCACAAGACCTATCCACTAGCTAATTATTGTACCAAAGTAGTAAGATTATATACTTAGACATCAAGATTAGGGTTAGTGCTTACTTGATTGAATGTCAAATTTTTTAGAGTTGGATATCATAGTTACGATTAAGTTCCTTGCCTCATAAAAAAGTTATAATTAGGTGGCTACTCTCCCCTGTCTCCCTGGTTTTGAAAATATGGGTGTTAATTTTCAAACAAGCTCTCAACCCTTGTAGTCTAGTAGAGAATCTAATCTTTTTCATATTAGAAGTAAACCCAATTCTCCTAATCATATTCTTCTTCTACCATTTCCATGGGAATGACAAAGGAAAGGTTAAAATCAGTTTTCATTCTCTTTCAAATGATTATAATGTTATACTTGTGGCTCGTTCATGGGCAAAGAAGACACCTTCAAACTCATTGGTATTCCATTCCATCAAGGGTGTTTGGAAGTTTTCTAATGATTACAAGATAACTGAGATCAACCCAGGATTGTTTCTGATTGGATTAAAAACTTTAGAGGATCGAACTAGAGTTTTGGAGGGGCGTCCGTGGTTTTTCAAAAAATTCCTATTGTGTCTCAGTGAAGTTCCACCAGGGCAACAACCTTCTCAGATTCATATCAGCCATGCGATTTTTTGGGTGAGAATCTTTGACCTTCCCTTTGGTGCTGAATATGAGGAGACGGCCAAAGCTTTGGTAAATTCTGTGGGAGAATACGTCACTTGGGACAATGGTTTAGGAAAATCCTTCAAATGTAAGTTCATGCGAATCTGGGTAATACTTGATCTTAATAAGCCTCTGGTTCATAATCTTTGTGTAGATGGGGAAGACAAGGAATTCGAAGTTTCTTTTAAATATGAAAACCTAGAAATTTTTTGCTATAGCTGTGAGGTGAACGTACATAGTGTCAGAGACTATGAACTGGAATTTCAATATGAGAACGACCTCCCATATGGTAGCTGGTTGAAAGTCACCCCAACCATAACTTCACAAAAACTAGTCCCCACAGCCCCTACCGGCTGTAATAGAAAAAAACAAACAAATAAAAACACTAGCCAGCTCCTCCGTCGATGGTGCCCGAACCAGCTGAACACCCACCCTTCCATCGCGCAAAACTGGTAGCAGATTGTCTATAAGGCCAACTTGGAAACGAGAAAATTTCACCAGTCCAACCTATCACCGCATCACTCTCATAAGCCCAGCCTCTCATCGCGTCAATTTCGTAAATCCAACCTACTAATGTAAGTTTTTCGCACACCTAACATGCAACTGCAACAATCTCGCAAACCCAATGTGAATATATGAAATTATTGCAAGGCCTTTACTCCAAAGACCAGCTATTACATAATGAAAATCCACATTGTTTGGACATTAGCCCAACTTCAAGGTCTGGAAATACTTGGAAAAAAATCAAACCTCAACTCACACACATGGAGTAAGGATGGAGGGAATTAACTCTGCATGAACGATGGAAGCTGCTAAGCAGTCCCATCTGGAATAATGAGTTGTCTAGCTTTAAACTGCCGAGGTCGTGGGAACCTTGTGCAGTTGTGGCTTTAAAGGGTTTATTGGAAAAAAACACTTTTTTTCCTGAATTTAGTGTTTCTTTGTGAAACAAAATTAATTCAGTCTGAATTTCGGATCTAAAATTTCTTTTATCTTATAATAATGCTTAGTTGTTGATTGTTTTGGTAGATTGGAGGGTCGAAAAGGATGAAGGAGAGGTTTAGCTCTTTTGTGGAAAGACAATGTGGAGCTCACAGTTTAAAGCTTTTCAAATTCACATCTTGATGCTTTAATTAGCCCGTCCTCTCCGAATTCTACTAGGAGGTTTATGGGCTATCATGGGGAATCTGTGGTTTTTAAGTGAAAAAGATTATGGAAAAAACTTAGGACCTTCGAAATTTATTTTCTTTACCATGGCTTTGTACGGGGGACTTCAAGAAATTATCTACGGTCATGAGCTAGATGGTTGAAATGAAAGAGCAAATTGGCAAATGCAAGACTTCTAGCAAACCTTAATTGAAACTCAATTATTAGATTTGGGATTTTGGGGATCGAAATTCATCTAGTGGAATTAATCGCTTGGCCCACGAGTAAGTCGGGCTAGACTTTGATAAGGGATTGGCATTTTCATGTTGGGTAGCTTGAGTACCCAAATTTCATAATTACAAACATTGAATTAGGCCATTCTAACCACCTAATGGTCTAACTTTGGGTTGAACCCAAGCTCGATATCCATGCTTGGACCAAATGAGGATTTAAGTTTGAGGCCCATTGGACACGTGTTTGAGGAGTGTGAAACTATAATTTTCAAAGCATGGATAGGGACTGCGATGGTTTCTAAATATTTCCATGGTTATTCATAAGGGTTGGAGAAAATAGTAAGGTGTTAGTTACACCTAGCAAGGTGGAATTGGTTGTCCTTTGGTTTTCACCCAAAGTAGGCGCGAATCCTAAAAGGTGAGTTAACAAAGTTACGAGAAATATCACCCACTGTGAAAGTGGTAATCAAGATCGTGAACATGTAGGAAAAAACCCATCAGCTTTAGTAATGGGAGGAAATATACTAGAAACAATAATAAAAAACTGAAAGGCTTTAAGGTGGGGATCAAAATACATAGTATTTTCGTGCTCGTGCTTCACAAAAGAAAAAGTAAATTTTATACACTCTTTGTTTGATGAAAATGACACATCTACCTCTCATTTAATTGAATTGAAATCCTTAGTTACTGAGTACTTTTCAAATTTGTTCATCTTAGACATAAATTTTAACCAATCAAATTTTATGGAGTTTGTTGAACCCATGCTTACATCGAGGATGAATACCAAATTGATGGCTCCCTTTACTGTAGTTGATTTAAATGAAGCACTTTTTTAGATGAAACCTTCAAAGTCTCTAAGACCTATATGTTAACTTTATTCTATCAAAAATATTGACATATATGAGATATTGATTTATGTGATTATGTGTTGCATGCTTTAAATAATAATATTTACGTGATCATATTAATTTTACCTATATTATTTTAATTTCTAAAACTGATAACTCAACCTCCATGTCCCAATATCATCCAATTAGTTTGTGCAACATAATTTAAATTTTTTGGCAAAATGTAGTACTAATCTATTGAAGCAAATCATGTGTTTGTTATTGGGGAGAATCATAATGCCTTTTATGTTAGCTTAATTATTGATAATATCTTGATTTCACATGAGCTTTGCATACAATTCGCACTAAAACAAAAACTTTAAATTTGGTTATATGACTATGAAACTTGATATGGTGAAAGCCTATGGTAAAATGGAATGAAGTTTCCTAAGATCAATGATGATTAAATTGGGTTTTCATATTGGTTGGCTAGAAAAGATTATGATGTGTGTTCAATTAATTTCCTATGCCATTTTAGTAAATAGAATTCCATCTAAAAGTTTCACCTTCACTAAAGGAATAAGGCAAGGTCACCTTATGTCCCCTTTTTTATGTTTCTGTTATGTACTGAAGGTTTATCTATATTGTTACGATAATCGCATGTAGAAAGGAAAATTAAGGGAATTTAGAGTTCGTTAACAGGCCCTAAAATTTCTCACTTATTTTTTTATAGATGATAGTCTCTTATTCCTTGAGGCCACCTTAACTTTTCTAGGCATGTATTAGATGTGCTTGAGAAATATGAGATGGCATATGGTTAGAAAATTAATATAGATAAGTCTGTAATAATGTTTAGTGCTGACACTACTTCATATCTTATGAGTGATGTAATGTCTTTATTAGAAATATCCAAAAAATATTATCCAGAAATATCTTAGCTTACCAACTTTCATTGGTAGGAACGAAAATAGAGCTTATAATAAATTGAAGGAGAAATTATCAAATCTTACCTATGGGTGGCAAGAGAAATTACTTTCTGGGACTAATAAGGAAATCCCAATCAAAGCTATTGTACAATCAATTCTTCTATATGCAATAAGCATTTTTAAACTTCTTAAAAGCTTTTATGATGAGTTAACACACATTATTTGAAGTTTTTGGTGGGGAAATAAGCACAAAAGGCATCAATTGGCTTCCTTGGAAAACCATATGCCTCCCTAAGGCACTGATGGACAAAACCGACATCGCCAATCCTGCCAATAATTTGGTTTTATATTTATAAAACTCTCGCAAGTGCACGAATCATTTCGTAGAAAATGATAAGTATACTCCCAAGGTCGATCTAAGGAAGGAATGTATGTGGTTTTTAATTTATTATTCAAACTTTTAAAAATGAAATTAAATCCTAAACATCCTGTCACGATATTTTGGGGTTTTGTGTTTTTAATCTAATAACATAAAAATAAACATAGATACAGATTCAATAAACATTTATGCAAATTTTATCTTTTATAATAGTGGAGTATTTATGGATATAATAACTAAGTTAATTATGCTTGCTCATATTATTTAGGTTATTAAAGATATAAATTAATATTTATTGGTTCTCTCTTTTTTATATGAATACCACCTTTGGTGGGGTTAGATATTTTTTGTTAACTAAACAAATCAATTAACACCTATGGGTGGGGTTGATAACTAATTTGGTTAATTAAATTAATTCTTTTTTTCTAAGAGATTGAAAATGAACCATTTAAATGTCACCTTTGGTGGGGTTAAACAGTTTAAACTTTATTCAAAGTGTCCAAATTAAACCTAAGAATTTAGTTATCTGAGTACTAACTTTCAAACTTTGAAGTTTTAAAACCACTATTGAAAACATGTTGTCAATACATTTTCAAATAATAATTCTTATAAAAACTTTTGAAATAGAGCTTCACTCTAACTACTGGGCGATTGTACCAACAAATAAAAGAGTACTACTCTAAATCAGATCGGATAACTAAACCTTAAAATCTAATTTTCAGATTTAAGTTTGTAATGAAAATAATATATTTCTCTCTAAAATTCTTAATATAAAATCTTGAATAAAAACAAAATCAATTCATTTTAGAGATTTTCACCTATTTAATATTTCGCAAGCATAACAACGTTATTTTTATATCATGTTTATAAACACCCAGCAAAATTAAATTTAATCACAGACAAATTAAATATAACATGTAAGAATAAAGCATAAAAAATAACTGTAAAGAAAATAAAATCCTTACAGTACTTTGATGTTATTCATGTTGCTGGAAAACCTCCAAACGGAATTTACACTTCAATTTATTGAATCAAAAATAAAATAAATTACAAAAACATAATTAGTTTTTCTCAAAAAGAGAAGAACTCTAAAACTAAGAAAAAACTAAAAACTAACAAATGGAGAGAAAGAAAGAGAGAAGAAGATGTATTTTGAGGTGTGTTTTGAAGTGAAGAGAATGTGGATATTTATAGGTGAAGAGAGGAATAAAAAGTGGGTGAAAAAATGATTAAAAATTGAGAAAACGCGGAGTATGAATGATGATGTCATATTGCTGACGCGCGCAGAATGGAGAGTTGGCGCGCGCGGAAGTGGGCGTGCTGCACGTGCAGACTGGGCATTGTGCTGGCGCGGCGCACGTGTTGCTCGACGCGGCTGGGCGCATTGCACGCGTTGGCCAGTGCGACTGGGCTGTTGCATGCGCGATTTCCTCCTTTTTGACATTTTTGACCCATTTTGTCCAATTTTTTCATATTTGTTGACTTTTTCTCATTTATTTTATGAATATATTTGTGATGTATTGCCGCAAGTATTGCTCTTTGAGTCTTTAAGCCTTTAAGTTACGTTTTTAAGCAAAATTACCTGAAAAACAATAAAAATACCCGTGATTCCGAAAAGACAGATTTATATAAATATATGATAAAATCGTATAAATATATATTTTTAATCAATTAATGTGCATAAAATCAAGGTAATTTTAGTGCTTTTTGAGCACTCATCAGGCGCTAAGGGGTTTTGAGTTTCATGATTTTGAAAACTTTAATTTAGATTTTTTAGATAAATAAGGTTGGAGAATGTTAAGAATCTTAAATCATTATGTGCTAGACTAATGAAAGTCAAATATTACTCCCATTCTTCCTTTTTAGAATGCTAGGTAAAACATAATGCTTTGTTTTTTACCTGGAAAGGTTTATTAGAAGCATGATAGACCTTAAGGAGAGGATTGATATGGATAGTTGGGAATGGTATGTCAATGAACATATGAAAAGATCCTTGGTTCCCATTCTCAGAATTCAAAGTAGTTATACTAAGGAACCATAATATTTTAACTCAAGTTTCAAAGCTCATCCACCGTGATATAATCATTTGGAATGCTCAATTAATAAGAGACATCTTTATACCTTTAGAAATTGAGAAACTTTTATCATATCCCTTAAGTGAAGTTCAACATCCAAAAGTGTTATCATGGGCCTTTTCCCATAATGGTCAGTTTACTATCAAGAGTGCTTATCATTGCATGGTTAATCATAATATACTAGTTACTACATGAACTTTTAATGTTAGTAATGGTTTTTCCTTATCTTCAAATTTCCCATGGATGACTATACGAAAAGCTAAAATACCAAACAAAATTAAAATATTTCCCTAGCGGTTAGCACACCATATTCTACCCACTTATGCCAAACTGGTAAAAAGGAAAGTGCTAACTTTATCGATGTGTAAGATTTGCATTGGGGACTTGAAAATTAAGCTAAATGCTTTTGTGCTTTGTGATGGTATCACAGATGTTTGAAACACTTGTAATCTCAAGGTGAAAAGAGATGTTATGCTTGAATTGCTTATCGAGGAGTGGCTATTTGGAAATCTAGGAATGCTTGGGTTCACGATTTGTAAGAGACATCAATGGATCAAATTATTAAAATGGAAATATCAACCTTAAGAGCTAGCCTATTGAGAAAATGGTGAGATGCAGCAAAGTATGCCAATTTTTGCATCTAAGACCAACATCACTATAGCCATCGAATGGGTTGTATACCCTCTTCTTTTTTTGCACAACATTTAGTCCATTAAGACACTGACGCCATTATCTGGATCCTAGATCATGGTCATTATGGGCACCAAAGGGGTTGTTCTCACTTCATGTTTCACATAAGACTTGGTATACTAAGACAATGGTATGGGGAGGCATAGCCTACCAATGTCTAGATCCTAGACAAACATCACTGTAGGCGATGAAGGGGTTGTATGCCAGCTTTATTTCACGCATAATATTTTGTCCATTAAGACACTGATGCTATTTTCTTGATCATGGATCACGGTTATTGTGGGCATCAAAGGGTTGTATATCACTTCATTTTTTGCACAAGACTTAGTCCATTAAGATAATGGATTGATGAGTCATAACATGCCAAAGTCTAGATCTTAGATTGACATCACTGTAGGCATTAATGAGTGCTTAAAAAGTACTAAAATTACCATGATTTTATGCACTTTAATTGATTAAAAAAATATATTTATATGATTTTATCATATATTTATATAAATCTATCTTTTAAGAATTATAGGTATTTTTATTGCTTTTCAGGTATTTTCGCTTAAAAAAGTAACTTAAAGACTCAAAGAAAAATACTGGAGGCAATACATCACAAATATATTCATAAATTAAATGAGGAAAATTCAAAAAAAGATGGAAAAATTGGACAAAATGGGTCAAAAATGTCAAAAAGGAGGAAATCACGCACGCAGCGTGCCCAACCGCGCCAGCACGCCTAGTCCACGCGTGCCTCACGCCTAGTCCGCGTGCACCCTTTCCTCATTCCGTGCATGCTTACGCCCATCGACATCTAGTCCGCGCGCGCCCCTACTCCATTCCGCGTGCACCGTCGCGCCCCTACTCCATTCCGCGTGCACCGTCGCGCCCTACCTACCAAATTATGTCAGCTGATGTCATCATCACCTACTACGCATTTCCTCCATTTTTAATCATTTTTCCACCCACTTTTTCTTCCTCTTCTCACCTATAAATACCCCCATTCTCTTCATACCTCAACACACCTAAAAACACATCTTCTTCTCTCTTTCTTTCTCTCCATTTCTTAGTTTTTAGTTTTTTCTTAGTTAGTTTTTCTTAGTTTTAGAGTTCTTCTCTTTTTGAGAAAAACTAATTATGTTTTTGCAATTTATTTGCCTTTTGATTCAATAAATGGAAGTGCAAATTTCGTTTGAAGGTTTTTCAACAACAGGAATAACATCAAAGTACTGTAAGGATTTTATTTTCTTTACAGTTATTTTTTATGCTTTATCCTTACATGTTATATTTAATTTGTCTGTGATTAAATTTAACTTTGCTGGCTGTTTGTAAACATGATATAATAATAACGTTGTTATGCTTGCGAAATATTAAATAGGTAAAAATCTCTCAAAATTAATTGATTTTTTTATTCAAGATTTTATATTAAAAATGTTTGAGAGAAATATATTATTTTTCATTACAAACTTAAATCTGAAAATTAGATTTTAAGGTTTAGTTATCCGGTATGATTTAGAGTAGTGCTCTTTTATTTGTTGGTACAATCGCCCGGTAGTTAGAGTGAAGCTCTATTTCAAAAGTTTTTATAAGAATTATTATTTGAAAATGTGTTGACAACATTTTTTCAGTAGTGGTTTTAAAACTTGAAAGTTAGTACTCGGATAACTAAATTCTTAGGTTTAATTTGGAAACATTGAATAAAGTTTAAACTGTCTAACCCCACCAACGGTGGCATTTAAATGGTTCATTTTCAATCTCTTAGAAAAAAGGAATTAATTTAATTAACCAAAATAGTTATCAACCCCACCCATAGGTGTTAATTAATTTGTTTAGTTAACAAAGAATATCTAACCCCATCACAATTGGTATTCATATAAAAAAGAGAGAATCAATAAATATCAATTTATATCTTTAATAACCTAAATAATATGAACAAGCATAATTAACTTAGTTATTATATCCATAAATACTCCACTATTATAAATGATAAAATTTGCATAAATATTTATTGAATCTATATCTATGTTTATTTTTATGTCATTAGATTAGAAACACAAAAACCCTTAAATTCATGACAAGATGTTTAGGATTTATTTTCATTTTAAAAAAATTTGAATAATAAATTAAAAACCACATATATTCCTTTCTTAGATCGACCTTGGGAGTATACTTATCATTTTCTATGAAATGATTCGTGCACTTGCGAGAGTTTTATAAATATAAAACCAAAGCGATGGTAGGATCGGTAATGTCGGTTCTGCCCATCAAGTTATCGTCGATCCTGCCTATCAGACTAGGCATGCATGGGATGGTGAGGAGGCGCTCGCGAATTGGGCGCTGTTGGGCGACTGCATCCGTGATTTCCTCCTTTTTGACATTTTTAACCCTTTTGACCCATTTTGTTCAATTTTTTCATCTTTTTTTGACTTTTCCTCATTTAATTTATGAATATATTTGTAATGTATTTCTTCCAATATTTTTCTTTGAGTCTTTAAGTTACTTTTTTAAGCGAAAATACCTAAAAAATAATAAAAATACTCGTGATTTCGAAAAGATAGATTTATATAAATATATGATAAAATCATATAAATATATATCTTTTTAATCAATTAACATACATAAAATCATGGTAATTTTAATACTTTTTGAGCACTCATCAGGCATCAAAGGGGTTGTGTTCCTGCTTCATTTTCCTCATAGAACTTAGTCTATTGAGAAACTAATGCTAATGTTTGGATCTTGGATCATTGTCGTTGTGAGCATTGAGTTGTTTTCCTGCTTTGTTTTTCGTACAAGACTTAATTCATTAAGATAATGGTATGAGAAGGCATATCGTGCCAATTTCTTGATCCTAGATTAACACCACTGTTGGCATCAAAGGATTTGTGTGCCCACTTCATTTTTTGCTAAGACTTAGTGCATTAAAGCAATAGTGTGGAGGGCCATATAATGCCTAGTTTCTAGTATGAATTAATCACTACTAAGCCCTAGGTAAAAGGTCTTGTTGTTCATAAGCGTGATTTTCATGCTGGAATGCCCCTTAAGTCTTATTGGAGAAATTCCACCATGTTATTATGAAATCTAGGTAGAAATGATTTTGTTAATTATTATCCTAAGGTGGATGCTCTTTGATTCCTAGTTGATGTTAGGTACTTTGGATGGATTTCTTAAGACGTGGAGGTGAACAAAAGAGTCAATGTATAAGGACCAAGGTGGCTACATTGTTTTGAATATTCTTATTGGATATGACACACCTAGAAGCAGTTGACTTTCTGGGTCCGGATGAAGAACTAGTTAACCAATGTGGCTTTTTGAAGTTCCTTAAGTGTAGATCTAGATGAATTTTCTAAATACACTCATAGTATACCCTTTACTTATCACATTATGTCTGGATGTGTTCTAGATAGTCTAGCTAAACTCTAGGATTGGACCCTGACCATATTGGATCTTCTTGGGTACACTACTACAAAAAAAAGCATTTAAAGTTTGTTTTTGGAAAAAATTGACTTATAATAAATTTTAAGTTAATACGTTGAAAAAATGACATCAAAAATTAAAAACATAGCATCGGTCCGATGTGTCAACTAATGTTACATGTAGGACGTAGCGTTAGTTTTATGTGTCAACCGACCCTACATGTGGATAGCATCGGTTCTACACGTCAACCGATGCTACACGTGGATAGCGTTGATTGGCACATAGAACCAACACTACGTCCTATATGTAGCATCGGTCCTATGTGTCAATTGGTGCTATCCACATTTTTTTCACTTTCTTTCTTCTCCCCCTATTTTCAAACATAATCGTGGTCGATCCCAACTACTATCCAAAAACTAAGTATCCTCTTCCTACTCTTTCTCATTTTATGACCACTTTTGACCACCAATTCTGGTGCCATTTAGTGGGTTTTCTTCATCTCCAATTTCTCTTCTGGATCCACTATTTTTTTGAGCATAATACTCAAAAATATTATATCCATTTTTCTTTACTTTCTCACTTACCAAACACATTTTTTTTCTTCATTTTCTTCATTTTGTCACTTCATTACTCTAGTAAGTATTTCTATGAATTATTTTACACTTGTTATTCATATTTTTTATTTTTTTGTATATTATGTGTTATTTATTTATGTGTATAAAGTTTTGTGTTATGTAATTCAAGCTTAAAAGAGAAGAAGGTATTTTTATTCATTTATTTATTTTAATAATTTTATTTATTTAGATTTTGATATATATTAATTTATTTTAAACTTAAAATTTTTGAAAATTATTTACATGTACATGATATATATATATATATATATATAATATATTTGTATATGTATATAATGTATAATAAGTTTATTAATATTTATAAAATATTTATTATTATTAATTACATGCATATATATATATTGTTAATATTATATATTTGTTAATGTTATTATGAGTTTATTATTAATTGTTTGGTTTTTATATATTTATTTTTATATGATGTTTTGATAGATATTCTAATAATTAGAAAATTCATATATAGTAATATGTAAAATATATTGGTTGGATACATATTTAATATACTTAATTTCATTAATAGAAAATGGATAAATCTTGGATGTCAAAGTGTAGAATCGAGTAGGATTACATTTCTAGAGTTGAAAGTTTCTTGGAATTTGCTCGTAGAAATAGTAATAATGAAATTAGTATGATTCGATACCCATATGTTAAATGTAAAAATGAGAAATTTTATGATGTTAACGATATTAAGTATCACCTTATTTGTAGTGGTATTCTTTTGAGTTATAAATGTTGGTATTATCATGGAGAAAATATCAATAATACTCATAGGGAAGAGATAAATAAGAATGTGAGTGGATTATATACATCTTATCATAATGTAGAAACAGAAAATATGTTTATTCTGTTGAACATGAATTACACGAGGATGATCTGAAACCTTTAAAAAACTTCTAGAAGATGCCAAAAAACCTTTGTATCTAGAGTGCAAGAAATACACTAAAATGTCGGAATTGGTTCATTTGTACAATGTGAAGATAAAAAATGGTTTTTCTGACAAGGGATTCATAGAATTGCTAAATGTACTAATAGATATATTTTTTGAGGGTATTGAATTGCCATCTTCAATGTATGAAGAGAAGAAATCTCTTAGTCAATTTGGCATGGAATATCATAATGTTCATGCTTGTCCAAATGATTGCATTCTTTATAGAAAAGAATATAAGACATTAGATGATTGTCTGATGTATAAATAATGGAGATGGAAGCATTCTACAAATGAGACAATATCTAAGAAATGTGTCCCCACAAAGGTTTTTTGGTACTTTCCTCTGATTCTTCGCTTTCAAAGGTTGATCAAAAGTAAAGAGACATCAAAGATGTTGACTTGAAATTCAGATAATCGATCTGATGATGGGATGCTACATTATCCTTGTGATTCTTGATGAGTGCTTAAAAAGCACTAAAATTACCATGATTTAGTATACTTTAATTGATTAAAAAGATTTATATTTATATGATTTTATTATATTTTTATATAAATTTGCCTTTTTGGAATTATAGGTATTTTTATTATTTTTTAGGTATTTTTGCTTCAAAAATAATTTAAATATTCCAAAAATAATATTGGAGAAAATACATCACAAATATGTTAAGAATAAAATGAGAAAAAGTCAAAAAAATGAAAAAATGAAAAAATAGAAAAAATTTCCCAACCATACGTCGCTACTCTACACGTAGCCACATGCATCACACAGGAAGAACGTACGCTACCACACCTAATCACGGTGAAAGAACGTGTGCAACTGCAAAAATCACGTCGCGAGTCCACGCGCACATCAGGATGAAATTTTGCGCGTGTCAGCATCTATCCACTACACTAATCCCACGCGCGTTAGTGCATTTTTGGCCTCTAATTCGGCTCAGTCGCGTGCGTCTATGCCCCATATGTTTGCCAGCCTATCCAATATGCATATATCATCATTTTTTAAGATATTTTTCTATTTTTTTAACATTTTCCTCATTTATAAAAAGCTCATCTCCCCTATTGTAAAAAACACACCTTTAGAAACAATTTTCTCAGTTATTTCTCTCTCTAGAATTTTTTTTTCTTTTTAAAGTTATTCTATTTTTGAGAAAATTAGCTATGTTTTTATATATTTTTAGTTTTTGATTCAATAAAATTAAATGCAAATCCATTTAGAGTTTTTACAGCAACAAAATTAACATCAAAGTGCTATAAGGATTCTTTTCACATGATTGGTTGTTTGCAAATATGATATAATAATATGAAGGATGTTAGAGAGATATATAATATTTTTTGATTACAAACTTAAATCTGAAAATTAGATTTTAAGGTTTAATTATCCTGTTTGATTTAGAGTAGTGTTCTTTTATTTGTTGGTACAATCACCAAGTAGTTAGAGTAAAAATTTATTTCAAAATTTTTTATAAAAACTATTACTCGAAAATGTATTGATAACATATTTTCAGTAATAATTTTAAAACTTGAAAGTTAAATTCTTAGGTTTAATTTTGACATTTTGAATAAAGTTTAAAATGTCTAACCCCACTAAAGGTGGCATTTAAATGGTTCATTTTTAATCTTTGATAAAAAAGAAATTAACAACCAAATTAATTATCGATCCTACCCATAGGTGTTAATTGATTTGTTTAGTTAAAAAAGAATATCTAACCCCACCAAAGGTGGTATATATTCATATAAAAAAGAGAGAATCAATAAATATCAATTTATATCTTTAATTAACTAAATAATATGAGTAAACATAATTAACTTAATTATTATATCCATAAATACTCCACTATTATGAATGAAAAAATTTGCATAAACTTTTATAAAATCCATATATATATGTTTATTTTTATGTTATTAGATTAAGAAACAAAAACCAAAATATCGTGACAGGATGTTTAGAACCATATATATTTCATCCTTAGATCGATCTTGGAAGTATACTTATGATTTTATGTGAAATGATTCGTACATTTGCGAGAGTTTTATAAATATTAAACCAAAGTATTTGTAGGATCGATATTACTAATCTGATACTGGTTTTGCTTATCAAGTTTTTGGTACTGTTATCGTGAAAGGAATAGCATTTTTAAATTATTTATCAAAATTTTGAAAATTTTTTGTGTTGTAAATAATTGTGATTTTATTTATTTATTTTGTGTTAAAAAAATTTAAAATTTATTTTATTTAATATTTTTCTTTTACAAAAAATAGAAAAAATTAATTTTTTTAACTTTTAATTTTCATTTATTTTAAATTTTAATTAATTAATTAATTTTAATTTTTAATTTTTAATTTTTTTATGTCTTAATTTTCATTTAATTTTTAATTTATTTTTTAATAATTATTTTTTTAATTTTTAAGTTTTAATTTATTTTTTTACTTTTTGAATTTTTAATAGATTTTCACTTAACTTAATTTATCTTGATTTTTACTTAACTTAATTTATTAAATTAGTTAACTTAGATTTTAATAGCATGAAAAGTAAAGATCTAACTGAGTTCTGTATAGAAGACTAGTTCTTAGAAGTCTTTGTGCCACTAGTCTTTCTTGGGAACGTTACTCTATTTAGGAGGAGGATTTTTAAGGAAGTTTTGCCCCACCGTTATTTCCTGGGAATACTCTAGTTAATACTAATTATGTTATTTAACTTAAAAATTATAATAAAATAAAATAAAAAATAAAATAAAAACTTTCTGAAACGATCTCCAAAATTTCAAAGTTTTTAAACCACAATCTTTGATAAAAGGAGATAGTTGCTTTGTTAGATCTAGGTACAACTATTTTTTCATTCCTTAGTTATTTGACTTGCATCTAGACGTAGATTATTTAAAACCCACAATGATGTCCCTAATTTTAAGTAAAGAAAAATTTGAAATTTCATAAGGCATGACTTAAAAAGTATAAGTAGACAATCGTGTTCTACTTGTAGGTTTGATTGACTCAATGATGTGGGGACATTGAGTTTACTTAAAATGAAACCCCCCAAGTTACGTCCTACTAAGACGTTAAACTAAGCGTTGGATGGGAGGAAACTCATCATTTTAGATAATTTTCTTTTATTTATTTTATTTGTCTAATTTCTTTAGTTTAATTGAATGTGAATAATTTTAGAATTGTTAAAACTAAAAATATTTGTTGATATGTTAGAAGTTCACAACGATCTATTTGTGTGGACTTTAATGATGAAAATGATGGATGTAACTGCATTTCTTCATCACTACTTGTACATTTTCAGGAAATATTTAACCTTTCTTCTCTTTTCTCTTTATCTTTAATTTATAATTGTTACATTAAGGATAATATAAGTTCTAGGATAGAGGTGGTGAAAAGTTATCATGCTTAAAATCAAAAATTTTAACAAATATTTTTTAAAATTTAGTTCACATTTTCATTTTTATTATGTTTGATTTTATTTTCTCTGTATGGTTTAGTAATTTTTAGAATTTTAGGATTAGTTTTAAAAATTTTCTCACAAAAATTTATCATATCTTTAAATCACATTTAAGTAAATAGTTAAGTCTTTTACAGTGTTAGATTAATTTTTGAAAACATATCATGTAGTATATGATAATTAGTTAGTTTTTGTCATAACTAGTATTTCTTGATAAAGATGTGGAAATTATATTAAACCTAAAATCGATGTTTAAGAATCAAATAGTAGAGACTACTCTTGTGAGATATAATTTGAGCCTTATTTCTTTTATTTTGAGTGAAATATATTTTTCTACTCCAAACACATTTCTTATTTCTTCAAATTTTTAGATGATCTCTATAGGTATTAGCATTGAATGTATGAATTTTTTCTCATCTTAATAGAGTGTCGTATATGTTTTTATTTTTATTTTTCATTTACTTAGATTAAATGAGTTAATTAGAAATTGATAGTATATGCTTTTATCTCATTCATGCATGACTTCTACCGAAAAAAGAGAGACGTATTTGGGGTTACTTAAACCAAAATCAAACAAAAAAGCCACAAAATTAACCACTCACCAAAATCCTACAAAAATGTACAATCTGTACATGGGTTCACTCTTTAATATATATATTGAAAAATCTCTTAAACAAATAAAGATATAAAAGATATATAGTATAATCTACGTACTATGACGCAAATAGCTTACAAAGTTGTGAGTAAATGCTAATTACAAAAGAATTTTATAGTAAGTAAATCCCTAGAAGTCCTTGCATTTATTTTTCCTACACTTCTAAAAGGCATATATATTGAAATTTTTGCTTAATGAGTTTGATTGATGCATGAAAATAATTTTTATATATATGATATTTTTATAATTTATACATTTGATTCCATTCATGAGATCAACGTTAAAATAACACTTTGAGTCTTTCTTCTTTATACATATGCAAACATAGTAGTTCATTTCTATACATCAACTCTTTCATTTATAAATTAGTATGAGTCTTTAAACCCAGAGCATTCAGTGTTTTTGAGAGTATTGACTCGTGAGAAATAAAATCGAAATGAATTCAAATTTTTGGCACTGAATTTGGGTGAAATTAAATTTATACATTTTTGATATGAAATATGAAAATGATTTTCAACTAATTCTTATAATAAATCATGATTGTTTAAAAAGAGGAAAATAACATATGCTTTAGATTTTAATTATAATCTTAAAGGAGATTAAAAAGTATGAGATATTTTTGTGTTTTGTTTCATTTCATTTCGTTTTCTATTATTTTATTCTTAAGTTAATTTTTTATTTTTTTTATTTTGTTGTAATTTTTGTTTTTGAGTTGTTATTTTTTTGGATTTGTTTATTTTTTTTATTTCTTTTAATTTTTACATTTAGTTCAATGTTTGTGGGTTTCATTACTGAAAACGCTCACGAGATTGAAACTCGTCCATTAGGCAACCTAGGGGTTTAAAAGGTTTGTTGCATACACTAAATGCAACTGTGTTAATCCACGGAAGTGATTTAGGATAGTTTAATTTTTAGTTTTTATCGCTTCTCTTGTTAAGGGACTCGCAAGAAGCTGGTTTGGAGTTGTGATAAGTGCTTAAAAAGCACTAAAATTACCATGATTTAATATACTTTAATTGATTAAAAAGATTTATATATATATAATTTTATTATATTTTTATATAAATTTTTCTTTGTAGAATCACATGTATTTTTATTGTTTTACAGGTATTTTTGCATAAAAAATATTTTAAAGATTTAAAGAATAATATTGGAGGCAATACATCACAAATATGTTGAGAAAAAAATGAGGAAAGTAAAAAAAAATGGACAAATGGAAAAATGGACAAAACTACCTAGCCATATATCGCCAATATATGTGCAGTCGCGCGCATCACATCAGAAGAATACGTGCAGCCGTGTTCAATCACATTGAAAGTACGCACTGAGCCGCGCCCTATCACACTAAAAGAACTCGTGCAACCAAGCCCAATTCGTGACGCAAGTCAGTGCGCATTAGGCAAAAATTATGCTCATATCAGTGCATACGTCAACACCTATCCTATTTGTAAATCCAGTGTGAGTCGGTGCATTTTTAGCTGGGAATCCCTCCAAGTCGTGCCCGTCTGTGCTCCATATGCATGCCAGCGTGTCCAATACATGTATATCATCAATTTTTGAGATATTTTTTCACTTTTTTAGCATTTTCTTCACCTATAAAAAGTGTCTCTCCCCCATTGTAAAAAACACACCTTGAGAAACAATTTTTTTAGCTCGCACTCTCTAGATTTTAGTTTTAAAGTTCTTTTCTTTATGAAAAGAACTAGTTATGTTTTTATAGATTTTTAGTTTTTGATTCAATAAACGAAAATGCAAAGCGCAATAAGGATTCTTTTAAAGTATAATTTTAACGGATGCTTTGTAATTATTTTTTATGTTTTATTCTTATATGTTATATTTAATTTGTCTGTGATTAAATTTAACATGGTTGACTGTTTGTAAATATGACATAATAATAACGTTATTATGCTTGCGAAATATTAAATAGGTAAAACATTTTTATAAAATAAATTGATTTTATTTTTATTCAAGATTTTATATTAAGGGTATTAGAGAGAAATATATTATTTTTCATTACAAACTTAAATATGAAAATTAGATTTTAAGGTTTAATTATTCAGTCTGATTTATAGTAGTACTTTTTTATTTGTTGGTACAATTTCCCGGTAGTTAGAGTGAAGCTCTATTTCAAAAGTTTTAATAAGAACTATTACTCAAGAAATGTATTGACAACATAATTTCAATAATGGTTTTAAAACTTGAAAGTTAGTACTTGGTTAGTTAAATTCTTAGGTTTAATTTTGACACATTGATTAAAGTTTAAAATATCTAACCCCACCAAAGGTGTCATTTAAATGATTCATTTTCAATCTCTTAGAAAAAAAATTAATTAACCAAATTAATCATTGACTCTACCCATAGGTGTTAATTGATTTATTTAATTAATAAAGAATATCTAACCCCACCAAAAGTGGTATTCATATAAAAAAGAGACAATCAATATTAATTTATATATTTAATAACCTAAATATATGAGAAAACATAATTAACTTAATTATTATATCCATTAATACTCCACTATTATGAATGACAAAAATTTGCATAAATTTTTATTGAATCCATATCTATGTTTATTTTTATTTTATTTGATTAGGAAACACAAACCAAAATATCGTAACATGATGTTTATGATTTAATTTCTTTTTTAAAAGTTTGAATAATAAATTAAAAACCACATATATTTCATCCTTGGATCGACCTTGGGGGTATACTTATCATTTTCTATGAAATGATTCGTGCACTTACGAGAGTTTTACAAATATAAAACCAAAGTATTTGCAGGATCAGTATTGCTAATCTGATGCAGATTCTGCTCATCAATTCTCCAAATTGGAAAGTAGTAGATAATTTATCCCCTCAATTTGCATATGATCTGTGCAATCTTCGTCTTCCCATTGCTGCTGATGGAGTTAATCCATATAGTTCCCTTAGTTGTAGATATAGTTGTTGGCCAGTAATTATGGTAACATACAACCTTTTTCCATGGTTATGTATCAAAAGAAAATTCATGATGTTAACATTATTGATCTTAGAACTGAAACAACCTGGAGTTCATATTGATGTATATTTTCTGCCTCTGATAGATGATTTAAAGACGTTGTAGAATGATGGTGTAAATGTTTACGATTCACATAAAGAAGAATACTTTAACTTGAGAGGGTCCTTTTATGCACAATTAATGATTTTCCTCCCTATGGAAACTTATCAAGACATGCAATAAAAGGTTTTATGGGATGCCCTATTTGTAGTGATGGCACTTCCGCAACTTATCTTGTTCACAGTAAAAAGATGTCTTATAGAAGACATAGAAGATTTTTGACATCTAGACACAAGTTTAGATGCCAAAAGAAACCATTCGGTGGTGAAAAAGATCATGATCCTACACCAAGACCATTGCGAGATGTTGAGATATTAAGGAAATTGAATGAAATGACATTCAAATGATATGGAAAGATGAAAAAAAGAATACTCACTAATGGAGGGAAATGAAAGAGGTCAACTAATAAATGGGGTGAAAATGAAAATGGTATTGAATTAGTAGATTATGGTTATTGGAATAAAAAATCAATATTTTGGGAATTACTTTATTGGAAAGACCTACACATTCGTCACATCTTAGATGTCATGCACTTTGAGAAAAAATTATGTGAGAGCTTGAAGAAAGTGGGTATACGACCTGAATTGGCACCAAGGGTGAAAAATGATAAGAATCGAACATACTTGCCACCAGAATCATATATAACGTCAACAAAAGATAGGTATGTGTTTTGTAAATGTTTGGCGGGTGTCAAATTTTCTGATGGTTGCTCATCCAACTTAAGATATTTGTGTCTATCACTTTTAAGAAACTTTATGGATTGAAATCACATGACTGTCATATCTTAATGCAACAGTTATTACCAGTTTTTATTAGGTCAATTCTTCCAAAACATGTTCAATTATCAATAATTCATCTTTTTTCATTCTTCAATACAATATGCAAGAAATCTATATCAATTAGCGAGCTCAACTCTTTGTAGAAAGATGTTGTGGAGATTTGTGTCTACTTGAAAAGTATTTTCTTCCTTTTCTTGATATAATGATTCACTTGTATGTATATTTAGTTCAAGAGGTTCAATTTTGTGGTCATACTTACTTATGGTGGATGTATCCTTTTGAGAGATACATGCAAGTCCTTAAAGGATATGTAAATAATAGAAATCATCCTGAAGGATGCATGATGGAATGTTACATTGTTGAAGAGGCCATTGAGTTTTGTTCTAAACACTTTAATGGTTGCACTGAAATTGGGAATCCGATGCAAAAGTTGTTCTTAGAACGTCACATGATCCAAGTAGGTAACCCTATGCTTGGTGGAAGTAAAAAAATTTTTATTGATCGCACTCGATGGGAAAAAGCACACCGAATCATTTTGGTAAATAATGATGAGGTACAACCGTACATAGAATAAGTGATGACAATTTAACCTTTTCATTTAAAATAAAATTATTTGTTATTTAACTATTAATGATACCTAATTGATATATCTTGAAAACATTTTAGAATGCATTTAAACTTACTGAAGATTAATCCTCATTATAAAAAAAGAGAGGAGAAAAATGGTTGTATGATTGAACTAAGGTTGATAATGCTGAAATGTTTAAGATATGGAAAACCATTTATGTAAGTCTCTTTTATTTTATAACTAATTACATATATTATATTTTTTATTATTATATCTAATCTAAAATGTGTGTTTTTACAAAATCATTTTAAAGTCCCTAATACTTAGAAGAACAAGTGTTACAAGATTTCAAATAAGGCATGGAAGGAATACAAAACTTTCAAACTGGCCAGAAATTATGTGTTTCCATACTTGGAACCACTTAATGAAGAAGAACTATACAAAATCCCTGAAGAACACCCCTGGATTGAATCCCAAGTATGCAAAGACTTCGTGGATTATAGATGTATGGATAAATTTCAAATCATTAGGGAAGAACATTAGAATATACAAATGCATAATATTCTTCTTAACCGTACTGGGAGGTCATCAAATCCTGAATATAGACAAAAAATGCTATTATTAAGTTAATTTAAAATATTTTATATTTATTTTCCTCAAATTTAAGTTGATGTAATGGTTAATAAATTTATTTAATTAATATAGGAAACTGAATTAGGTAGATTGGTTACCCGATCTAAATTGTATATAGAAACAAAGACCTCCTAAAATGAAGAAGTCAAGACAAATGACTAAACGAGGAGAGGAACAACTCAATAAGTTGGTAAGTAATTTAACTTGATAAAAAGTCCTTATGATTTTTTCATATTGATGTAATAATATATGATATGTTTTTTTGCTTTATTATTTGTAAAGAGTTGTTCAAGATCAAATAGCTAGGGGTGAAATAATCGAACAGCCAGGGAAAAATGTGATATATCATGCATTTGGATGTGAGAATACTGGTCATGTTAGGGGAGGAAGCCAATATGATGGTTATATGGAGTTTTTTAATATTCCAAAACAAATGCCTCAAATGGTCAGTAAGGAGAAGTATTGTAAAATTTAATAAGAATTTAGCTTCTTTGAGGCCTCAGTGTTAAAAGAGATTTCCACTTTAAAGGAATATCAATCACAACACATGGTAGGCATGATACCATACTACAATCAGGGCATTCCCTATTGTCCAGGTATGCAACTATCCATGCTAGGTATTCCAACATCCATTCTTGTCATGCCACCATCTATGCTAGTCATGCCACCATTCATGTCAGGCATGCCATTCATGCAATCTCATGGCGCCCAACCTATATCATGTATGGGATATAGTCATCCTATTGGTCCTCCCTTAATTCCAAGAATACAGATGTAATTAGGTAGTGGTTCAATATCTCCAATGTAATCTGTGTAATCTTACCATCCATCACTTGATGAATGTTTTGATGAGAATGTCCTACCAATAGCTACCCCACATAGGAGTCCTCCTCCATTTGATAAATCATTTTTGGTAAGATTTAAAGCTTATATAGATAGTTTATTTTATTTATTATATATAATTCTTAATTTTTTTATAGAATATGAAATGTTTGTTAAAACATCCATTATCTACAAACTATGTTGGTATTGGGATAGTATAACAATTGAGGGATGATCGAATGATTCATAATCAATATTTGCCAAATTATTGGAAAATAGTAATTGATAAATCATTGGTCCATAATTTTCCACCACTTGTGCTTTCTGATGCTACCATAAAATCAAGAAGCGGTTGGACAATATATGGCTTGGCCATCGAGTTAAGTTGTGATAAATTTTGACATGGTACTATTTTTTTACTTACGATAACACTTTTTTTCACTACTTCTATTATATTATTATTCTTTTATTGTTACTAACATATATAATACCTCTTTTTTAGTCTATTATACCAGAATTAGTAATGCGACACATTTAAGAGATACAAAACAAGTATCTTGTCGTAAATCTATGTTTAGTGGGCAATTATCGCACACTAAGTCATTTAAGAAGAAGCCATCACAAAATAATTGTTATGAATATGCTATAAACTTCAGCATAAATCTTGGCTCTTTGATGACTATTGTTATGAGCAAGACTAGCATAAATGATGGATGGATTGTGCCACTTCCTAGAGAAAATTTTGGCGTAGACATTGGGCAAACATATATATCGATTGAGTGTATATTGTAGCTATTTGAATTTCAAATGATCAACTTAAGTATAACTCAAGTGTGGACAAGGTGAGTCCTCAATCGGTAAATAACTTTCATTTATGTAGAACATATAATCATATTATATTATCTAATTATTTATATATATTTCTTTTATATAGGGTATGTTATTATCGACTTCAAGCTAATCATTTATCACATTTAACAATGTTCTATAATTCATCATTTATCAATCATTATAGCATTAGAGCTAAACAATTATGTGATAGGGCATTAACACTTAATAGAAATCAGAAGTTGATAATCCCTTGGCCACTAAAGTTTGAACAAGGCCAAGATCATTAGATGTTGATAATCCTTGTTCTATTTGGAAATTATGTTTGGTACTGTGACTCAGCTTCTATATAATTAAGTAAAGATACAAAAGTTATTGTTGAAATGTAAGAGTTATAGCTAGCTATTTTTCTTCTATTGTTATTTGTAATATTTAATAAAGAATTAACTGTTTTGAACTTTGATAGGAAATGGTAGCTGTGGAACAATAGTAGGGGCATTGCCTTTAAACAAATCTCATAAGCTTATATGGGACAATGTTATGGTATGTAGAAGTGAATGTTAATAATTTAATTAATTTTACTATTGAGTAATAAAAATGTTCGAATATGGAATACCATGTACACTTGTTTTTTGTAGGTTTCACAACAAAATGATGTAGTTATGTGTGGTTACTTTTTCATGAAATTGATGAGTGAAATAATCTCAAATATCAACATTCCAATTAAAGATGTAGTAATCTCTTTTACTAATATACTTTTTTAACATATATGAGTTATTTTTTGTGAATTCATGATATTATATTCTTATTTTGAATTTAAATACATGAAATTCTTTGGTTGGAACAAGTCGGGCTATGATATGCAAATTTTTGATAATTTACGAAAAGAATGGGTATGCTTCAAATTATAACATCACAAGAAGAATCTGATGATCTTGAATAACATAGGACAATACCATGGTAATTTTTATAATGCTTTAATTTCTCTATTCCTGTGTCTCTGAAGTGTAGGCTTGTTTAATAGATGTTTATATGCTCATGTATTTAGGGGAATAAATTGTTGTATGAACATGTTTTTCTACCCAAACTCCATCTCATCTCTCATTCCTAGTTTCTTGGTCACTATGAATGGGACATTATTGGTGATTCTAAGCAAACCAAGCTTTATCTCTTTGAAATAAAGTGAGAATATCATAAAATCTATGACAAAAGAGGCGACGTCATTTTATTTGAAATTTAAGTTATTTATATATATGTATATATATGTATTGTATATAAATTATTTTCTTTGTAATAAATTTAATTATTAAGTAATTAATTAATATTTAATTTTTCAATTATTTGTAGTATTTAAAAACTCTTTTAAACAAATTTTGGTTTTTTCTGCTATTATGTGATCGAATATAGGTTATGAGGATAGCATAAAATGATTAAATTATGTAAAAAAATATAGAATTTAAAGTTAGTTCATAGATTGAACTGACTTTAAACTTAAAGTCAGTTCAGAGTGTGAACCGACTCTAAGTTTAAAGTTAGTTTAGCGCGTGAAATGGCTTTAAATTTAAAGTCAATTCACGAGGTGAACCGACTTTAAATTTAAAGTCTCCTCATTCTAAGTCAGTTCACCTAACCAACTTTAAATGAATTTTGAGGCAATTATTAATCGACTTAAAAGCCTCATTTTGGCATAGTGGTAGCTCTAGGTAGTTGATGCTAACTTTTTAAGTGCATCTGACTTAGAATGGAAGTTCTTGTAAGTTATATTCATTAGAAGCTAAATTGGCTTCTAGACCCAGGGTAGGAGACACTAGCTTGGAAGGTGATAATATGAAGTTGATATTTATTTTCATACTTGTTGAGTTTGCTCTTGTAAGGTTTTTTATAGGTGGTTAGATTATGGATCTCTCCATTGGAAGAACGTCTAAAATCAGTTGATTAGCGAGCATTTTATTCTAGATTCCACTTTTTACTTATGGACTTTTAGGTGAAGTTCTACCATGATTAAAGGTAGATGTATTTGAATGAGTGGGTAGGCACTCTAGTTATCTGGAACTCTACCTGCCAAGAATATTAAGGTGATCTGCTCATGAGACAATGATTATTCATGTTTATAGGATGAAAATTTATGGATCCCATATTTACTTTGGTGAAGTGACCTTATCATTTTAATGGTCCTATCATAGGGAAATGATTAGTTTGTATCCTTGGAGAGATGAAGCTTAATAGTTTAATATCCACCTTTTAATCACCAGTTGATTTCTAGGAGGATTTGTCAACCATTTCTTTTGAACTCTATAGTTGAGCGTGCTTAATATGGAGAAATTTAGGGATGGTTGACCTCTATAGTAAATGCCTTTATCTAAATTTTTTGTAGAGACTTGTGTTTGATAACTGTATTTTATATAGTTATTTTCACCTATTTTATCAATTATAATTGCTATATTCTTGATGTTTTTAGTTAATTTTCGATTAATAAATTAGTATTTACTGTTTTTTATATATTTTAATAAAAGTAAATAATTTGTATCGAAAATGTACTTAATGTTAAATTTATGTCCACAAATATAATTTCAAATAATATAGTTCTTAATTACAATTTATAAAAATCAAAAATATAATTTAAATTAAATTTGGGCTTCATTTTAATTATTAAAAGTTTGAAAATTTAATTTAAAATTAGCAAAGGGCTTAATTGTAATTATATAAAGTTGAAAATGTAATTTGAAATATATTTGTGGGTCAAAATACAATTAAGAAAATTGAATTTTCTGCGCAGATTAGAAGAACCACGCGCCAACAACAAGCGCCAAAGGTGGACCGTCCGATCAAAGAAGAAACGGCTACGATGCGCACGTTCAGATCACTCCCGACCAAATGGCGTGTGCGAAGATTCTTTCACGCGGCTCGGCGCCCGAGTGGGGCCCACCTGCCGCGCAGGCCGGCGTGCATGTGGGACCCACCGTCTGACGCCGCGCAGACCTGTCCCCCACCTTCGCGCGCCTTTTCCAGTGCGGTTGATCCACGTGAGCCCGGTTATTACGCGAACCAGAATCTGCCACGTGTTGCACTTAATATTTTAGCAAATAATATTCCGACACGTGGCATGTTACAATGAGCGCGACCACGCTGGATCAAGACCGTGTTGTAACCGTTGGCTCCCGTGCGGCAATTCATCGTGCGCCCATTCCCTTCAACGAATGAGATGCTGCCACGTGTCCCACTAATTGTGTCCACGAATCAGAACGCGACACGTGGCAGCGTGGAAGAGAATTAAAACAGAAACGCGCAGCCTCCCACTCACTTTTTCGATCCCATTTTCGATACAATTTTTGTCCCCTACGCGTGTAATTTATTATTTTCGCCACAATTTTATGTCCCCCGCGTGGATTTAAATTTAATATTTTATTGATGTATTTTTTTGCTATAAATAGGAGATAGTTTTTAGTTGTAAAAAAGTTTTTTGGAGTTTTGGAGAGTAGAGTTTTAGTTTTAGTTTTCGAAAGTTTTTAGAGTGTTTTAGTTTTTTCAGTTTGTAATTTTTATTGTGTTTGTGTGTTGGTTGCGGAACACGCAGAAGCCATTTTTGGCTTTTGTTGTGTTCTGCGTGTGCCAATTATTTTCATTTGAGATGTTTTAATTTTATTTCTGCTTCTTCTAATTTTTCTGTAGTTGTTATAATTTTTATTTTAATTTTATGAAGTAATTTAATTTTTCTAGGATTGCATTTGATCTAAATTTATGAAGCTTTGATTTTAATTATTTTTGATATATTTATAAGACGTTCGATTTGTTCGTTCTATTTTGTTCTTAATGTTTTTTGATTATTTACGAATCTTATCAAAACGATCCGTGGCATATGAATAAACTTGAGAAAGGCATTTGTGTGTGTATTGCTCGTAAATAGAATGACATGTATGATGAAGGATAGAAATATACCCTTATTGTATGTGTGGCCATTTGAAAACTTAGAACGTAATGAATCTCGATAAATTTAATTTTCATAGAGATATAGTAAATTAATTTAACGAGGTGTGTTTATACGGAGCTCGAAAGAGATGTATGAATAATAAAAAAAGAAGTTTTCGGTTGACAAATTAAATGTACTAAAAAATATAAATCAAAAGAAAATAACATGATTTGAGTGGATTAGTTTGGTGAAAAATTGCAATCCTAGATTTCTTTTATTTTCTTATTTTACTTTTTTATTAACCAACGATTGTTTTGGATAAAATCAGAGAGATACAATTTTAGTACTCGACAAAATATAGTAACAAATCCTCGTGGGATCGATCTTTACTTACTAATCATATTACTTGTGACCGTGTATACTTGCACAAGTCCGTGTGTTGAAAAACACGCAACAGTGTTCCAGATGCAATGTTGATCACAACTCTAAAGTGGTAATAAGAATTTGCTTCTAGTTTGGCACTACTTATATGGCGAAAACTTGGATTCATAATTTGGGAAGTAGAAATCTAATCAGTGTGACCATGAAGGAGCTTGGCTAGTAACATGTCTTAGAAGATGATAATCCATCAAGTCTAGCAAGATTTGAGTGGTGGGATGCTAGACTGTGCGACTTAGAAGGTGACATTTTAGAAAGTACACCCTTAGGGATGACAATTTGGACAATATAGCCTTCTAGGCTACAACCTATCGTACTAAGTCTTGATCTGGTATAAATATCTACTTTCTTGGAACGATGTCTGTCTAACAACTAGAGTTATGAACATCTATCTCAAGATCAATGAAATCGTCAACGTGGCCGTCCTAATCCTGATTGCACTAGTCATCTAGCCTTGGGGTGGTTCCTTAAGGCAAGTATGGAAAATATGGTTTAGACTGCATATGCTTACATAAATGGTGATTATTGACGCATGGTTGGTACTTTCATCTTTTGAGGTTATATATGCTCAACGCTAGTTGATGTTTAGTAGACTAGGATGCTCTGATTGGTTGGTCTACATGGATGCTCTATGTGGCTACTCTATTTGGGAGGTCTACTTGGCTATAACTACTCTTTTTGAGAGGCTAGTCTACCTGACTACTTTTCTTGGCTAGCCTACCTAGCTAGTTGCCCTATTTTACTGCATTCTAGATTACATCTTCTAGGTGGATGACCATATGTCTATTCTGGGTGGCTTCTTCTATGGTAGGTTAACCAAGCTCCTTTTAAGTAGCCATATCATCCTAATAACTAAGCGTGGGAAGTGCCAACCCTGATAGACTTATGGATTTTCTACTTTAATGAGATGAAAAGCCTGGTTTCCTCAACTAGCTCAGTGATTGGAGTATGACCTAACCTAGGATCCAATCCATGCTTAGGTACCTTAGGAGGTTTCTCATCAAGGTTCTGTCGCTTAATGATGCTTTGGGTACTCAATGATTGTGATCCAAAGTCATGACAACTACACTCATACTGAGTGTTCCCTTATATAGAAGTACATAGAGTATGAATGGCTAGTCCTAGGTGCCAATAGAATCACCAACTTGCTATGAAAGTGTGGCATCATTAGGAACATGTTAGGAATTCATTTTAGTGACTTAGTGAATTGAATGAACTTTTGAAGAAAAATATGGATGAAGAACATGGTGAACATTATGAAGAACATGATGAATATTCTCGATATTTTTCGTTAGCTCAGATCAATTAAAACACCAAATTTCTTTCCTATAGACAGTGCCAGATGTTGAATCTAATTTTTGTGTTCAACACGTTCTTGGTACATCAATCCTACAAGTCACTAGGAGATATGTCTGAAGGAACGACATCATAGGTTGTTGTATCCACTCGATGCTTAAGTCATTTTTTGTATGAATTAGCTTAGATCGGAGAAAATTTAGAGATTTTAAGCTTTTACTTTTGCGTACCTTTTAAAGATGAAAATGACTTATTTATAGGTTTAGGCCAATTATAGTTTTCTAAATAACTTATATTTATTAATTAATATCTAAATTATTAATTAATTTATATATTTAATAAATAAATATAAAGTATTTAGTATATTAATGACTTTCCATAAATATGGATTTGAGTAGTTAATATTTATTGTATATTAAATTCAAAAAACTTACATAAATGACTTGTTTTGAATTCAAAGTGAACTAAGTGTACGCAGATGGTACACATTTGATTTTTTAATAGTGACATGGATCAATCATATAGGATCATACTTACTAACCAATATTTTTTATCCAACAACACAAATATATATATATATATATTGCAATTTCTCCTCCCATATATTCTAATATCACATCCAAGGTGAATTCCATTTACATTAAATATCTATAATGTATAAAGTTATTAGGAGCAAGTGCCCTAAATGTTTATACCTTCAGATTTTCACTAAGGTAGTTAGAATTTCCCTTCCCCTTAAAATACATAATCCCCCGAAGCTCATATGTGAAGCATAAAAGTTCCTTTTTAAATATTGAGTACTTTAGTCCTTCTATTTTAAGGTTAGTGATAAAGTGTGTGTTGCTCCAATGTATACGTTGTTAGAGTTACAACCTAGAGATTCCATGAGCTTCTATTGAGAGCTTATAAATAGATGTAATACACACATATCGAATAATAAAGATTGTAAAATTGATCTTCTCTCTTCTATGATTTTCTTTTCTCTCTTTATTCACTTTCTTTATTATGGTATCAGAACAACTATTCCTTTATATATTCACTTCCTAGTTCCACCAATCATCCTTCCCTTATAGAAGGTCATATTCTTCTTGTTCTTCAAGATCCATCTCCATTGCTTCCTCTTACACCATTATCGGTACCTTCTAGTTCTTCAAATACTTCTTTGCATTTTCCTATGCTTCCAATAAATTCGAGCTTTGCTGTGAAGCTTGATGAAACAAATTATCTTATCAGGCAAGAACAATTAATACATGTGATTACAATGTTCAATCTGTAATATCTCATTGATGAGTAAGTTGTTCTACCACCAAAAATCCATGAGAAAGTAGTTCAAACAATAGATTAATCTGGCGATTCTCATGAGTGTAAGACTCTTAAATAAAATCCTATCGATCACATGTATAATAGATAAGATTCAGGTATCAAGAACTGGATCTATTTGTCTATTTCTACGAGTTATTTGAAGTATTTGATTCACAAAATAACAACTACTTAGTATTGGAGTTCTTTACATAAATTCTTCAATTATGATTCCCAATCTCGTCTAATGGAGTTGAGATGGTAGCTACAAAATCTAAGAAAATGATCTCTTACCATAGAGCAATACATTAGGTAGTGCAAAGACTTAATTTATCTTCTTTTGGTAGCGGGTGATATCATCAGTGATTGAGAGCGATCACTGTATGTTCTTGATGGTTTGGATGTTAATTATAGTTCACTATAACTAACATCATCAACAAGAAACATATTCTTGGCCTTAGATAAATTATTCACAAGGCTAAGGACTTATGAAATGCAGATCTAGTGAATGAATCTATGTGATCTAATGAACAAAATCGAAATTGCCGATTTTACAAATACTTTGGTATTATATTTGTAAAATTTTCACAAGTGTACGAATTATTAAATAAAAAATGACAAGTATACTCCCAAGGTCGATTTAAGGAAAAAATATATGTGATTTTTAATTTATTATTCAAACTTTTAAAAATGAAATTAAATCATAAACATCTTGTCACGATATTTGGATTTTTGTTTCCTAATCTAATAAAAAAAAATAAACATAGACATGATTCAATAAAAAATAATACAAATTTTTATCATTCATAACAGTGGAGTATTTATGGATATAATAATTATGTTAATTATGTTTGCTCATATTATTTAGGTTATTAAATATATAAATTAATATTTATTGATTTTTTATTTTTGCTATGAAAGTGTCCTTAGGCGAGGCCTAAATTCTTTTGTTCAATATTAATTAACTAATATCATTAGGTAGGACCTATTAATTAATTCAATATTAAATTTCATATTTATTTATAAGAAAATAACAAACCATCTAATCACAACTTTAGGTGAATTCAGTTAATTAGACTTTATTCAAGGTGTCCAAATTAAACCTAAGAATTTAAGTATCCGAGTACTAACTTTCAAGTTTTAAAACCATTATTGAAAATATGTCGTCAATATATTTTCAAATAATAGTTCTTATAAAAAAACTTTTGAAATAGAGCTTCACTCTAACTATCGGGCAATTGTACCAACAAATAAAATAGCACTACTCTAAATCAGACCGGATAATTAAACCTTATAAACTAATTTTCAGATTTATGTTTGTAATGAAAAATGATATATTTTTCTCTTATATCCTTAATATAAAATCTTGAATAAAAACAAAATCAATTTATTTTATGAAAATGTTTTACCTATTTAATATTTCGCAAGCATAACATCATCATTATTATATCATATTTTCAAAGAGCCAAATATGTTAAATTCAATCACAGACAAATGAAACATAAAATATAAGAGTAAAACATAAAAAATAGCTATAAATAATACATTTTAAATTTATACCTCAAAAGAATCCTTACAGAACTTTGATGCTAATTCTGTTACAGGAAAACCTCTAAACAGATTTGTATTTCCATTTATTAAATCAAAAACTAAAAATCTATAAAAGCATAACTAGCTCTTCTCAAAAAGAGAAGAAATTTAAAGCTAAAAAAAATAAAAACTAGACAGAGAAAACTAAAGAGAAATAGAAGAAATTTTGAGGGATGTTTTTTACACTGGGGGAGAAGGACTTTTTATAAATGAGAAGAAGGCCAAAAAAAGGTGGGAAAATAATTCAAAAATTGATTTTGGACGCGTTTGGATAGGCTGACATACGTGTGGGCGGCAAGATTTGCTACAGAAGGGTGTTGGGGCACGTGGGTACATGCTAGAAGATCCCAGGCATACGTAAAAATCGATGCGGCGTGTGCTGCCTATATGCGAGAGTGTGTTGGTTATACTTGGGCTTGTGCTAGTTGCGTGCATTTGCATCGCACGCGTGGGCATATGCTGGGTGTGTACTAGCTACACACAGGCTTGTGTTGGGCGTGTGATAGGAATGCATGCATGTGGGCACTGGCACATGCAGGACACAACCTGAATAGGTACAGTTGTGTGCGGGATCGACATAATGCGTGCGGCTCGGAGCATTTTTTACCTTTTTGATCCATTTTGTCCAATTTTTCAATTTTTTTTACTTTTCATCATTTTTTTCTCAATATATTTGTGATGTATTACCTCCAGTATTTTTTTTTGAGTCTTTAAATTATTTTTGAACAAAAATATTTGAAAAACAATAAAAATACCCATGATTCTGAAAAAACAATTTATATAAAAATATGATAAAATCATATAGATATAAATCTATTTAATCAAGTAAAGCATATTAAATCATGGTTATTTTAGTGTTTTTTAAGCACTTATCACAACCCCTAACCATCACATCCATGGATTGACACGTTTTCATTTACCGTATGTAACAAGCCTTTAAACCCCTAGGTTTTCCTAGTGGACGAGTTTAAGTCTCGTGAGGGTTTTTAGTAATGACACCCACAAACATTAAAAAAAATGAAAACAAAATAAAACAAATAATACAAGAAGTTAACTAAAATTTAAAATAAAGTAAAAAGACTAAAATAAAATAATGAAATGAAATATAAAAATATCTCATGCTTATAATCTCTTTTAAATTCATAATTAAAATCTTAAGCATAAATTATTTCAACTTCCTAAACATTCATGATTTATTATAATAATTAGTTGGAAATCAATTTCATATTTCCTATAAAAAATGTATCAGTTTAATTTCACCCAAACTTAAATCAAGAATTCGAATTTGCTTCGACTCTATTCCTCACAAGTCAATATTCTAAAAAAACATTGAATCCTATGGGTTCAAACACTCATACTAATTTATATGCAAAAGAGTTTATGTACAGAAATGAACTAATATATTCGCATATGTATAAAGAAGAAAGGCTCAAAGTGTTATTTTAACGTTGATTTCATGAAAGGAATCAAAGGTAAGGATTTATAAAATATTATACATTACTTTCATGCATCAATCAAATTCATAAAATAAAAATATCAAGTAATATGTCTTTTAGAAAATGTAGAAAAATGCAATAACTTCTTAGAGAATTACTTTATATATTTTCTTTTGTATTAAACCATTTCTCACAACTGTTTAGGCATTTGTTTTTTGGGTTATAGTATATAGATTATACTATTCATTTTACTCTCTTTCTTTCTCCTACATTCATTATTTATAAGAGAATCCATTTTTTAGAGAGTGGACCTATGTACAGATTATACATTTTTTATATGGTAAGGTGAGTATTTAATATTTGACTTTTTTCTTTGTATTTTAAAAGTAACCATAGATATAACTCTTTTTTAATAGAAGTCATACAAGAATGAAGAAATGCATATACTATCAATTTCTACTTAAATAATTGAATCTAAACAAATGAAAAATAAATATATAGCACTTCATTAAGATTTAAAAATCCAGAAATTCAATGCTAAGCCCTATTGAGATCATTTAATAATGCTGTAAAAATAAAAAAAGTGTTTAGAGTAGAAAAAAATAATATTTATCACTTAGAATAACGAATAATGGGCTTAAAATATTTCTCACATGGGTAGTTTCTATTATTTGATTCCTAAATACCGATTTGGGTTTAATATATTTTCCATACCTTATCAAGAAATACTAGTCATGAAAAAAAAACTAACTAATTATCACATTATTTCATGATATGTTTTTGGAAGTTAATCTAATAGTGTAAAAATACTTAACATCATTTAAATTTAATTCTAAGACATGATAAATTTTTGGAAACAAATTTTGATACCTAAACACACAAATAAAGAAAATAACACACATATATATAAAAACAATTAAAGGAAACAATTAATATAAAAATACATAGCTAAATAAGCAAAATAAGGGCACATTGTTTATAAAAAAATTTAATTTTTTTCCTAATTTGTGTAACTTTTAAATCCTATCATCCCTAATCTAAAATTTACATTGTCCTTAATGTAAAAAATGCAAATAGTAAAAAAAGAAGGGGTAGAAAAGTTACCAAATTGCTTTGTGTTAAGGATTTTGATAGAAAATGCTAGTTGCATCCAACATCATATTTGAATCATACAAACAGGTGCTTTAGCACATCTTAACAAGCAATTATTTTATGCAACAAAATAAACAAAGTGCTCATAAAAGAAAATAAATTAATAAAACAAACTAAATTTATTAAAATAAAATAAAATTACCTTTCAATGATGAGTTGCCTCCCATCCAGCATTTAGTTTAACATCTTAACAAGACGCATCATCATGGTGCTGATGATCAATTTATCAATATGGAATCAACATCAGCCATGTTGTTTTCTCCTTTTAAATAAGGCTTTACACAGTGCCTATTGACTTTGAAAGTTATTTTTGTCTTTGGATTCAATAACTCTATTGCTCCATGTAAAAAACTTGGACAATTGTGTAAGGTCCATCCCATCTTGACTTCAATTTTCTTGGAAACAATCTCAAATGAGAGTTAAATAAAAGAACTTTCATTCCAGGAAGAAAGAACTTAGGAACTAGCAACTTCTCATGATAGCGTTTAGTACGCTCTTTGTATAATTGTGTATTTTCATAGGCCTCGTCCCTAATATCTTCCAACTTATTAAGATGGAGCAACCATTTTTCTCCAACTTTATCTAAATTCATGTTCAGCCTTTTAATTTCTCAATAAGCCTTGTGTTCAAGTTCAACCGGAAGGTGGCACACTTTCCCAAAGATTAACAAATAAGGGCTCATCCTAATGGTTATTTTGTAAGCTATGTGGTATGCCCATAAGGAATCATTTAACTTGATTGCCCAGTCCTTTCCTAAAGGACACACTGTACGTTCCAAAATTCCTATGATTTGCCTATTACTTACTTCCACTAAACCGAAAGTTTGAGGATGATATGGAGTAGCTACTCTATATGTGATTTTGTACTTTTTTAGTACTCCATCAAATATTTTGTTACAACAATGGCTACCTCTATCACTTATTATAGCTCTAGGCGTTTCGAACCTGTTAAATATTGAATCGTTCAAGAATTTTACAACAACATTAGCATCATTAGTTTTAGTGGGGATAGCTTCTACCCACTTGGATATGTAATCCACAATAACCAAAATATATTGAAAACCATTGGATGGGGGAAAAGGGCCCATAAAATCAATCCCCTATTCATCAGTAGTTCAACAACTAAATTAGATATCAAAGGCATTTCATCTCTTTTGCGTAAGTTGCATGTTCTTTGACATCTATCACATTGTGCACAAAACATATAAGCATCTTTAAAAAGATTGGGCCAAAAGAATCCAGACTGTAATACCTTACGGGCTGTCTTTTCACCACCAAAATGGCCCCTATAATGAAGTTCATGATAAAAAATCAGAATGCTCTTATGTTTTTCTTCAGGTACACATCTCCGGATGACTTGATCTTGAAAAATCTTGTATAAATAAGGGTCATCCCAGAAATAGTTCTTGATAGTTTTAAAGAACCTTTTCTTGTCCTGATATGAAGTGTTAGGTCTCAAATCACTAATGGTAAGATAGTTTACAATATTACCATACCATGGGTTTTGACCTATTGAAAATAATTGTTCATTAGAAAAGGTTTCAACTATATCTTAATTACTCTCACCTTTAAGAGAAATGAAGTCAAAAATCAACCTAAACAAATGGTTAGCTACTAAGTTTTCACTACCTTTCTTATCCTTGATTTCTAGGTCAAATTCTTGTAAGAGTAAGACCTACCCGATTAATCTTGGCTTAGCATTCGGTTTACTTAATAGATATCTTAAAGCAGTATGATCAAAATGCACAATCACTTTAGATCCTACTAAATAAGACCTAAATTTTTCTAAAGAAAACATTATAGCCAAGAATTCCTTTTTAGTGGTGGTATAATTCATCTAGGCATCATTGATTGTTTTTCTAGCATAGTAGATGACATGCAAATTCTTATCCACTCTCTGTCCTAAGACTACTCTGATAGCATAATCGGAAGCAACACACATTATTTAAAAGGGTAAAGACTAGTTTGGTACCATAATAATAGGGGCAGATTCTAGTTTCTCTTTCAAGGTATTAAAGGAAATAAGGCAGTCATCGTTGAAATCAAAATAAACATCTTTTGATAACAAGTTACATAAGGGATGACTTATTTTAGTGAAATTTTTAATAAATCATTTGTAAAATCCTGCTTGTCCTAAAAAGCTTATTATCCTCTTAACAGATGTAGAGGAGGTAATTTGGAAATCAGTTCAACTTTTTCCTTATCAACTTGAAATAATATATCCTAACATTATCCCTTGTTGAACCATAAAATGACTTTCTCCCAGTTAAGGGTTAGATTGCATTCAATGCATCTTTCTAAAACTAAAGTTAATTTATGTCAGTAATCATCAAATGAGTTTCCAAAGACAGAGAAATCATCCATGAAAACCATAATGAATTTTTTCACCATGTCTGAGAAGATAGACATCATACGTCTCTGGAATGTGGTAGGGGCATTGAATAACCCAAACGAAATTCTTTGAAAAGAAAATGTCTCAAAATAACATGTAAATGTGGTCTTTTCCTAATCTTCTGGTGCTATGGGTACTTGATAATATCCAAACAATTCATCTAGAAAATAGTAAAATTCATGCCCAGCTAATCTTTCCAATATTTGATCAATGAATGGAAGAGGAAACTGATTCGTTTTAGTATATAAATTCAATTTCCTAAAATCTATACACATCCTCCATCCAATGATTATTCTAGTGGACACTAATTCACTTTTATCATTTTGAACAATTGTTATCCTATATTTCTTAAATACCACATGCATTGGACTAAGCCACTTACTATCGGCAATAGGGTAAATAATTCCTTCTAAAAATTTAAGAATTTATTTCTTAACTACTTCTTGCATGTTTGGGTTTAGTCTTCTTTGGGCCTCTCATACGGGTTTAACACCATCCTCTAAGTTGATCATTTGCATAAACATGGTAGGAATAATGCCTCTTATATACCCAATACTCCAACATATGGATTTCTTAGACTTCTTAAGCACTTTTATAAGTTCCTTTTCTTGGGTTGTGGTCAATGTTGAAGAAATTATTGCTAGATAAGTTTCTCCTTATCCCAGAAACACATATTTTAAGAGCTTAGGTAAGTCTTTGAGTTCAAGTTCAGGTGGATTTTCCTCTTTACCAGATGAGGAACACGGTAGATTTAAGAGTGTACTAGATTTTGTCATTAGTTCATCACTATCTAGTTGTTCATGGTACCCCTTAGTTTCCTCATCTAAATCTTCTTCAACCTTTTCAAGTGTAAGAATAGTTTCAAACTTGTCTTCTATTCTAGTTTGGGAAAAGGTGCTTTGGATAAGATTATCCAAAGGGTCAACATTGAATATTTCATTGACGGTAGAAATAGAAGGAAAAGGTAAAGAATCAAAAAATTTAAAATGAACAGTCTCTCCTAAGACTGTTATTGTCAAATTTCCATCTTAGACATCAATAATAGTCTTGGTAGTTGTCATAAATGGTCTACCAAGTAGTATTGTGTTCTCCCTATCCAAGGCTAGATTTTCTTGCATATCTAGAACCACGATGTCAATAGGTATTATCAATTTGTCTACTTGTGCCAGAACATCCTCAACTATTCCCTTTGGATACTTAAGAGATCTATTTGCAAGTTGAAGGGACATAGATGTGGGTTTTAAATCTCCTAAATCGAGTTGTAAGAATATAGAGTAGGGTATCACGTTTATACTACCACCTCAATCAAGCATTATTTTAGCAACCTCCCTATCCCCCATAGTTATGTTTATGATAAAACATCCAAGGTCTTTCAACTTAGAGGGAAGTTGGTGCTGAAGTACATCACAAGAAATTTTTGATACTACTACTCGCTCATTAAGTTTATACCTCCTTTTCTTAGTGTTCAACTCTTTGAAAAACTTAGCATAGGAGGGCACATTCATGATCACTTCTAATAATGGTCAATTGATATTTACTTTAGAAAGAATATTAAAAAGATCATATAATTGCTTATCTTGTTTGGATTCTTTCAGTCGGTGTAGAAAAGGTACTTTCAGTTGGTGTAGTTCTATTGTCTTTTGAATTTGGGGATGTCAGATGATTCCCTAATGAGTTTTTTCGAAGTTTGTCAAGTTTAACACTTGTTTCTCCTTTTTTGCGAGACTAGAATTTCACTTTCTTTATTACCTAAACTAAAAGGTAGATCTTTAGAGATTTCAGGTAAACTAGTTTTAACTACCTTACCACTTCGAAGGGTTCTTACATCCTTTGATTGTTCGGGTTGACTGGGCAACTTTCTTGGTTCTTTTCTTTGCATTTTTTTAACTAGTTTCCCAACTTTAATTTCAATCCTTTTAACCAAATCCTTCATGGTTCTCAACCTTTGATTATTCATCAATTGGTTGTTGTGACTAACTTGAATAAAAGCATTCAAGCTATCCTCTAAGGTTGGCTTAAAATATTGATTTGGTGGGTTATGGTGATTTTTATTTGGCCTTAGTGTTTGAAATTGGGTGTAGGCTTGGTAATGTTTTGGTGTCCAATGATGGTTAGGATGATTATTGGTGTTTGGATGATACCTTTGAAAAGAATTGACTTCCTCCATGGCATCCACACTAGAATCATAAGTATATGAACAATTACAGGAATCATGCCCAATTGAAAAACACACTTCACACACCTCTTGATTTGGCATTTGGTGGGTAGTGAGAAGTTTCACTTGCTTAGTCAATTTAGTAAGTTGCAAGGTCATTTCATTACCTGAAGTTAATTTCATTGACTCTTGCTCTCCTTCTTCTAGTACTTCTTTGTTGGGAATTAGAACCCAACAACTTATAGAGACTATAGGTTTCCGCCGCAGTCTTTTCCTTCATAGCTCTTCCACCAACTTTATCAACCATGTATTGACTCTACAATGTCAATCCATCATAAAATAATTGATTTTTTTGTTGTAATGGAAAGCTATGATGAGGACATTGAATGAAAATGAGTTTGAATCTTTCATAGCTTCATGAAAGGACTCTTCATCCATTTTAGAAAACGTCGATATCTTTATCCTTAGATCAGTAGTCTTTAGATGGGAATAGAACCTACCTATAAAATTTTCATAGATTGTCTCCCAAGTTGTTAGAGAACGCGGCTGTAGAGTAATGAAACATGACCAAGCTTATCCTTGAGAGTGTAAGGAAAACACCTCATCCTAAGTTGGTCTTCATAAATTCTCAACAATGGAAAGGTTTGGACAGTAGAATAGAATTCTCTAAGGAAATGCAAAGGGTCTTCGTCAGGGATACTGTAAAAGGAAGGCAACAAAGAATAATGAATATTTTTCAATTCATAGTTCCTTGCATCCTTTTGCAATTGTATCTCCAGCATCTCACATGGCTACTTATAGTTGAAATTGATCATCCTTCTCTTATGTATCTAGCTCCTAAATTGAAAAATAGTAGAGTTCTCTAAGAAAAATTTCTTACTTAACAAAATGTATTGGCTTAAAGAAGATGAAAGACACAGGGAACCTAAATTTTTATTTTTTATTATTTTTTAGTGAAAATCTAAGTTAATTAAGTTAATAAATTAAATTTTTTCTATAATGCAAAATTTAAATAATGAACACAATTTTTGAAACAAATGAATTTCTATTATTTTATTTGAATTGTATTACACACGTTCTTTAAATAAAAGCATAACAAAACAAAATAAAAGAAAGGAAAATACAATAATGGGTGACCTCCCACTTAGGACTATAATTTATCGTCTTCTAGTAAGACGTTGCTTGGAGATTTCAGAATGACAAACTTAATGTCTCCTCTTCATTGAATTTATTTGATCAAATTTGACCATTCAGTTAGTCTTTGCTTTGTCTTTGAAAATGTTCTACTAACTGTTCCACTTGGACTTCTACCTTTTTTATAAAAGCTTCCACAGAGTCCAATTGTTGATTGGTTTTAGACTGGTTATCTCTGCAAACTTGAATAAAAGAATTTAAGTTGTCCCCCAAGGCTGGTTTATTGGGAAGGCTTCTTGGAATGGGCTAGTGGAATTACTGGCTTGGCTGATTTGAGCCTTGGGCAAAAGAAGGGTTGTTTTGCCTCCAGGAGAAGTTGAGATGATTTCTCCACCCAAGATTGTAAGAATCTGGGTCTCTGTTGATATGCTCCCAAAACATTCACTTGTTTAAGTCCAACTAGTGTTTCTCCTTGATATGGACAGGTGTCAGTACCATATACTATGTTGCTACACAAACCACAATGTTCATTGTTGGTATTGGTCTGCATAGTGAGAAGGGAAACTTGCTTGGTCAATTGAACAAGTTGTTGTTGAACTTCATTAATAGAATCGATTTCATGAACTCTAAATCTTCTCACTCATGAGCTTTTATGTTGGGAATTCACACCCAACATCTCAAAGAGGTTGTCTTTTCTCCCATAGCTCTTCCAGCAGTGTTGTCGACAATGAATTGGCATTGCTACATAAGTCCATCATCAAAGAATTGGTTCTACACCTACAGGGAGAAGTTATGATGGGGGCATTGAGTGAAGAATAGTTTGAACCTATCCTAGGCTTAATGGAATGGTTCTCCTTCCATATGAAAGAAAGTGGCAATCTTTGCTCTCAACTCTGATGTTTTTTGGTGGGAATAGAATTTTCACATGAATTTGTTGTAAACGTCCTCCTAGGTTATCAGAGAACTTGTAAGGAGTGACATCAACCAAGCTTTGGCCTTGTCTTTAAAGGTGTATGGGAAACACCTCATTCTAAGCTGATCCTCATTTAGAATATCGAGGGGGAAAGTTTGGAATGTGGCATAGAAGTCCCTAATGAAGGAAGCAAGGAAAAATGAATGTTTTTCAAGTCATAATTCTGAGAAGCCTCACCCAGTTGGATAGAGGCAGTTTTTGTGCCAATTACTGGCCATGCAAACTCCTTCATGGTGGTTTCCCTAACATGTGAGTTTTCTCCCATTTCTATTGGTTCCGGTAGAGGATTAAGGATTGGTTTTGTGTTTGGCTCAAAAATAGGGTCATGATTAGAATCTAGCCTTGTGTACAGTTGTTTAAATTTATGAATATTATCTATATATGGTGTGATAGGGTTTCCTAAATATCTTCTACCATGCATAGACTAGTGAAAGCGTAAATTTAAAACACGTGTCAATTAAAAAGGAAAAGAATAATAAAATGACTATACAAAAATTTATAGAATAAAAATACTAAACAAACAAGTTAAATTAATCTCTAAGTTAAATAACATAATCAATATTAACCAAGAGTTCTCCCAGGAAAGAATAGTGGGACAAAGCATCCTAGACAGAGCAACATTCTCAAGAAAGACTAGTGGCACAAAGGCTTCTAAGAACTAATCTCCTAGACAGAATTCCCTTAGATCTTTACTTTTCATGCTATTACAAAGTTAGTTTTTTTTATTCAAACTTTTTTAAATTTTTAAGAAAAGCAAATAATTTAATAAATGAAAGTTTAAATTTTTTTTATATTTTATAATTAAAAATCAAAAATTAAATTAAAATAAATAAATAAATAAAATCACAATTATTTACAACACAAAAAGTTTTCAAAATTTTGATAAATAATTTAAAATTCTATTCCTTCTCCGACAACGACACCAAAAACTTGATAAATAAAATCGACATTGTCGATTTTGCAAATACTTTGGTTTTATATTTATAAAACTCTCACAAGTGCACGAATCATTTTATAGAAAATGATAAGTATACTCCCAAGATTGATCTAAAGAAGGAATATATGTGTTTTTAATTTATTATTCAAACTTTTAAAATCAAAATTAAATTCTAAACATCCTATCACGATATTTTGATTCTTGTTTCCTAATCTAATAAAAAAATAAACATAGTTATGATTTAATAAACAATAATGCAAATTTTTATCAATTATAACAGTGGACTATTTATTGATATAATAGTTAATTTAATTATGTTTGCTCATAATATTTAGGTTATTAAAGATATAAATTGATATTTATTGATTTTCTCTTTTAGGTATGAAAGTGTCCTTAGGCGGAGCCCAAATTATTTTGTTTAATATTAATTAACTAATATCCTTAGGCGTGACCTATTATTATTATATCATATTTACAAAGATCCAACTATGTTAAATTTAATCACAGACAAATTAAACGTAAAATATAAGAATAAAACATAAAAAAATAATTATAAAGAGTTCATTTTAAAATTATACCTCAAAAGAATCCTCATAGAACTTTGATGATAATTTTGTTGCAAGAAAACCTCTAAATGAATTTGCATTTTTATTTATTGAATCAAAAACTAAAAATCTATAAAAACATAACTAGTTCTTCTCAAAAAGAGAAGAACTTTTAAACTAAAAAACTAAAAAACTAAAAACTAGAGAGAGAAGAGATTTTGTGGGATGCTTTTATAATGGAGAGAAATGGTCCTTTTATAGATGAGGATAAGGCCCAAAAAGGTGGGAAAATATTTCAAAAATTGATTTTAGATTAGTTTGGATAGGCTGGCACGCGTGTAGGAGGCAAGATTTATGGTAGACGGGCTTTGATGCTCACGGGACACGATGCGAGAGAGTGCTATCTTGTTAGTATGGAGTTCTTTCCTAACAATTTTTTGTTAAAGGATATTATGAGTAGAAATATCATTTCAATGAGGGTTGTTAAGAAAGGTCTCTACAAGTTTTGTTCCATTCTAAGTACTATGAAAGCTACCTGTGCAGTTGATGCAACTTCTGTTGCTTGTCATCACATAGAGATAAATGCAGGTCTCCTTCATGAGAGACTTAATCTTCCTTATTTTGCTATAGTACATTTAGTTGCTAGCTATATGAATTAAAACTTTGAGGTTCTCTAGTACTCTAGATTTGTGTAATGCATGTCAAATTAGTAAGTCATATAGGCTACCTATGAAACATGTACATACTCGATCATAGATTCCTTTTGAAGTAATTCATGTTGACATCTAGGGACCCTTACCTATAGTATCCTTACTTGGCATGAAATATTGTTTGCTCTTTGTTAATGATTGTACAAGATATCAATGAATTTATATTTTACATAACAAATCCTAGACTGCATAAATTTTTCATCAGTTTGATGTTATGATTTTTAGACAATTTAACATACCAGTAAAATAGTTACACAATGATAAAAGTATAGAGTATAAAAGCCTCAAAACATACTTCTTTTAGTTATGATACATAAGAAGGTTCTCTTGTCCTTATACTCCCCAAAATTATAGAGACTGGTCTTGCTATAATGTTGACAACTATTATACCTATGACTTACTGGGATTATGGTTTCAAGCTAGCTATCTACCTTGTTGATAGAATGCCTACTAAAGTTCTTGATAATCTCAGCCCATTTGAACTATTATTTTATAGAAAATCATATTATACACATTTTTATGTGGATGGTTGCTTGTGCTATCCATATCTTAGGCTCTATAATCACAAAAAAACTTGAACCAAGATCACTTCCTTGCATTTTTTAAGGCCATGCTGCTCAGTATAGAGGATTTTGGTGCTTTGAACCTAAGAAAACAATAGTGTATATCTTACTTCATATAACCTTTAATGAACCTCTTTTCCTTTTTTAGCAATGTTTCCTCAGTTGCACCATCTCTTTCACCTAGTATGCCAACTGTTTGGACATCCAGACTGACTTGAAGCCTAGCCCTTATAGCTGGACATACCCAAAACCGAGCCCTAGTATCTGGACTGACCAGAAGCCTCGACCTTGTAAACTACCCAAGCTAATTCACTATTCCAAGATGGAATATGAAGTACCCCAGACATCCTACCCACGGGATAGACCAAGTCCAATGGTAGCATAAGCTCAAGTACAGCGTGAGATCGAGCACAACACGAGCTCAAGTACAACACAAGCTCAAGAATAGCACAAGTAAAACTTGACCTGTATCTCTAACATATTGTACTTTAGGCCAATTATGCCCCCCTGACATGTAGATATATATACACATTGTATAATTGACACATGTATCCATAAATGTTCTATAAATAGATGGACCCCTAGTGAGGATCCACACATTCAGCCCATTGTATTAACTTATCTCTATTCTCTCTCTATAAAACATAGAATCTCAACATTTTGGCGCCCACTGTGGGGCTCAGATTCTGAGGTCAATCATAAGTTTCGGACCCCGTATCCTTTTGAGATTCACCTTGCTTCTAGAGAAAGATTAGGAAGATCCATTGCGCAATAATCACAATCCATAAAAAGCATAGTAATAACCCAGTCTGAGACACGATTAAATTTGAATAATCACGAAACATTGGCTACCCAAAGAAACACACCACCGACCACCAATGGGGACAGGGTAGAGGATAACGCCCTCTATCAGGAGTTATCTCGCCAACTCTTTGAGATAAGGAAAGAGCTCGATGAAAACAAAAGAGAAAATTGGTCTCTATGTTCCCAATTAGAGGGAAGGATCTCAAAAAATCCCACCGCCGAACCAACCAATGGAGTTGAAACAGGGCGCAGTAAGTTTGAGCCTTGAAAAATTGAGCAAGAAGTTGAAAGAAATCCCCTCTCTAGCTCAGCTCGCCCTGATGAGGAACAATGGCTCTAAGAAAGAAGGAATTGAGACACACGGCTACAAGCTCTAGAGGAGAACAAAAAAAGGTAAGAGCAGTCTTTGAAAGTGGTAGCTGAGAAACAAGAGAAGGGGAAAATGCCTTACGAGGTGGACAAAGATTGTGAATAACTATGCATCTCCCCCTTTTTGGATGCAATTGAAAATGATGAACCTCCACCTAAGTTCAATGCTCTCAAATGTCCATATCCTACTTTCCACAGTTGGCCAAGCTGTTCATCACGAACTACGCCTACAACAAACCCTTGAGGAAGGAATCTCACCATTTATTCTCAATTGTACAAGGGGAAATGGAACCAATAGAAGAATACATGAAGCGATTCTAAGAATAAAAATTATAAATCGTTAACTACCCTAGCTCTATTACTATAGAGGCCTTCAGGCGAGGCCTGCTAAAGAACTCTGACCTGTTCATGAAGTTAACTAAAACAGTGCCACGAACCTTGGAGGAAGCTTATGGGGAGGCTAGAAAGTTCATTAACTTAAAAAGAGAGCTTAGCCTAGTCAAGGATTGTCGAACAGAGGGAATGATTTTCCAAAACAAAGAAAAAAATAGGATGAGTCTAGAGCAATACATCAAAGTTACAAAAACAAATGCTTTGTTACAAGCAACAAACAAACCAAACACTGGCCGGTGAATAGAAACTGGTCGGTAAATAAAAATTGGCAACCAAATAGAGAAATTTGGGGAAGATCATTATCTCACTTCAGGGGTCCTTATTTGAGGATTGGTTTAACTCAAATCGTAAAAAGAATGGAGAGGGAGCCTGAAACTAGGTGGCCACCTAGGATGCATGCTCTCCAGAGAGACGATTCCAAATGGTATTCCATTCATAAAAATATGGACCATTAGACAAGAGACTGTAGAAACTTGAAAAGAGAGTTGGAAGCATTATTGGCTAGGGGATATTTGAAGGACCTCATCATAGAAAATGAAGACAGTAGAGGCCACCAAGGCAAACAAAGAATGTTTCAACCAACGAACTCATCAAGCAGTGGCAGAGAACCTTGTGGTGACCCCAACAATAAAAACCATTCACACCATATATAGAGGACCATGAGTCAATGGGGTTTCTAACAATGCTTGTAAACGATTTTCAAGGGAGCTACACAATGCCCAACATGTATAAACTTTGGATAAAGTGAAATCCCTTATGAAAATAATCTTGACAGAAAGGGATGAAACCTCATCCCATCACGAGGACCCTCTAGTGATAACCCTGAGGATCGGGTCTTGTGACGTCCGTCGAATAATGATTAATACTAGGAGTTCTATAGACCTCTTTCTCCTGCCCACTGCTAGGGCTCTTGAAGTAGGAGACACTAGCATCGTTAAAGTAGAGCTTCCTCTTGTAGGATTCAACAACATCACCACCTATACAAAAGGAACTATAATCCTACTTGTCATGACAAAAAGGGTAATAATAATGACCAATTTTATGATCATTGATGCCCCTACGCATTACAATGCCATCCTTGGAAGACATTGGATACACGATATGAAGGAAGTCCTATCCACCTTCCACCAATTATTCAAATTCCCTACAGCTGAAGGCCTTGAAGAAGTGAGAGGAGATCAGAAGAATGTCATGGGTTGTTATAATGCTACTATGAAAGGAATTACCCCAACATAGCAATCACCAAGGGGTCTCCCTCCAAAGATACTAAGGAATAAAAGCGTAATGAAGTCAGTCTATCTAAATAAGGTGAAAGACTTCCCAAAAAATGCTAAGGGAAAGAGCCATCCTGTAAAAATAGGTGAAGATTTGACAGTAGAGCTCAAAGAGAAACTCTCATTACTTCTTAGAGCTAATGCAGATATCTTTGCATGGGCACTTAAGGACATATCAGGAATTGATTCAAGAGTTATAACACATCGGTTAAATGTCAAGCCAAAAGCTAGACCCATCCAACAATGAAAAAGGAAATTCCCTAGAGAGAAAAATGAGGTAATCAAGTATCCCTTGTGGCTCTCAAATTTGGTACTAGTAAAGAAGGCATGCAGAGCATCTCATATGTGTGTAGCATTCACTAATCTAAACAAGGCCTGCCCCAAAGACTACTTCCCCCTCCCAAGAATTGATTAGCTAGTAGGCACCTCTTTCGGGTTTCGGTTATTGAGTTTCTTAGATGCGTACTTCGGATATCACCAAATCAAAATGCACCCTGAAGATAAGGAGAAAACTTCTTTCATAACAAAAAAAGGAATGCTCTGCTATGCGAGAATTCCATTCGAATTGAAAAATATGGATGCAACATATCAATGCCTTGTCAACAAAATGTTCAAAAAATAGTTGGGTAAAAACCTAGAAGCATATGTTGATGACATGGTGGTCAAGTCAGCTCAACCCCTGAACCATATAAAAGACCTATAGGAGATATTTAAAGTGATACGAAGGTATGGTATGAAACTTAACCCCAAAAAATGCATTTTTGGAGTGGTTGTAGGAAAATTCTTGGGGTACCTTGTGTCCGCAAGAGGAATTGTGGAAAATACAAACAAAATACAGGCAATGGAATACAACAAGTGAATGGGATAATAGAGGCATTAAGCAGATTCTTTGCTAAATGTATAGATTAGTGTATGCCCTTCTTTATCTATATTTGGTTGTCATACCCCAACATGCAATGGAAGTATGTATGGTAGAACAGAAGGATGCACCGACTTGGCAGGTATTTATGGATCAGGCACACAACTTCAAAGGCATAGAAGTAAGGATGGTTATAATGGATGAGGAGGACAACTTCTTTGAATATGCAATTAGGCTTGATTTTCAAGCAACTAATAACATCACAAAGTATGAAGCTACCATATTTGGAGTCATTACCGCGAAAAAAGCTAGGGGTAGATATAATTACCCTACATAGTGATTCCAGGCTCATGGTCAATCAGTTTTTAGGAACATTTGAAGCAAGATATGGAAACATGAAGAAGTACTTGGAAAGATTAAAGCGAGAATGCTCAAAATCCTCCAAGTTCAAGATCGAGTAGATAGCATGAAATGAGAATAGTCACGTCGATGCCTTAGTAACCTTGGCATCAATATGGGAGACCAAGCAAGATCGGGTGGTATCAGTAACCATGTTGGTAGAGGCATCTTTGGAAGAGGTCGAAAGAAGGATTGGTTGCATGGACACTCCCTCCATCACATGGATCAGCTCGATCTAAAGATTCTTGGATAAAGAGGACCTACTCGAAGATCGTACGGTCAAGAAGGAAATTGAAGCCAATGTAGGCTGGTACATGATTGAGGCAGGAAAACTATACTGCAAAAACTCACTCGGCCCCAGCCTCATATGCATATCTATAGAAAGAGCTAAAAGGGTGATGTATGAAGCACACGAAGTAGATTGCAGTTCGCATTCTAGGGGTAGAAGATTATCCCAATGAATCATTTTACAGGGTTATTATTGGCCCACCATACTGACAGATGGCATTAAATACACTCAAAGGTGTAACAAATGCCAAATATTTTCCCTGTTGACCCACACACCCCTGAATACCATGGTGGGAGTAGTAGTCCTTAGCCTTTCTACAAACGGGGACTGGATATAATAGGACCCTTCCCATAGGCACGGGCCAGAAAAATTTTCTCCTTATTCCCAATGTTTATTTTTTAAAATGAATCGAAGTAGAGCCCTTTGGAGGAATATGAGAGGAAGAGGTAATTAGGTTCATATGAAAGTCCATAGCTTATTGATTTAGCCTTCCTAAGGAGCTCGTTATAGATAACGGGTGACAATTCACCAATAGAAAAATCAAAGCGTTCACTCTCAAATGCAATATTAAGATAAGCCACTTAATACCCTACTACCCCAAGGTGAATGGTCAAGTAGAGTATTTCAATAAAATAATCATCAACCTTTTAAAGAAAAAGTTAGAAAGCACCAAAGGACTATGGGTGGAGGAGCTACCAGGTATGTTATGGGCTGTCAGGAAAAGCCCCTGTGGGAGCACTAATGAAACCCCCTTCTCCCTAGTATATGGAACCGAGGCAGTCATACCAACCGAGATCACAATTCCTACCCCCAGATCAGCTCTAATAGAGGAACAAAACAAGGTGAGATGAGTAATTGAACTGACCTTAGTAGAGGAAAAAGGGACGAAGCTTTAAGAAGGATGATCGAGAAAAAAAGAAAAATATTAGAATACTATAACAAAATCGTGCACTTCAAAACATTCTCTAAGAGCAATTGGGTTCTCAGGAAGGTTTTCCCCAACAAAAAAGAATGGATGGCTGGTAAAATGGGTGGCAATTGGGAAGGACCTTATCAAATAATTGAAATAACACTAGGAGGAACCTACGTATTGAAAATTATGGAAGGAATTGAGGAAGGCATAAGCTGGAATGCCAGGCACTTAAAAAGATACCACTTCTAAAAGCATATGTATTAACCTACCTATCTCTTGCCTTTTTTTGTAACAGCAACGCATATGAATCAATGAAATAAAAAGCTTCAACAGATGGTTCTTTAATAAAGCCCTCTCCTATAACTTGTAACCAAGAGTCAATCACCTAGATCAATAAATCAGGCAGAATGCCCTAACAATTGAAGAGGTTAAGTTGTCCACTCCGTCATGAACCAGGTCAGCGCTTTAACATTAAAAATGATAAGCACCTCGATCAAGAACCAAGTCAAGCTCTCTCCCATAAATTGGTGTCAAGGGCTGATCACCTAGATTAATAAATCAGGCAGAGCACCCTGACATATGAAGAGGTCAAGTTGTCCACCTTGGTGAGGAACTAGGTAGACGCTTTAACATTAAAAACGATGAGCACCTCAGTTAGGAACTAGGTCAAGCTCTCTCCCATAAATTGGTGTCAAGGGTCAATCACCTAGATTAATAAATTAGGCAGAGTGCCCTGGTATTTGAAGAGGTCAAGTTATCCAACTTGGTCAAGAACTAGGTCGGTACTTTGATGTTAAGGAAGATGAGCACCTAGATCAGGAACCAGGTCAATCACTCTCCCATAAATCAAAACCAATGGTCAATCACCTAGATTAAACAAATCAGGAAGATCACCCTGGCATTTAAAGAATTCAATTTTTTCACCTCGATCACGAACTAGATCGACATTAGAACGTAAAAAAAAACAATATACCAAATAGTCTGTATACATAAACACTGGCCGCTTAGAATGTTCATTATTTAAACAATTATTCACCGTTATTTTCATAGTTACTAATACAAGAATCAATCAACATAGAAAATTAAAAAATCTTCAAATGCTTGGACACACGACCAATGTATAGATCATCGGTTTCTTCAACTAAGGGCAATAGCTTGACTTAAATCTCGATAACCTTCTCATATACATAAGCCACAAGCTTAGGGTATGTCGTCATCATTGAAAGTAACTCCCACTCCAGATCTTTAGTAACCTCCATAATCTTAAGAAAAACTCTTTCAGATTATTTCATATAGAAACTTGCCCAATATGATTCCTTATCAACAAGACTGGCCATACTAACCAAGTTCCTCTTTTCTCGAGATTGTGTTTGGATTGCTACCTATAAGCAGCAAACTCACATTTTGTCTCTTTAGCATTATATTCAAGTTTAACAACCTCAGCTTTAAACAACCTAACCTCGTACTCAAGCGTACCATTTGTAGCACGAAAATCTCAAACTAAGCATCTATTTCTTCAATTAGAATTCATACCACACGAGCAAAAACGTTAGAGGAATTGACAAAGATTCATAAATTCATGAATCAAACCGATGTTCTCAAACCCTTATATAGGGGATGAAAACTTAAAAAATATCAATAAATGACAATGGATAGGTCAAAATTATAAATACCCAATAAAGAGGAAAATTAATTCATTTATTAAATAAAGTGGATTTTTACTCTTATCGTTCTATGAAGTAACAGCTTGCAACCATACAAACAAAAATGGTATCGAGCTTTAATAAAAAAAATAAATGATTTTTGCCCCTTTCCCAAGAACCTCAGGGCCATCCTCATCACCAGAGAGGCCCAATCCTTCTCCCTCCTCCTCAACAGAAGGAACTTGTGTATCGAAGGGCATAACAGGGATGTCTAAAATGTGATAATAGTACTCGCCCAAACCCTTTTTCATGGCCTCTATCTTGAAGTTTCCATCGCCATCTCATATGTCCACTCAACACTAGACTCAAGCTTCTTTGCCATAGCATCCACATTGACCTTTGCTTGACGGAGTACCTCTTCGGCAGAAGCCTCAACTTGTTTCTATACCTCCTTAGTCCTCTCTTCAGCTTGCACCAAAGCCTCCTCAAGCTCAGCAATGTAACGGGCATACAAATTAAGTTCAAAAGCGACCCTTTTCAACTTCTCCTCCTTATCAATCACCTCGCTCTCCCACTTTTCCAGAATCTACCCCCTTGTAAATAGTCACGATCTACTCCTTACATGCATCGATGGAAAAGTGGCTCATACAAAGATCGAGGTACTCTGATGCCAAACCTCAATTAAGGACAACCTCATCAGCATCAATTGTAAAGTCCTCAACAACAACTTTCCCCTTCCTCAAATCTCCTAAAGGATTGTCATATTATTTGGAACCCATGCTTCTCTTACAAGGGTGATAAAGGAGGGTAAACTTTCAGAGGCTCGGCATCAAAATTAGATTAATCAATACTGACCTTCTTCTTCTTAAGAGAAGAAGTGCGACCTTCATGGGAGGATTTTCCCCTCTTTTTCCCAACAATGACCCCTCTCTTCCTAGGAGTAGGAGGTGCACCCATGGAGGAACTTATTCCTCCCGACTTAACCTTGCTCTTCATACGAGCAAAGAGTTGAACAACGGAAAAGTCCATCTGATTTGTAGGTTAAAAATAAGAGGATACATGTTAATCACCTCGAAAAGAATGTAGGGTTGTGGTCACCATCATCAAGAACCACCTCGAATTGGCCCCTAAAATCTATAAGAGGAGTTCTACGTTTAATAGGAGCCCAGACTTAAGAGGAGCTCAGGGTTTACGATTTACTCTAAAGGGAGGCTCTTCAGCACCGTGCCTCATCAATCCATATACAGAAAAACACAGAGTGTTCAATAGAGTCTTCCAATTTGTCTTCTTAGGAAGATAATTTTGGATATTATCCAACCTTTGCTTTGCATCCAGACTCAAGGTCATGATTAGAGAAGCCATATTTCTAATCACGACCTTAGTGTCATTCTAGATGCTCCTTACCAACCTCATGTCATTTGTTTGAGACTCCCACTAACCTGAAACGTAGAAAAAGTACTCTTTCTAGTTTTTTTCATTTTTAGGAAGGGACACATTCACCCTCTGATCCTACTTTACCAACATATACACCCTCATTGGATCTGTGTTATTCTATTTTAGAATATACGCCTCATTAAACTTGGCCATCTATAAATTCACACCAAGTTCTTAACATATCGGCATTAGGTAGAGCAAATATCTCCACCCGTTAGGCATCAATTATCCTGGTGCAAGCTACGTCCTAACCAAGAACCTCCTAATAAGACGATATAGGGGGAACCTTACCCCCAACCATAGAGCTTTCTCATGAAAAATAGTCCACTAAGAGGGAGGTGCATCACTATCATAAGGGAGGGATTTCGTAGGTTCTTCTTATTTTCTCTTCATCCTGGAATAACAATCCATAAGTTTTAGGTACCACCACCCAACCTCTAATGTGACCTGTCGGTTCCCCAGATCCTATATTCCTATTCTTTTTTCTCCACATCCTGGCCACTGAGATTTGAGTATGAGGCATGCTTAATATCACAGTGGGAATGGTATGGGGACAAGAGTAAGGGTAGATGGCTGAGGTGAAGATCGACTCGCTTCACTAGAAGAGCCCAAGCTAGAAGACCCCGAGTTCCCACTAATACTAGAATATTGGGGACTCTCCCATGAGCTCGATCTAGAAGTTGATGTCTCTTCTCTTTGCATTCTATTAAAAGCTACAAAAAGATAAAGACAAAACAATAGTAGGTGACAAGGCACAAGAAAAAGATATTACCTAGAAATGAGTTGAAAATAAAAGAAAATGTTCCTTTTAAAACCTACTTGAAAAGAAAGTAGAAAATCGTTAGGTTCTTAATGCTTGAGTACTAAAAAACCCAAACATAGAATATTATAGTGTGAGATGAATTCTTACCACTGAATTGAAAATCTTTTATAACTCGAGGTGAAATGAAAGAGCATTTTTCTTCACTATTTCTCAATTTTGCAAGTAAACAATGATAAAGTCCCAGCCTAAGCACCCCTTTATATAGAAGCACTAGATTTCTCTCTCTAATCAATTGACACGTATTTATTATGAGAGCCGAATGGTTCGTATCCTATGCTTGATATTTACTCTTCCACCTTAGACCGAAGCCTGAGCTAAAAGAGTGGCACTTGATGTTTAGACATCTGGACTGACCCAAAGCCTGGCCCTTATATCTGGACTGACCCAAACTCGTCCCTTGTAAACCATCCAAGCCAAGTCACCAGTCCAATATGGAAGATTAAGTACCCCAGACGTTCTACCTATAAGATAGACTGAGCCCAATGGTAGTACGAGCTTGAGTATAGGGCAAGCTCAAGCATAGCACGAGCTCAAGTACAACACGAGCTTAAGAAAAACATAAGTAAAACTCAACCTGGAACTCTAACATATTGTACTTTAGGTCAATTATGCCCCCATGACATATAGATACGTGTACATATTGTATAATTGACACTTGTATCGCTAAATGTTCTATAAATAGATGGACCCCTTATGAGGATCCATACATTCAGTCTATTGTATTAACTTCTCTCTAATCTTTCTCTATAAAATGTAGAATCCTAACACTAGCTACTAACACTTTTTTACACCCTATAATGCTAGCCAATCCATCTTTGTCTTCTAGTGCTCCACTTTGTATAGTTGACAGCACATTTTCTAGCACTAGTACACCTTTTTTCTCATCTGTCCTTATCCCTAGTAATACATCTGACCCTATGCCAACCAGTACAATTTTTTTTGGTTCTTTTTCTTCTCAACCTTGATCACCATCTAACCAACGATCATATACTAATTTTTTAGCACTAATAACACTACCTTCACCTCTCATTCTTATTACTTTTTGTTTGTTGCCACCTTCCTCACCATCTTCTTCCACTTCACTTCATTCTGTGTTACCTACACTATCTATGTCATCTCAGTCTACCTCTTAAAATACTTCTCTATTTAATTCACCTATACCTTCATCTTCCATTCATGTTTTTGATCTTGCTGGTGTTCAACTTCGAGTTGAACTACTTTTGCTCAAGTTCGTAGTGTTCATCAATTTCCATCAATTATAAATACTCATATTATGACCATTCTAGCTAAGAATAGAATTTTGAAGCCAAAAACTTATCTTTATCATGTTATTCTTCTAGAACCTACTTCTGTCTAATAGCCTCTTGTTGTTCATGAGTGGAAAGCAACCATGAACTCTGATTTTGATTCTTTGTTCAAGAATAGAACTTAGGAATTGGTTCCTCTTCCTAAGCATGGCAAGGTTACATGCAATAATATATGTTTCGTACAAAACTTAAAGTTGATATATCACTAAAAAATACAAATCAAATGTGGTTGCTAAAGGTTTTTAGCAAACTATTGGTATTGACTATATTGAGACTTCCAATCTAGTTGTTAATCCGACTAAAATTATTTTTTTGTTATAGCTTGCACTCTCTAAAGGATGGGTTGTTCAATATCTTGATGTGATCACATTATTTCTAAATGGTGACATTCAATAGGAGGTCTTTATGGCTCAACCTGAGGGCTTTGTAAGTGAGAAATTTTCTACTCATGTGTGCAAGCTCAAGAAGGCCATTCATGGTCTTAAATAGGTCTCTAGGGCATGGTATCTTAAACTTAGTGGGTTCTTACAAAACTTGGGCTTTAGGCTCCAATGTTGATTCTTCAATGATGTTGTACAATCTTAATGGTGATGTTATTATCTTCTTGATTTGTGTGGATGAGGTACTCATAACAAGTAATAATGCGAAACTAATCAAGAAAATTATACATAAGCTTCATGCTGAATTTTCTCTAAAGGAGCTTGGTATTCTTGGTTATTTTTTGGGTGTTGAGATTACTCACACTAGTGAAGGCCTTCACATGTGTGAGTCCAAATATATCCAAGAGCTCCTTGATTAAGTGCAATTGCATGAGTCTAAAGAGGTTGCTACCCTTATGATCGATTATAGGAAATATTTTTTCCAAATTTGATGGTATAAGATGCTACTAAATTTTGAGCTATGATTGAGGCTTTGCAATATTATACATTGACTCGACTCGCGATTAGTTTATCAATAAACAAATTATGTCAATTTTTGCATAATCCAATTGATGTGTTTTGGGTTGCTGCAAAGCATTTGTTGAGGTACCTTAATGGTGCAATAGAGCTTGGATTGATGCTATGCAAATCAAATACTCTTGAAATCATTGGTTACACAAATGCTGATTAGGTTACATGCCTTACTAGAGGCTTCTGCATTTACATGGAACTTTCTATTAAGTCTTGGACTTCTAAGAAGCATAAGTTTGTTTCTTGTTCCTCACGAAGGCTGAGTTTGTGCCATAGTACATGATGTTGCTGAAGTCATGTGGATACAGAAAGTGTTTAAATAGATGCATATTTCATCTACTCAACCTCCTTTCATCTTTTGTGATAATGCCAGCATAGGACATCATGCTAAACATCATGTTTTGCACTCCAAAACTAAGCATGTTGATATAGATTTCAATTTTGTTAGAGAAAAAGTGATTGTTGGTGACTTACGTGTTGAATTTACTCCTAATCAGGAACAGATAGCTAATATACTCACTATGCCTCTATGCAGTAGCAAGTTTGTTGAGTTAAAAACAAAACTCGGTATCCTATGTAGACCCTGAGATTGTGGGGAAGTTATAAAGTGTGTATAAAAGTTTATTGTACTCATATATGAACAATAGATTCCATGAGCTGCTATTGAGAGCTTATATAAAGATTTAATAAAACACACATGTCAAATATTAAGAATTGTAAAAGTTGTTTAATAACGAGAAATTTAGTCCTTTTCTATTTCAATGTTAGGCACTTATAATTCAATTATTTTGAAAAATCAATATTTTATTCCTCTAATTATTAAAAATGAGGAGTTCTAACTTTCCTAAACTAGTAGTAATATACATGCTATGAACATGAATAACCTTGAACTCCTTCTAAATTTCTAATATCAAATTTATACATAAATTAAACTATAAAATGATTCTCGCTTAAACTATGTCAATTGAAAATTAAACTTTGTATCCCTGTGAGTTATACTTTTGGAAATTCCTCATCAACTTCACACAAATTGGTTTGAATTTTAGTTGAGTAGAAAAATTGCAATGAGTTTAAAATATGATAGTGATTCAATAGGAGTGAATTTGAAATATGATGGTGATTCTTAATGATAAAGAAATAAAATGTAGTAAAAGCTTAAACAAATTATTAAATGACATTTAATTGTTTAGAATAACAATATTATCTATATATGACATGTTCCTTAAAAAAATAGTGTGCATGACATGAATATGATTTTTGATTATTGAATTTTTTTTTAATCTTTTTAATCAAACATATTTGTTAAAGATTCTTGGGTAAATATAAAGAGAGAAAATAACTAAAAGCATAAAATTTAGAAATCATAATTTTTTTAAAAATAAATTGTTTAAAAACAAACTTAAACAAATAGCCTAAACAAAAAAAAAAGTCATAACTTAAAAGCCTAAATATCAAATACAAAATATGAACGGTAGTTTTGTACTTATTGCATATCTATATTTTGCTAGTTGTGTTTCAGTTAGTGTAAATGATTAGTAAAATGAAATTTAATTATTATTAAATAATTTCATATCATAGAAAATATATAAATTATCATATAAATAAACTGTTTAAAGACATTTATTTAACCCATTAATATTTTTAGAGAAAAAAATAATAATCATAACAAATAATTTTAACAAAGTGCAAAATTAACTTTTACTTTAAATTTCCTTTAGAGAAAAAAAATTTATTTCAAAATACTTTGATGATTACGTCAATAAAAAAAATAAATATAAAATATTAATTGCTGAACTATTATAGTTATTTGTAGTAATTTTCTTAGCATTCTTAATTGACTCTCACATTTCTCTAACATTTAGTACCAAATAACCTTTACGTGCACCTCTTTTTTAATTGCTAGTCTCATTTGTAGCATGATTCTGTCTAGAATCTTTACACACTTACAATCATTCAATATCTTATATTATTTTCTATAAAAAATACAATCATATAGACAAGCATAAATATTATGATATTTTATACTAAATCAACTAAGAAATTTTTTCATTTCATACATTAAGGATAACAACTCAATATCCTCAGAAAATATATCTATTAGTACATTTAGTAATTCTGTAAATCATTTATCAAAAAAATCAATTTTTGCCTTTATATTGTACAAATGAATAAATCCTGACATTTTAGTGTATTTCTTGCACTCTAGATACAATAGTTTTTCGGCATTTTTTTAGAAGTTTTTTAAAGGATTTGAGATTATCTTTATGAAATTTATCTTCAATAGCATGAAACATATTTTATGTCTATACATTATGTTTGGAGTGTCTATTCTGATAAGATGTATATAATCTAATCACATCCTTATTTATCTCTTCCTTATAATTATTATCAATATTTCCTCCATGATAATACCAACATTTATAACTCAAAAGAATACCACTATAGATAAGGTGATACTTAACCTCATCATATTATGAAATTTCTTATTTTTATATTTAACACATGGACATCGAATCATACTAATTTCATTTTACTATTTTTATGGGTAAATTCCATGAAAGTTTTAACTCCATAAATATTGTCCTACTTAATTCTACACTTTTACATTCGAGATTTGTTTATTTTCTATTGATGATATTAAACATATTAAATATGGATATAATAAAATATAAATGTATTAGTTACCAATATATTTTAACTATTATTATATATAAAGTTATAAATTACTAGAATATCTATCAAAATATCATATAAAATTAAATACATAAAATCTAAAAATTAATAATCTCAATATAATATTAATAATATATATATATTATGCATGTAATAATAATAATTTTAAAATAATTTAAATTTCAAATAAATTAATATATATAAAACATGAAATACATAAAATTAGTTAAAATAAATAAATAAAAAATACTTTATTTTCTTCTAAGTTTGAATAAAAATAAACAACATATATAACACACAAATATATACAAATAATCAATAACACATAATATACATTAAAATAAAATTTTTTTGCAAAAACTATATAACAATATAAAATATCAATAATAAGTGAAATAATTCATAGAAATGCTTATAAGAATAAAACAAGTGAGAAAATGAAAGAAATGAAGGAAAATGATGTTTGGTAAATGACAAAGTGAAAGAAAATGGGAAAGTAAAAATAAGGCATTATGTTTAAAAAATGGTAGATCTAGATCAAAAATTGGAGAAAAAAAAACTCAATTGATGGCGTTGAAAATGGTGGTTGAAAGTGGTCAAAAATGGACAAAAAACTTTGGAGGTAATGTAGGGTTTTGGAGAGATGAGGAAACACTATTAAAAAATGTCGGCATTCGGGGGAAGAATAAGAAAAAGACACATAGCGTCGATTCTACGTGCCACATGTAGCATTGTTTGACACGTAGAATCCATGCTACATGTCACATGTAGCATCGGTTCATACATAGAATCGACGCAACTTTTTATGCGTCGGTTGATGTGGAAAATGACGCTACACTTAGCACGTAACATCTGTTGTACGCGTCAATCGATGGAAAGCCACGCATAGCTTTGATTGACGTTACATGCCATGTGTAACGTCAGTTGTACACATCAACAAACGGTTTTTTTTATTTTAAGTCAATTTGAAGTTGGTTTTTAACATAAACTGATTTTAAATTTTAAGTTAATTTATAAGTATATTAACTTAAAATTCGTTATAAGTTAATTTTAAGAAAAAATCGATTTTAAATCTCGACTTAAATACTATTTATTGTAATAATGATTTTTCATATTAGATACCTAAATAAAGAAAAATATCATCCTATATCGATATGTACAAGGATAAAAACAAAATAATTAATAATATTAAAAGAAATTATAAACAAAAGATAACTTGATCAAATTCATAACATTTTGGGAAGAAAAAAAGAAGACCATTTTTGACTTCCCTAATCTTTTATAGATGCTTATACAAAATGAAACCATCAAACTGATATAAGATCAAGCTAATTAAAAGATATAGACGAAAAGATACTCGGGAAAGCAATGAAAGCAATATATCAAATTTATAAGAGACCAATACAAGCAGTCAAGCAGGTCCCTTGTAAAGGGCATACCTTTCTCACTTCGAGCCGGAACAATTCGATCAAGAGCGAGAGAAATTATCCTGGAACCAATCTTGCAAATACAATAAACAATCGCCTTGCGCGGGATTCAAAAATTATAGAAGAAGACTTTTCCATGGTTTCCTAAAAAGTGTTTATTGTAGAACCCAATTATTGTTAATGATAATTATAATTAAAGATAATTATTAATGATCAACCCCTATTTAACCCAAATATCATCTTCTATTTTTCAGTTTCAAATTTACTCCGTCGATAAGTCTTTTCTGCTTTGAGTTATTCTCAAAAACAATCGTCAGAAAAGATTGAAACAAGATGATAAACATTGACATATTATTGGTAAATATATCAACGATCTCCCCTATGTTTTGCCTAAATATCATCTTGATCCATGTGAGGTTTTATTTTAATTTAGTTATCTTCACACCATGTTCAATTCAAACCACTATTATTCTTGTCAATTTTTCTCTAAAACAAGAGTTGTCTTTGAAAATAATTTAAAATAGATGGGACGTTACTAAGCCAATTTAAAATAATACTGAGAAAACTGATATTTAGATTAAACACAAGGATGATCGTTGACAATTATCCTTAATGGTAATAATTGATAATATAATGCCGTAATACATTTATAATTTGGATTGCAATTATTTTCATTAATTAGGTTAAAGATTGTTATTTATGAAGGATGATTAAAAATGACATTATATATGAATTTAAGCTCAGCAAATTAATTCTTTTGATCAAATGGTATTAAGCGTGGCTTAGATTTATGATTTGAACCGACAAATGAATGAATTTTGCAGTCAGTCTACTAGCTAGGTAAACACTTCCATAAATTAATTAAGATAAAAGAAACTTAATGTAAAATAATTTATTTAGCATGAGACGCTAGTAATAGACTAGTACTAAGACAATTACAAAATCTAAAGGAGGGCTACTTTTTTGTTGGACAAACAAAATCACTGTCCGATTTATCATAAATTGATATTTAATGATCGTAGTGAGCATAGTTGTCTTATCATTTAAAAAGAGGGTATTAGTGATCAAAAGAGTAAACGTGTTGGTTGGGTAAACTTACAATTATAATACCAAATTATTTGGTTATAAACGTATTATTGAACTAAAATTTGGTTCAAATATACCATTCCAACTCTTAAAAAATTCCAAACATACCATTATGTTACTTACCCTTAAATGACATTAAGAGGATGTTAAAAGATCCCTTTAAAGCTCTTACACTCCTCTCATATAAGCCACTAATACTAACCATTGTTTTTTCGAGTTATCTGAATGCAATCTTCGTTTTCCTCTCTCTATCAACGTCTACTTTAATTTCTTATATTTATGGATATAATTAATAGGAAGGAATTGAATGATAATTATACAAAATTAAGTTTAATAAAAAAAATAACAAGCGAAAATACATGTAATCGTGTGCAATTAATATAAAATTGAATAAATAAAAATTTGACACACAATATTTTATATGGAAACAATCTAAGTCATAATAATGACCTAAGAGAAAAACTATTAGTCTCATGGACCACCTAATTGTTGGAAAAAATGGATGGTTGTAAAGAAATAAATTTCACACATCTAGGATAACTTCTTAAACCAAAATAGAACAAAAAATAACACCAAAGATTTTTGCGTGGAAAAACCTTCCAAAATAAAAGTAACAACCACGGGACCCGTAGACCACTTAAAACTTCCACTATAATAAAATGGGATTACAAACTTCACCTTTAGTTAGTCTCTCAAAAAAAATACAACAAATATGTATCTTCAATTTGTGGGTTTTAACTTCACAAATTGACTCTCTCAATTTTCTTCTCTAATAAAATTTTCTGCTGAGGCTTTATGTTTTCTTTTTCTCTCAACTTTTGATCTGTACATATTGAGATTGAAGCAAAGGCTTTTATAAAGCCAAAGCTCCATCCTTCACGCCGGATTGAATGGAGACAAATGGAAAAAGTTTTTAACCTTTTTTTCGTTTCTTTCTTTTGGCGCCACCATTATTGAATAAGGCTAATCTTTTGTTTTCTTTCTTTCGACGCCACCATTATTTCTTCTTATTGCTGGTCCACATAGTTGGACCAAAAAATCTCCCCCTCCACTTTATGTGGGACAGGGCTTCTCCACACCTGCAATCTCTCTATAGATAACAAGCTTTTCTCTAGTCACGGTCTTTGTCATCATATCTTCCCCATTATCATTGGTGCGAATCTTTTGAAGTTGCAATAGTTTATGTTCCAAAACATCACGAATCTAATGATATCTTATGTCGATGTGTTTGGACCTTGAGTGGAAGGTTGGGTTCTTGCTAAGGTGAATTGCACTCTGACTGTCGCAATAAAGAACATCATTTTCTTGGTTCTTATGCAATTCTTGTAGGAACTTTTTCATCCATAGGATCTCCTTACAACCTTCAGTGATTGCAATGAACTCTGCTTCTGTGGTACTTAAGGCAATACACTTTTGTAAACATGATTTCCATGAAACAACTCCCCTTCCAAATGTTATTAGGTATCCGGATATAGATTTTCTTGTATCCACATCGCCAGCCATGTCTGAATCTGTATATCCCTCTAATACAAGTTTATTATTACCAAAGCATAAACAATGACTGGAGGTTCCTCTAAGATACCTAAGTATCCATTTGATAGCTGCCCAATGTTCCTTTCCAGGATTTGATAGGAATCGGCTCACAACGCCAACAACATGTGCAATTTCTGGTATGGTGCATACCATAGCGTACATTAGACTACCAACTGCCAATGCATAAGGCACCTTGCTCATTTTTTATTTCTCCTCCTCACTTAAGGGATATTTACTAACATTAAGTTTGAAATGGCTTGCAAGTGGACAACCAACAGGTTTAGCTTTGCTCATGTTGAATCTTTCAAGAACTTTTTTAACATACCATTTTTGGGAAAGCTAGATCTTTTGCTTTAACCTGTTGTGGGTAATCGTCATGCCAAGAATCTGCTTGGCAGGTCCTAAGTCCTTCATTGCAAAGGACTTGCTCAACTCCTTCTTCAACTTGTTAATCTTATCAATATTTTGACCGACAATTAACATATCATCAACATAAAGTAGAAGAATGATAAAATCACCATCAAAGAATTTTTTGATGAAGACACAATGATCAGCCGTCGTTCTGTTGTATTCATTTTTCTCCATGAATGAGTCAAACTTTTTGTACCACTGCCTTGGTGCTTGCTTCAGACCATACAAGCTCTTCTTTAGTCTGTATACCAACTTTTTTTTGCTTTTGACTTGGAAACCTTCGGGCTGCTTCATATAGATTTCCTCATCAAGATCACCATGTAAGAATGCAATATTTATGTCAAATTGTTTGACCTCCAAATTAAGGCTAGCTACCAATCCAAGAATAACTCAGATTGAAGACATTTTAACTACTGGTGAGAATATTTCATCGAAGTCAACACCCTTATTCTACTCGAATTCTTTCACAACCAATCTTGCTTTGTAACATGGTTGTGAGCTACCTTCTTCACTTTTGATTCTGTACACCCACTTGTTATTGAAAGCTTTTCTTCCCTGTGGTAGTTTCATCAGGTTAAATGTGTGGTTCTCATGCAGAGATTCATTTCTTCATGCATGGCTTTTAACTACTCAATCTTATGTTGATCAGTGATAACTTCGTCATAACTCTCTTGTTCTCCCCCTTCAGTGAGCATCACATACTCATTAGGAGAATATATATGACTTGGTTATCGTACTCGGGTGGATCTCCTTGTTTGTACTTCTGGTTGGACCTATTTAGAAACTTGTTATGGTTTTGAACTACCAGTTGGTAGATTAACATCATTAGTATTTGGTGTAACTCCCCCATCATCAGGATTTTTTTGTGGAGAGACTGTGTCCAGATTAACTGGAATTTCATCTGACAGTGGTTTCTCAGATTTCTCAAAAGACTCGATTGTTTAGTCTTCAAGAAACATCACGTCTCTACTTTTGACAATCCTTTTGCTAATAAGATCCCAAAATCTATAGCCAAATTCTTCGTGGGCATATCCTATAAGGATACACTGCTTCACTTTTCCATCCAACTTGGATTGCTTATCTCTTGGTATGTGAACAAATGCCCTACAGTCGAATACTTTCAAGTGTTTGTAAGAAATGTCTTTCCCCATCCAAACTCTTTCTGGTACGTCGTAGTTCAGTGAAACTGATGGAGAAAGGTTGATTAAGTCAACTGTTGTCCTCATTGTCTCCCCCCAAAAGAAGTTTGATAGTTTTGCATTTGAGAGCATACATCTGACTGTTTCATAGATGGTTCTGTTCATCCTCTCAATGACACCGTTGTGTTGAGGTGTCTTTAGTACTGATTTTTCTAGCCTGATGCCGAAACTTCTACAGTACTCCTCGAATGGTCCACGATACTTACCACCATTATCTGCACGTACACACTTCAAATGTCTGCCAGTTTCTCTCTCTACTTTTACATGAAACTGCTTGAAAACCTCCTCTACTTGATCTTTAGTTTTCAAAGCAAAAGTCCATACTTTTCTAGAATGGTCATCAATAAAGGTCACAAAATAGTGAGCACCTCCTAGTGACTTATAACTCATTGTACAAACATCTGTGTGTATTAAATCTAGAATATTTTTCTTTCTAGATGGTGCGAGACTACAAAATGCAACTCTATGTTGTTTTCCCATAATACAGTCAACACAAGTTTGCAAGGGTATACCTTTCATTCCTGGTAAGAACTCATTTTTAAAAAGAATTCTGAGACCTTTTTCACTCATGTGGCCGAGTCACTTATGCCATAGCTCGATAGGAACTTCTTTCCTAGTGGGATTTACTTCTCTACACATCCTGGCTTCTGTGATGTAGAGTGATGTCTCTTTCTTGCCTTTAGCTACTACCAGATTGCCTTTGGTGAGCTTCCACTTTTCTTCAGCAAAATAATTATTGTATCCATCATCATCAAGCATACCAGTAGAGATCAAATTGAGGCAGATATCAGGAACATGCCTCACATCTTTCAGAAGTAATTTGCATCCAAGATTAGTCTTTAGATAAATATTGCCAATGTTGACAATTTTTTATGCATCATCATTTACCATCCTTACACGTCCAAAATCACCTTAAGTGTAGGTTAAGAATAATTCTAGTCGTGAGGTGACATGATAGGTGGTGCCTGAGTCAACTACCCAGGTAGTGTCTTGGCATGCAAGATTGAAATAATCAGCATCTTGAACAATGACAACTTCTTTAGTGACAGTTATGATGTCATTTGTTCGGGTTTCTGCTTCCTGATTTTTGGATTGTTCTGCCTTTAAACTTCTACATTCTCGAATGAAGTGTCCAGGCTTGCCGTAGTGATGACACTTCTTGTCATGCCTTGATCTATACTTCGACCATCCTCTTTGTTGACTTTAGTTACGGGGATTTCTACTTTTACTTCTCCTGTGCCATTCCTTTAGTGTCAGGAGTATATCCTTCATCTTTTCGTCGAGACTCTTCATTTAGCATTCTATCTTTTACCATATCCATGGTAAGCTTACCGTTAGGATCTGAGTTGCTAACTGATACAACTAGAGTATCCCAACTTTTTAGTAGAGAGCTCAGCATCAACAATGCTTGTAGCTTGTCATCTACAGTCATCTTCATAGAGTTGAGTTGATCTACAATGCCTTGGAACTCACTCATATGTTCTGATACACTACTTCCATCTTTATACTTCAAATTGACTAATCGTTGCATCAGATTAGCTTTATTCTGTGCAGTTATCCTCCCATACATTTTCTCCAACTTTTTCCAACGAACGTAAGCATCTTGTTCATTAGCAAAATTTTGAAAAATGCTCTTGTCAATACACTCAAATCATATTATTTTCTCTTGATTTATATTTTTTAGTACATTTAATTTGTCAACCGAAAACTTCTAATTTATCCATACATCTCTTCTGAGCTCCGTATAGACACACCTCGTTAAATTAATTCACTATATTCCTATGAGAATTAAATTCGCCAAGATTCATTACGTTCTAAGTTCTCAATCGCCACACATACAATTAGGGTATATTCCTATCCTTCATCATACATGTCATTCTATCCATGAGCAATATACACAAAAATGTCTCTTCCAAGTTTATTTAAGTGTCACGGATCATTTGATAAAATTCATAAATAATCAAAAGCATTAAGCACAGATAGAATAAACAAATCAAATCTTATAAATCTTTCAAAAATAATTAAAATCAAAGCTTCATAAATTTAGATAAAATACAACCCTAGAAAAATTAAATTACTTAATAATAAATAAAAATTAATATTACAACAATCAAGGAATATCAGTTATAGAACATTAATAAAATTAAAACTTGATCTTCTCTGAAATATTTGGCACACACAGAACACAACAAAAGCCAAAAATGGCTTCTACGTGTCCCACAGCCAACCCCTAAACTCTCCAAAAATTCCAAAGCTTAAAACTCCAAAAAAAACCTCTATCATACTATCCCCTATTTATAACATCAAATTTCTAAAAAAATATAAATTTAGAAATATTTTTTTTAATACACGCGGGGGACAGAGATATGGCAAAAATAATAAAATATTATGCATGGGGGACAAAACTGGTATCAAAAACGCGTTTAAATCTGAGTGGGAGAGCCGTCCGTTTCTGTTTTGCTTTTCGATAAACTCTGCCACGGGTCACGATATGATTCGCTGAAACAAATAGTGGGACACGTGGCAGTACCTCATTGGTTGTAGGGAACGGGCACACGATAGATTGTCACACGGGATTGGGGCGTGTGAAACGTGGGGGGGACAACGGCTGGACGTGTTAGACACATGGGTCCCACTTGCACGCCGGCCTGCGCGGCAGGTGGGCCCCCCTCGAGCACCGAACAGCGTGAAAGACAAAAAACTACACCCACGCGAGTTGGTCGGGTGTGATAGAGACGCGCGAATCATAACCGTTTCTTCTCTGATCGGAAGGTCCACTTTGCGCACGTGGATTAGGGCGCGTGGCTTCTTCTCACTTGTGTAGAAATTTAAACTATCTTTAATGACAATTAAGCCCTTTTCTAATTTAAATTAAATTTTAAACTTTTAATAATTAAAATTAAGCCCGATTTTAATTTAAATTATATTTTCAACTTTTATTAATTGCAATTAAGCACTCTTTTATTTGAAATTATATTCTTGGACATAAATTTGCAATTAAGTAAGTTTTCGATACAAATTATTTAATTTTCTTAAAATATATAAAAAACAGTAAATACTAATTTATTAAACTAAAATTAACTAAAAATATGAAGAACATAGCAATGATAATTAATAAAATAGATGAAAATAACTATATAAAATACAGTTATCAACTATGTGAATAGTCTGATGAACAATACTATGTGAATAGTACCTACCGACAAAACAGTACCGTATATATGAACAATACTATGTGAATAGTACCTACTGACAGAATAGTACTGTATATGAGAACAGTACTCTATGAATAGTACCTACCGTTGAATATAAGCAAGGCTCTAATACCACTTTGTTGGAAAAAATGGATGGTTGTAAAGAATTAAATTTCACACACCTAGGATAACTTCCCAAACCAAAATTTAACAAAAAAAAACATCAAAGATTTTTGCGTGGAAAAACCTTATAAAATGATAGTAACAACCACGGGACCCGTAGGCCACTTAAAACTTCCACTATAATAAAATGGGATTACAAACTTCACCTTTAGGTAGACCTCTCAAAAAAATACAACAAATATGTATCTTCAATTTGTGGGTTTTAACTTCATAAATTGGCTCTCTCAATTTTAATCTATAAGAAAATTTTCTGCTGAGGCTTTTTGTTTTCTTTTTCTCTCAGCTTTTGATCTGTACATATTAAGATTGAAGCAAAAGCTTTTATAAAGCCAAATCTCCATCCTTCACGCCGAATTGAATGGAGACAAATGGAAAAAGTTTTAACCTTTTTTTTTCTTTTCTTTTTTTCGGCGCCACCATTATTCAATAAAGCTAATCTTTTTTCTTTCTTTATTTTGGCACCACCATTATTTCTTCTTGTTGCTAACCCACATAGTTGGACCAACACTAACTATCCACTATGAAAATCAATGTTTAATTATTAGGCTAGATCTTAAACTACCCTTCACAAATAAAGTGTTCGAGTAATCTACTTATAAGCCGTCGTTTCTTTCATAGTCTCCAAAAGATATGTATATAGATCCAAGCCAACATTCCAATATCTTGAGCCACACAATCTATCAAACTTGTTTAGTAAGCACCTAAAAAGTTAGCATAAATAATACAAGTGTAAAGTCTGTCCTAAAATAGATTCTATAATAAAAAATCATAGCTAGATGATTCAAGAATAAATCAATTAAATTAAACCAACTAGAAAACCCTAGAATGAAAGTTGCAATCATAATATCATAAAATAAATAGTCTTATCAATCAATCAAACATAACCACAGAATGTTTGATAGATAATTCAAGAAAAAGCTTAAAAAATATAATTCATTTTTTTGGAAAACGTTTTAAGAGAGAAAGCATAAGATGAATAGGATGAATGTAATTATGGTTATTTGAAAGAATGAGCATTAGATTATTCATATAGGAAAATTGAAATCATAATGTTAGGTCAAAGATTAATTATCATTCTATCCATTAAAAAATTCATAGAGTAATAATTAATAAGGATAATATGGTAAAATAATAATTTACCTGGAGTACATAATCAGGTTTTAAGTTGAAACCCTACACACTTGATCGATCTAATCCAGGCTTAATCGATCAAACTAATAAGGTCAATCGATTGAAACCCTTTTCGATTGATACAGCAATGATCAAATAATAACTGATCAAAAACCTTTTTGAATGATCTAGGCAACGATTAATAAAAACCTAAGGCCAAGTAGATCGATCACGAATGATTCTTGATCAATCCAGTCCCTTGATTGATTGAACCCAACATCGATCGATCTACACCAATTTGAAATCTAACCCGAGAGAACATAAATCTTGTACGATCGATACTCAATCGATCTACCACCTTGATCGATCGATCGAACATCATATATAAATGTTCTTAAGTGTACAATATATATTCTAGCATGTTTAACAATAAGTTTATACCTGAAACATGTTCATTTGAAGTTTGAAATTTTATTCGCCTTGAATAGAAATCTTGAAAATGTGCCTAGAAACTAGCTTACATTTAAACGTTTTGTTCACTAATATTGCCAACAGTTATAAACCTCTTTCTTATTACATAATGTTCATCCTGGAATGACAGTTGGACCTCATCCTTGGTCTAGGGGATTGGCGAGCAACACATTACATAGTGGAACTATCCTATGATCTGGTGAAGTTATCTTTGCTTGAACCTTGAATGCTCATATGTACATTGAAAACAAAAGGACAAATAGGCACACAACTTGTATTGAAAGACTCATTTTTTATTAGTTCAGTTTATATAGTAATAGTAAAGCAAAGATGCCAAATTGAAAACCGAATTATTAAGAGTTCTCCCCTATGTGCAATAACTCTCCCATTAACTCTCATACTTTTTGTCATATGAATAAGTAATATAAATTTGAAGCAAAAATGCAATATATAAATTTTTATTTTGAATTGAGGATAGTAAACTTATTGAAACATGACTAGAATAGAAATTGAGAAATTAATCTTGTCTAAAGTGTGACTATACATTGACACATAAATATATGGATAAGACATATAGACATACTAATACATATGGTGACATATCGACAATCTCCCAAAATAAGATACATGTTTGAACTGTAGTAGTATATCAATTTTTTTCATTCTCGGTTATGAAAGATTTAAAGGAAAAAGTATCACCTATCATGAAAAAACTACAATTGAGTCCTTAATTTTACAAACTAAAATTATTTACCTAGAGAGAACTTAATGTTTTTATTCCCCCTTTTGATTTTTTTTTGGTATATATAGGAGGAATTGGTTATTTATTTATTTATTTTCTTTTTGTATAATCACTTTTAGCTCTTTCTATTTGTGCATGCAATTTCTTTTTTTATTAATTTTTTGTTAAGGAATATGCACTAGCCAAAAAACCCAGTATGATGACTTTCACACTAATTATGAAGTAGCATTTTCCACTCACTATGGTACCTTCACACATTATAGTAAGTAGCCCTCTCAAAATTATGTCTCTCTTATAGTAACATTTTAGAAAGTGAAAGATAGAGCTTAAATATAATTTTACAATCAAGGTTATCTCAAGTCTAGAATCTTAAAAAAACATTCATAAACTTCAAGCATGGTATACATATGCCTTCAGTGAGTGTGTGAGTAGATTCTTGTCAACATCAATCACTAAATGTAAAAAGGTATGTAAATCCACAAGTCGAAATACCCATTTGTATAATATAAAGTCAATCAAAGGAAGTGAAGTAGTATGAAAATAATATGTAAAGTCCATATCATTGTTAAAACACTTATACTCCCATTTTATGTGAAATGAACAATAAATCAAAACAAAAAATACCCAATAGTACATATTCTTAAGGTACTTTTAAGATATTTTAATCTTTGGATATTAAGTGCCTTAGTAAATAAATTAGCTAATTGCCTTTCAGTAGGTACAAACTTAAGGGATAAGATTTTGTATTTTACTAGTTCCCTAATAAAATGAGACATAATGTCTAAATGTTTTTTTCGAGAATGCACAAAAAAACATGACTTTTTGAGATACATATAACAATAGTGTTATCACAGTAAAGAGGTATAGTACCTTGTTCAAAAACATACTCGCATGTTTTTCATCCATTGAAGTCGTGTGCAGGAGCTTCAACAACAATGTATTGTAATAGATAAGAAGATAGAGTTTTGTTTCTTATTGTGCTAGGATACAAGTTTATTACCATTATAGAAGCATCCACCTAAGGTGCTTTTTCTTACATTCTGATTCTCTACCCATTCTGCATTTATGTATCCACTAATTTTATAGGTAGTATCATTAATAAACCAAATGCCAAATTTTATAGTTCCAAATACACACTTGATAATCCTTTCAACATGTTCAATATGTGATTCCTTAGGATCTGACTGATAACGAGTACAGACACCAACACTAAAGCAAATGCCAGGTGTATTAGCTATGAAGTACAGTAATCTCCTTTATCAAATTTCTATGCATCATTTGATCAATGCTTTTACCTTACTTGTCTATAGAAATTTTGGCACTTGTACTTATTGGAGTTCTCAAATGCTTACTTATTTCAAGCTCAAAGTTCTTGATTGGATTACATGCATACTTAGTTTGAGATATAAAGATACCATCATTTAGTTGTTTAATTTGAAAACCAAGAAAGTATATAAGTTCATCCATCATAGACATTTTCACTAATCATTATATGCACAAAGTCTTTGAAAATCGAGGTGGAGGTTGACCCAAAAACTATGTCATCAACATATATATGAGTAAGGAATATATTTTCTTTTGTGCTCTTAATGAAAAGAGTCTTGTCAACTAAGAGATAAGTTGTGAAACTCGTATACCAAGCTATAGGAGCTTATTTCAAAAAATAAAGAGTCTTATTGAGTTTATATACATGCTTGGGGTATTTCAGGTCAACAAAGCCTTTTGGTTGTTCAACATAGACCTTTTCATTAAGAAAAACATTTAGGAAAACAAACTTCACATCCATTTGAAAGAGTTTAATTTTAATAAAGCATGCAATAGCAAATAAAATCCTAATTGATTCTAACCTAGCTATTAGAGCAAATGTTTCATCAAATCAATTCCTTCAACTTGTCTATATCCTTGGACAACTAGCCTAGCCTTGTTTCTAACTTCAACATCATATTCATCAAATTTATTTGTAAACACCCATTTAGTTCCTATGATATTTTTGCCATTACGTCTAGATACTGATATCCAAATATCATTCTTGGCGAATTGAGCTAACCCTTCCTACATGAAATTTATCTAGAATTCATCTTTCAAAGCATCATTATCATTCTTTGGTTCTATTTGGGAAACATAGAAAATATTAGTTACTCATGAATGCTTAAAAAACATTAAAATTACTATAATTTAATGTACTTTAATTGATTAAATAGATTTATATTTGTATGATTTTATCATATTTTTATATAAATTTGTCTTTTCGGAATCAATGATATTTTTATTATTTTTTAGTTATTTTTGTTCAAAAATAACTTAAATACTCGAAGAAAAAAATACTAGAGGCAAAACATCACAAATATATTGAGAAAATAAATGAAGAAAAGTCAAAAAGATGATAAAATTGGACAAAATGGGTCAAAACGGTCAAAAATGTCAAAAAGGCCAAAATCCCACGTGTATCCACCCATCCGCATCGAGTCCCACGCATACACCCAGCACAAACTGGCACACTCCCAGCACACACCCAACAAGCATGAAGGTAGCACACACCCAACAAGTGCAAAGGTAGCATACACAGCTAGTATACGCCCAACACACGCCGCGTCAATTTCGTACACACTGACACATGCCCGAGCCGTGTCCTACGCACACTAGAACATGCTTGTGTATGCCAAACACCTACCTACCATAATTTCCGCATCCTACATGCATACCAGCTTGTCCAAACGTATCCAAAATCAATTTTTGAAATATTTTTCCACTTTTTTTGCCTTTTTTCCACTTTATAGATTTTTAGTTTTTGATTCAATAAACGGAAATGCAAATATGTTTAGAGGTTTTCCAACAACAGAAGTGCTGTAAGGATTCTTTTAAAATATAATTTTAATGGATTTTTTACGGTTATTTTTTATGTTTTATTCTTATATGTTATATTTAATTTTTCTATGATTAAATTTAACATGGCTGGCTATTTGTAAATATGATATAGTAATAACATTGTTATGCTTGCGAAATATTAAATAGGTAAAACATCTTTATAAAATAAATTGATTTGGTTTTTATTCAAGATTTTATATTAAAGATGTTAGAGAGAAATATATTATTTTTCATTACAAACTTATCTAAAAATTAGATTTTAAGGTTTAATTATCCGATCTGATTTAGAGTAATGCTCTTTTATTTGTTGGTACAATCTCCCGGTAGTTAGAGTGAAGCTTTATTTCAAAAGTTTTTATCAGAACTATTATTCGAAAATGTATTAACAACATATTTTCAGTAATGGTTTTAAAACTTGAAAATTAGTACTCGGATAATTAAATTCTTAGGTTTAATTTGGACACCTTGAATAAAATTTAAAATGTCTAACCCTACCAAAGGTGGCATTTAAATAGTTCATTTTCAATCTCTTATAAAAAAGGAATTAATTTAATTAACCTAATTAATTATTGACCCCACTTATAGATGTTAATTGATTTTTCTAATTAACAAATAATATCTAACCCTACCAAAGGTTGTATTCGTATTAAAAAGAGAATTAATAAATATCAATTTATATCTTTAATAACCTAAATAATATGAGCAAGCATAATTAACTTAATTATTATATCATTAAATACTCTACTGTTATGAATGATAAAAATATGTATGATTGTTTATTGAATCCATATCTATGTTTATTTTTTTATGCTTTTAGATTAGGAAACACAAACCAAAATATCGTGACAAAATGATTATGATTTAATTTCGTTTTTAATATTTTGAATAATAAATTAAAAACCACATATATTCCTTCCTTAGATCGATCTTGGGAGTATACTTATCATTTTCTATAAAATGATTCATGCACTTGAAAGAGTTTTAAAAATATAAAACCAAAGTATCTGCAAGATTGATATTGCATTTGACGATCTTGGCTCATCAAGTTTTTGGCGTCGTTGCCAGGGACTTGATGTTGTGCTCATCAATTACCTCACTTACATGCTGTATTCTAGTCACCATGCTTGCATTTGGGTAGCAAATGATGTTCTCAATAGGGTGGTTTTGGTAGTACGTGTCAATTTCTAAATTTGAGTTTTAGGGATGGCATCTTCATCATCCAAGGCTAATTCTTCATAAATCTTATATTCTACCTTTTCAATTTCTAGTGTTTCATTACTTTGTCCCTCACTTGGAAAACTTATACTCAAAGGTTCATCTTTATCATCAGTGACTAAAGTACTAGTACCTACATCATCTAAACAACATTGATAGACTTCATCACAGTGTTAGCTCTCAAGTTGAAGACTCTAAAAGTATGACTTGTTAAAAAGTAACCTTGGAAAACACCTTCATCATTCCTAGAGTCAAATTTTCCTAACACATGTAGATACTTAAGATTAGGTTTCTTACCTTTTCATATATCATAGGGAGTTTGGTTTGTACCTATGAGTAGATAGACACGATTCACTATGTAGTAAGAGGTACTTACAACTTTAATCCAAAACGTCTTTAGGATGTTCTTATCATGTAGCAAGACTCTTGTCATCTCTTGTAATACCTGATTCTTCCTTTCAACTATGTCATTTTGTTGTGGGGTGATTAGTGTAGAAAACTCGTGAGCTATGATGGGGCAGAACCGACATCGTCGATCCTGCTAATACTTTGGTTTTATTTATTTATAAAACTCTCGCAAGTGCACGAATCATTTCGTAGAAAATGATAAGTGTACTCCTAAGGTCGATCTAAGGAAGGAATGTATGTGGTTTTTAATTTATTATTCAAAATTTTAAAAACAAAATTAAATCCTAAATATCCTGTCACGATATTTTGGGTTTTGTGTTTTTAATCTACTGACATAAAAATGAACATAGATTCAATAAATATTTATGCAAATTTTATCATTTATAATAATGGAGTATTTATGGATATAATAACTAAGTTAATTATTCTTGCTCATATTATTTAGGTTATTAAAGATATGAATTGATATTTATTGATTCTCTCTTTTTTATATGAATATCACCTTTGGTGGGGTTAGATATTCTTTGTTAACTAAACAAATCAATTAACACCTATGGGTGGGGTTGATAACTAATTTGGTTAATTAAATTAATTCTTTTTTCTAAGAGATTGAAAATGAACCATTTAAATGCCACATTTGGTGGGGTTAGATAGTTTAAACTTTATTCAAGGTGTCCAAATTAAACCTAAGAATTTAGTTATCCGAGTACTAACTTTCAAGTTTTAAAATCACTACTGAAAATATGTTGTCAATACATTTTCAGATAATAATTCTTATAAAAACTTTTGAAATAGAGCTTCACTCTAACTATCGGGCGATTGTACCAACAAATAAAAGAGCACTACTCTAAATCAGACCAGATAACTAAACCTTAAAATCTAATTTTTAGATTTAAGTTTGTAATGAAAAATAATATATTTCACTCTAGCATTCTTAATATAAAATCTTGAATAAAAATAAAATCAATTCATTTTAGAGATTTTTACCTATTTAATATTTCGTAAGCATAACAACATTATTATTATATCATGTTTACAAATAGCCAGCACAGTTAAATTTAATCACAGACAAATTAAATATAACATGTAAGAATAAAGCATAAAAAATAACGGTAAAGAAAATAAAATCCTTACAGAACTTCGATGTTATTCCCGTTGTTGGAAAACCTCCAAGCGGAATTTGCACTCCCATTTATTGAATCGAAAAATAAATAAATTACAAAAACATAGCTAGTTCTTCTCAAAAAGAGAAGAACTCTACAACTAAGAAAAACTAACTAAAAACTAAGAAATGGAGAGAAAGAAAGAGGAGAGAAGTGTGTTTTGAGGTGGGTTTAGAAGTGAAGAGAATGGGGGTATTTATAGCTGAGGATGTAGAGAAAGAGTGGGTGAAAAAATGTTAAAAAATGATGGAAACGCAGAGTAGTGATTGATGATATCATTTGATGATGTCAGCATGACGTGGGGGCGGCTGCGCGTGAAAATGGCGCGAGATGGCAGCCGCACGCGCGGGGCACGCGGGGGCGCACGCATGAGATTGGAGCATGGTGCGCGTGGAACTGGGCGCTGGCGTGCGCGAGATTGGGCATGCTACGTGCGGCGCGCGCGCGGCTAGGTGCTGATGCGTGCGGGCTGGGCGGCTCCGTGTGCGTTTTCCTCCTTTTTGACATTTTTGACCTTTTTGACCCATTTTGTCCAATTTTTCCATATTTGTTGACCTTTCCTCATTTATTTATTAATATATTTGTGATGTATTGCTCCCAGTATTCCTCTTTCAGTCTTTAAGTTACATTTTTAAGCGAAAATACCTGAAAAATAATAAAAATACCCGTGATTCCGAAAAAGACAAATTTATATAAATATATGATAAAACATATAAATATATATATTTTTAATCAATTAATGTGAATAAATTCATGGTAATTTTAGTGCCTTTTGAGCACTCATCACAACACCCAACCAGCTTCTTGCTAGTCCCTTAGCAAGAAAAGCGATAAAAACTAAAAATTAAACTATCCTAAATCACTTCCGTGGATTGACACGGTTGCATTTAGCCTATGCAACAAGCCTTTAAACCCCTAGGTTGCCCTAGTGGACGAGTTTGAGTCTCGTGAGGGTTTTCAGTAATGATACCCACAAACATTGAACTGAATGTAAAACAACCAACTTAAAAACTAAAATTCCAACAAAATCAAAAATTAACTTTTAAGAATAAAAGAAAACAACATATCACAAAAATGTCTCGTACTTTTTAATCTCTTTTAAGATCATAATTAAAATCTCAAGCATAAGTTATTTTAATCTCTTTAAACAATCATAATTTATTATAATAATTAGTCGAAAATCATTTCATATTTCATATCAAAAATGTATCAATTTAAATTCACCCAATTTCAATGTCATGAATCCGAATTCGCTTTGACTCTATTCCTCACAAGTCAATATTCTCAAAACACTGAATCCTATGGGTTCAAACACTCATACTAATTTATATGCGAAAGAGTTGATGTATAGAAATGAACTAATATGTTCGAATATGTATAAAGAATAAAGGCTCAAAGTGTTATTTTGACTTTGATCTCATGAAAGGAATCAAATGTATAAATTATAAAGATATCATATATAAAAATTATTTTCATGCATAAATCAAACTCATTAAGAAAAAATTTCAAGATATATGCCTTTTACAAATGAAGAAAGTGCAATGACTTTTTAGGGAATTACTTCCTATATCTTTCTTTTGTAATTAGCCTTTACTCACAACTTTGTAAGCAATGTGGGTTATAGTATGTAGATTATAGTATATATTCTTTATCTCTCTATATTTTTCTGAAGATATTTTTCAATATATATCATTTTTTTAGAGAGTCAACCCATGTACAGATTGTACATTTTTTTAGGATTTTGGTGAGTGGTTAATTTTGTGGCTTTTCTGTTTAATCTTGGTTTAGGTAACCCCAGATATATCTCTTTTTTTTTGTAACAGTCATGCACGAATGAGATAAAAGCATATACTATCAATTTCTACTCAAATCATTTAATCTAAGCAAAAATAATAATAAAAAATATACGACACTCTATTAAGATGAGAAAAAATTCATACATTCAACGTTAATGCCTATAGAGATCATCTAAGAATTTGAAGAAATAAGAAATGTGTTTGGAGTAGAAAATATATATATTTCACTCTGAATAAGGGAAATTAGGCTCAAATTATATCTCACAAAGGTAGTCTCCACTAAAACAAATTCATAAACACCGATTTTGGGTTTAATATAATTTCTACATCTTATCAAGAAATACTAGTTATGACAAAAATTAACTAATTATCAAAAACAATTACAAAATATTTCATGATATGTTTTCAAAAATTAATCTAATAGTACAAAAGACTTAACTATTTACTTAAATTTGATTTAAAGAAATGATAAATTTTTGTGAGAATTTTTTTTTTAATTCCAAAAATTACTAAATCACACAAAGAAAATAAAACCAAACACAATAAAAATGAAAATGTGAACATAAAAAAGAAAAAATTATTATATATATATATATATATTTTTTTTAAATTGTTAATTTTTTTTTAAAGTAAGCATGGTAACTTTTCACCACCCCCAACCTAGAACTTACATTGTCCTCAATTTAACAACTATAAATTAAAGATAAAGAGAAAAGTGAAGAAATATTACATATTTTCTGAGAATGTGCAAGTAGTAATGGAGAAATGCAAGTGCATCCATCATATTCATCAATAAAGTTCACACAGACAGATCGTTGTGAACTTCTAACATCTCAACAAATATTTTTAGTTTTAACAATTTTAAAATTATTCACATGTAATTAAACTAAAATAAATAATAGAAATTAAATAAATAAAAGAAAATTACCTAAAATGATGGGTTGCCTCCCATCCAGCTTTTAGTTTAACGTCTTAACAAGACGTAACTTGAGGATTTCATTTTAAGTAAACTCAATGTCCCCTCATCAATGAGTCAATAAAACCTACAAGTAAGATAAGTTTGTCTACCTATACTTTTTCAGTCATGTCCTATGGATTTTCAAATTTTTCTGTACTTAAAACTAGGGACATGCTTGTGAGTTTTAGATCATCCACGTCTAGGTACAAATCAAATAATTAAAGGCATCAAAACACAATTGTACCTAGATCAAACAAAACAACTAACTCCTTAGATTATAACTAAAACTTTAAAATTTTGGAGATAGTTTCAGATTTGTTTTTGTTTTTTTAAGTATAATATCTAAGTTAAAATAACATAATCAGTATTAACCAAGAGTGCTCCCAGGAAAGAATGGTGGGACAAAGGCTCCTTAAAAACCATCCTCCTAGACAGAGCAACGTTCCCAGGAAAGACTAGTGGCACAAAGGCTTCCAGGAACTAGTCTCCTAGTCAAAACTCCTTTAGATCTTTACTTTTCATGCTATTAAAATTAAGTTAATTAAGTTAATAAAAAGGTAGGTTAATTAAGTCAATGAAAATCTAAGTTAATTAAGTTACTAAATTAAGTTACTAAAAACCTAAGTTAATTAACTTAAACGAAAATTAAGATAAAAAAAATAGTTAAAAAAAACAAAATTAAAAAAAATTAAACCAAAAATAAAATAAATTGAAAAAGAAAAAGAAAAATTAAAAAACATAAAAAGAGAAAAAAAAGATAAAATAAAATAAAATAAAATAAAAATTGAAAATAAAGTTTTTGATTTTTTTTTTTGAAAAAAAATTTATTTTTTAAATAAAATAAATTTTTTATTTTTTTTATTTTTAATTTTATTTATTTTATTTTTTATTTATTTATTTATTTAATTAAAAATTTATTTACTTTTTTTTACTTCAAATTTCAAAATTCAAAATTATTTTATTATTCATGCTATAATTTTTTTATGAAATTTAAAATTTTAAATAATTTTTTATTTATTATGAAATTGAAATATGAATTTTTTTTTTTACTTTTCACAAACAACAAATTTTTTTATTTTTTTTAAATAAAAAAAATCACAATTATTTACAACACAAAAAGTTTTTAAAATTTTGATAAATAATTTAAAAACGCTATTCCTTCCCCGGCAACGGCGCCAAAAACTTGATGGGGCAGAACCGACATCGCCGATCCTACTAATACTTTGGTTTTATTTATTTATAAAACTCTCGCAAGTGCACGAATCATTTCGTAGAAAATGATAAGTGTACTCCCAAGGTCGATCTAAGGAAGAAATGTATGTGGTTTTTAATTTATTATTCAAACTTTTAAAAACGAAATTAAATCCTAAACATCTTGTCACAATATTTTGGGTTTTGTGTTTTTAATCTACTGACATAAAAATGAACATAGATTCAATAAACATTTATGCAAATTTTATCATTTATAATAGTGGAGTATTTATGGATATAATAACTAAGTTAATTATACTTGCTCATATTATTTAGGTTATTAAAGATATGAATTGATATTTATTGATTCTCTCTTTTTTATATGAATACCATCTTTGGTGGGGTTAGATATTCTTTGTTAACTAAACAAATCAATTAACACCTATGGGTGGGGTTGATAACTAATTTGGTTAATTAAATTAATTCTTTTTTCTAAGAGATTGAAAATGAACCATTAAAATATTTTTGATGTATTGCTCCTAGTATTCCTCTTTGAGTCTTTAAGTTACGTTTTGAAGCGAAAATACCTAAAAAACAATAAAAATACCCGTGATTCCGAAAAAGACAAATTTATATAAATATATGATAAAACATATAAATATATATATTTTTAATCAATTAATATGAATAAATTCATGGTAATTTTAGTGTTTTTTGAGCACTCATCAAGCTACTCCATGCTCCTTTTAAAATTTAGCATATTTTGAGTTCTCAAACTCCTTACCATGATCAATCCTTAGTCATATTATCTTGACTATTCTATTACCTACTTCAATCTTCGCTTTAAGACAAAAGAAACTAAAGAATTCAAATGCATTAGATTTTTCTTTTAGAAAATTCACCCATGTAAAACGAGAGAAATCATCAATATCAATAATAATATATTTCTTGCCACCCAAAGTCTCAGTTCTCATAGGACCTATAAGGTTGATGTGAATTAACTTAAGTATTCTACTATTGTTAACTCCTTTAATCTTCTTATGAGAAAAGTGAATTTTTTGTCGAGTTTGTATAGTCCACAAAATGTTTTTATAGTTTCAAAAAGTGTAGGTAGACCACACACAATTTCTTTTTTGCTAAAGTTTAAAAGATCTTTAAAATTAATATGTCTCATCTTTTGATGCCATAAAGAAGTAGAATCGTTATTGGCTGAATTGCAAGTAATACAAGAAGCTACATCAATGCAATAACAATTATCATAAGAATTGGTTCTTCTAAGCATACATTTACCTTTATGATCAATTATGATACATTAATTATTGATAAATTGTACACTATATTTTTGTCACAAATTTGACTTATGTTTATGAAATAAGCTTTAATTCCATCAACATATAGTGCATCATCCAACCTAGGTATGCCTTCAACCTGAGTGTTATCATATTGAAAGATGTATCTAGTTTAGAAAGAGAAAGTAAAGAATAAGTAGTAAATATTCAATTAATGATCATGACTCCTAGTATTCCTTTAAGCATATATATATGAGTAGATACATATGAAAATCATTTGGGGGTTCACGTATAATATATGTATTTCCAAACATACATTTAAATAAGCATAAATTATCAAACACATTCGGTCTTCACATCGAACAGTACATATAGTAATTTAGCATGATCCTTGACAGTACATAAAGTAATATGTTTTTCTCCTCAATGGAGATACATACGACACATGCAAACATCGTGTCCCTCACTATCTCAGTCCATATGTAAGGACTGGGGAGGAAGAGTGTTCAACTTATCTAGACTATAGTTACCATTCTTACGCGTGACAATCACGCCCTGATGTACGCATTTATGTTTGATTTTTGAATTTGAAACATCTAGCGGCAGATGGAAAAGTATAAATGCAGGTTAATAGTTTTACGGATCCCATGTACTTTTTTCTTTCTATCAAATAGTTATGTCAAAAAACCTCTGTATCGCTTTTCCTCGATGCTTGATTATTTCAAGCCGATTGTTTGCATTTCCTGCCCAAACTTTTTGGTTTTTATCTCAAGTGTAAGTATTCATTGGCTGAATTTTCTTAAGATAGTACAAGTTTCTACTTATCAAATCAAATTTAATAGATTTTTCATTTCAAGTCAATTTTCAGAGTAGGTCACACTATTCTTTTTGTATTCAGGTACTTTCTATCAAACTTGTCTCTTTACCTATTTTACCTTTTTTTATCTAGGTTAACCCCAAATTTAGCATCCTAGAATATACATGGTTGGTAAGAAACTTAGGAACATCCCCAGAGTAGATAATGTTTTAGTTTGTGAAAGCGAGGAAGAATCTATAGGCTCTAAAGGATCTAGTTTTTATAAGCTTCAGGCTCAACTCTTGATACAAGCTCTTTAGATGACAGGTATTTTGCAAAATGTGATAGTATCGATACCCTCAGTAAGTAAAGGTTGACCATCAACCAGCACTTTAATCCTTATACTAACTTTAACTAGTATTGCAATCCCTTAAGTCTGGCATAAAAAGACTCGAGCTGGAAAAGGTAAAGACAAACTGACTTACATGATTAAGGAATGGAGGTCTCATCACCTACCATGTGAGTTCAAGCCAGAAGATGAAGTTAAACTAAGGGTTGTCTATGATATCTCAAAGACAATCCAAATCCAAATTCCTTGTTTGACAACTTTGAGGGTTGTACTGTTTTTCATGAGAAACCCCTCTTTTTGGGCTTACATTTTCTCTTTCCCAAATTTATTAGGTATTTCTTAAGGCATACTCAGATAAGTCTTAGTCAACTGCTTCCTAATGGGTTAAGGTATCTATTTTGTATTACATTATTAGGAAAAGGGCTCGATATGAGCATTGGGATGCTCGAGTTCAACCAAGCATACAATCTTAAACAAAACCCTTCAGACCCATGACGTGTGTGTATATATATATCTTCCAAACAGGATTGAGATGTGAATGTTATGCTTTCGAACAATGATAGAAATTGGAAATAATTTTTTTTTTATGTTTCTAGTAATGGGATTTCGAGGATGGGAGTAACTTAGTACCTTTGGTTAGAGGCAGTGTAAAGGCCATTATAAAGAGGTCGTATTTTCATGTGTTCTCCCTAAGTAACAAGGCAAAGCGTAGGATTTCTAAGCTCTAAAATTGTTTGCCCAAACTAGTCCAATGGGATGATGTTCTAACGGAGACCAAGTTGGCTACTATTGGAATGATACGCCTAGGGTTAGGCATGTACATTGCAAACCATTGTGGTCCACAAGTTGAGCTCTATAACTAAGAAAAAGAGCTAGAAGTGCTAGAAGAGTCCACCTAAGTTTGGCACTAATTTTGAGTTTACCTAAAGGTCATAGCCTTTTTTAGAAATTCCATTTTGTTTTCAAGTTACTTAACTAACCATGTCTTACCTTTTGTTATGCAGACATATACCTTAGATTCGTATCTCTAGATGACCTTATCAAGAGTTTTGTGACCACCTAAGAGTGTAGTAGGAATGGACTCCTAGAATCTACCTACTCTTCCAACTAACATTGAGGCCTCCTTGGATCAAGCTCCACTCTGGTGCCATCGGTTGCTCCTACCCCAGTCACAATGGGTAAAGAAAAGTCCATTAATTTTTCCAACTTTCTTGGCTTTAATAAGCTTGTCATGGGTTATCCGACTGCCCAAGATGAATTTATCAATCTGATACCCACTGGGCCAGATAAGGCCGCCTTGGTTGAAATGTGTAAGGAGTTCGATGCCCTTACATTGGAAAATAAGAAGGTTCTCGAGGTGTGCTTTCTACCTATTATTACTTTTTGTTAATTTATATCTATTAACGGATTAATGTATATCTATTAATGTATATCATATATGCTAATGTATATCTAGTTTACTTTAGGCATATCTAGTTAACTTATAACTCTTATATAAAGGCACCATGTATATTCCTTAACATATAAAATATAATACAATCATTCAGTATTTCTAAAATGGCATCAGAGCCACTACTCTGACCTTTCTTCTAGTAGTCTTGTCTTTTCTGGTGTTACTCCACTCTTATTGCTTCCGCCATCACAACAGTTGTTGCAGCCACTCAATGTTGAACCTCTGAAGTCTCTCAGCCATTGTCCTTAGGTTCCGGGCCATGCATCTTGCTTCGATTATTTTTTGAAGGTACCACTGTGATCGACTCCAATAATTGTTTTGAAGGTACAATCGTGGAAGTCTCGCAAACATTGAAGCCTACATGCACCCTCATATGCTGCCAATAGAAATTGCATATCAGATTCACACACCTCACATGCCTCACTCAGGTCCTGTGACATCATCAGTGATACATCCCCTAAGGTTGACATCATCATCGACACTTGCTGACATCACTACCACCGTTGATTTTCGTTACCATCGTTGACCATTACCATTTGAATGTTGTTGATCATTGACTTTTACCATTGATCATTGTGACCGTTGACTATCGTTGACCATGTTTGTTGACTATTGAATTTTCTACAAGGTTGACTTTTTATAGATTAGGTTCTCTCTACTGAGTGTTTAACATAGACCTCATTTTTGTAGTCTATTTTTGTATATTGTGTTTCTAAATGGATAAAAAGGATGTTTTTCTTCCTCACCCCATCAATACTATATTGGAGAGGACAAAGAATTACTTATCCTGGTCTTAATAGAATTATTGTATTGGTTCAATTACCATTCTTGTCAAAGGAGCAAGTGAAGAGGATGTTTCCTACCTTGGTCTCATGATTGAATGGGATAGTCACAGCCACATGATCCTTACATGGATTTGGAATACTTGCATTCCCTCCATCTCTAATCTATTGGGCAGCTTTAATGATGCAAAATCAGCATGAGATATGTTGGCCAAAATGTACTCCACTACTCATGGTTCTATGAAATATTAGTTAGTATTTGATTTACATCAACTTCGAAAAGAACTAGGACAATCCATCCATAACTACTATGATCAACTTCACTTTATTTGTGACCAAATTGACCTTTGTGATCCAATTTAGGCATGCTTAAAGGATGTTCAACAATATGTTGCAGTTAGAGATGAGTTTCATCTCTATGAGTTCCTGATGTCACTTCACAAGGACTTTGAGTCCATCCGGGGTCAACTTCTCAATCGCAGTCCTCCTTCCTCTCTTAATACTACCGTAAATGAGTTGGTTAGAGAAAAATCTCGGCTTGTAACCCTACAAGCCCAGAATAAGTTCGATGTTTTGGCTATTACTCCTTCTACTCTTGCCATTGAGCAACCTCAGCAGTCAAGTGATTCCTCCAACTCTAGCAATCATCGTAGGCAGACCAACAAGAGGTTCTGCAATTATTGCAAGCATCATGGCCATACCATTGAGATTTGTTACCATCACAAAAAATCTACTACTATTATTGCTAATACTGAGCCTATTCCACCGATGCCTTCCATTTCAACTGAATCCCAGTCTTCTGGATCCACTATCAACCTATCCCTCACTGAACTATAGAAGATCATAACTCAGGCTATTCAAATGGCTGGTAATGCATCTCTTTCCACAACTCTCTCACTTCTACCATGTAAGTCTTAAACTTGACTTTTTGATTCTACCTATTGTAATCACATGACACCTCACTCATCTTTATTCTCCAAACTTGACCCTACACCACATCTTCTTAATATTAATATAGTTGATGGTTCCACCATGCATGGGAATAGTCTAGGTTTTGTTTCAACCTCTAACCTCTTTGTTCCTGGGGTCTTCCATGTACCTGACCTATCATATAATTTATGCTCTGTGGGACAATTAGCTGAACTAGGATATCGCCTTATTTTTTACTATTCTATGTGTATTTTTTCCTTTCCTTCTCTCACACTTTGGCATTCTTATCTTGGTTATGCCTCATCCACTCGGGTATAACAATTAGCTTCTAAAGGTTTTTTAGGCTCTGTGTCCAAAGACAAATTTGATTTTACTTCATGCCAATTAGGAAAATAGCAGCTTTACCTTTCAATAATAGTGAGTCTATCTCTAATAGTATTTTTGAGTTAATTCATTCTGATGTTTGGGGATCTTCTCCTGTTACTAGTATTGATGCATCTTGTTATTTTGTTGTTTTTATTGATGATTATTCCCGTTACAATTGGATCTTTCCTATGAAATCTCGTTCTAAAATCTTACCAATATATAGTAACTTTGCAAAAATGGTTGAAACATAATTCTCCAAACATATCAAAACTTTTTGATCTGATAATGCTCTTGAATATACTCAATATACTTTTCAAGCTCTGTTACATTCCTATGGCACTGTACATCATCTAACCTATCCAGGCACCTCTCAACAAAATGGTCTAACCAAAAGAAAACTTTGTGATATTCTTGATACTGTTTGTGCTATTATTCTTTATGCCAAAGTTCCTACCCCATTTGGAGGTGAAGTCTCTTTTCATGTTATTCATGCCATTAATCACATTCCAAACACTATCATTCATAATCAGACTCCATATGAGCACCTTTTTGGGTCATCCCCTGACTATCATTACTTTCGCTCCTTCGAATCTGCCTGTTTTGTTCTTCTTTAGCCTTATGAGCACAACAAAATTGAGCCTCGATCTAAACTTTGTTATTTTCTTGGTTATGGTGAAACTCAAAAAGGGTATCGGTGCTATGATCCTGTCTAGCATCATCTTCGTGTTTCCCATAATGTTGTCTTTTGGGAACACCACTTATTTGTTGAACTTTCTCACTTTCATTCTTCCCTAACTCACTCTTTTGTTTTAGAAATCTTTACAGATGAGTTTCATGTTCCTTCTATAAATACTTTTGATCATCCTTTGGACTTCTCTATTCAATCTTCAGATATTTTTGATGATTCTCCTAGACAGGTTATAGATGAGCAGGTTGATGATGAGCTACCCTACCTTGAGCATAGATCCCCTGTTCCTGCTCCACCTGAAGATCCTCCACAAGACATTCCACCTCACCACTCAACCCGAGTAAGATCCATTCATGCAAATTTACTTGACTATCATTGTTACACTACCCTTGTTACACTCCATGAGCCTCACACCTATCGTGAGGCATCTACTGACTCTTTATGGCAGATTGCAATGAAAGAGGAAATTGATGCATTAACCAAAAACCATACTTGGGATTTAGTTCCTCTCCCTCCTAGTTAGTCTGTGGTTGGTTGTAAGTGGATTTATAAGATCAATACTCATTCTGATGGCTCCATCGAGCGCTACAAGGCTCATTTTGTTGCAAAAGGTTTTACACAAGAGTATGGGATTTATTATGAAGAGAATTTTGCTCCAGTTGCCTATATCTCCTCTATTCATGTCCTTTTAGCTGTTGCCACTGCTAGTAAATAGGACCTTTTTTCGATGTTAAAAATTCCTTCCTTAATGGGGAATTGTATGAAGAAGTCTATATGCAACCTCCACCTGGTCTTTCTTTTGAAACAAACAAGGTTTTTAGCCTTCGACGTGCACTTTATGGCCTTAAATAAGCTCGATGAGCGTGGTTTATATCAAGCTGGACTCACTGACAACAAGACTATTGACACTCCAGTTGAACTTAATGCGCATTTGACACCCTCGGGGGAAAACCATTGTCTAATCCCCCTCTATTTCATCAAGTGAGCTAGTATTTGTCTACTCCACGATCGACTCATTATGCTGTTATTCTGCGCATTCTACGATACTTGAAGGGCACTCTCTTCCATGGCCTTTTCTACTCAGCTCAGTTTCCTCTTGTATTTTATGCATTCTTTAATGTTGATTGGGCAGGAGATCCCACTGATCGTAGGTCCACTACAGGTTATTGCTTTCTCCTTGGTTCTTCTTTGATTTCTTGGCGAAATAAGAAACAAATATCATGCTCTTATTGATACCATATCTGAGCTCATTTGGCTACGATGGCTTCTTAAGGATATGGGTGTGTCCACATCCTCTGTTACTCCCTTTTATTGTGGCAATCAGAGTGTCATTCATATTGCTCACAATGATATCTTTCATGAACGGAGTAAACACATCGAGATTAAATGTCACTTTATTCATTCTCATCTTATCTATAGTGCTCTCAAGATTTTCCCCATCTTTTCCAATGATCAACTTACAAAATATCTTCACTAAGGCACTTCCTAAGGGAGGCACTCATAATTTGGTTGACAACCTCAAACTGGTCTGACATCCACCTTGAGTTTTAGGGGGCTGTTAATGTATATCTATTAACAAATTAATGTATATTTGTTAATATATATCATATATGCTAATGTATATATAGTTTACTTAAGACATAACTAGTTTGCTTGTAATTCCTATATAAAGGCACCATGTATATTCCTTAACATACGAAATATATTACAATTATTCTAACACTTTCTAACTGTTATCATATGAGTTGATCAAGGACTTATTTTTCATTCCATTTTGCTCAATTGTAAGTGATGACCCTCATCTAGTATTTACAAAGAAGGAGAATTAGAGTGGATGAAGAGGAGCTAAGAAAGGAAAAATAGGATCACTTGGTTGCCCTATCCAAGGTGACAATTTTACATGCTAATTTTAAGCTAGCACGGATGGAGAAAGTCGCCTTGAAGGCCCAAGAGGAGTCATTTAGGTAGTTCCACAAACTTAGGGAAGACTTTAATAAGCTAAAAGGTGCTGAGGAGAAAGCCCGCCAAGAAATGGAGGCAGTCAAGCTACAAACCATGGAAATCCTCTAGGTTGGCTTTAACAAAGCTATGGAGTCTTTTAAGGTGAAGGTACTGTAAAGGGGAAAGTTAACTACTATTACAAATCCTCGACCTTTGCCCACTCAAACTGAATCTCCTCAGACCTTATTAGAGGGAAAAGAGCAAGAGCCCAAAGGAGATGACGAAATGGAGACTGACTTATCTTTCGTTCAAGCAGAAGCCAACTAGTAGTTTTGCATACTCGCACTCTCTCCTTTTTTGATGATGTAAATTTGTTTTTCTTTTTTATATCTTCTTTTTTTTCTTTGTAAAGAATAATCAATGTACCTGCCTTTTTGATGAATATATGTTCTCATTATTCAATAGACATTAAAACTGAAATTGTTTTGTATGTAAATGAAAAAGTGTTCCTAATTTTGAGAGAGAGTGGAACACATGGGACCCATCCTTGACTATAAAAGGTAGGTGCTCCTCTTATTGAATGGAGTTGCAAATACTGCCTCCTTTATTATTCAAAATTTATTAAGAATTCTTGCCCATCAATTATGGAAATAGATCGCTCTTCTCATTTAGAGCTCGTTTACTTAAGAGAGAGAGCTTGAACTTGAGAGTGAGGTCGAGCAATTAAGTGTTGAGGTCAACATACATAAGACATCCATCAACCTCCTCAACAATGAAGTTGACTTTTTATGATCTTGACTCAAAGACAAGGCAAGTGCTCCCCCGTTTATATATTTTTGCTCTCTCTCTCTCTCTCTCTATATATATATATATTAAGTTGACTTTTTACTATCTTGACTCAAGAACAAGGCAAGTACTCCCTCGTTCATATATTTTTGTTCTCTCTCTCTCTATATATATATATATATGAATGTAAGTTTGAGCATTGTAGCTGTGAATACAATTGTTTAATCCTTTTGTATTTATGAATATAGAGCCAAAAAGTAGTTTGATGGAGCTTTATCTTTTGGTCTTAAAATTTCATCTTCTCCTTAATTAGCAATTTGTATAGTGTAATTAATGGCACTCTGCATTTCAAGTTAATGGATTCTTTGATGTGGGGTGGGTGCGACCATTAGTGAAGTGGTGGTTATCATTTGGTAGAAGGATGAAGCAAAAAGCCAATGGCCTCAACACTCTATATGTCACAAAATGTGAACTCAATCATGGCATCTGGAATCCTATTGCTTAAAACATGACAATATCTATTGTCTTTTGAAAAATACACTTGCTTGAATTGGAATCAAGCCTCGAGAGGCAAGAAATTGTTAAATGGATCATCAAAGTTTATAGTACTAGACCCTTGTATAAGATGTTATTTATTAATTTGAAATCAAAGTTGGACCTTCCGAAGTCTCAATGACAATCTCACATGTGGACCTCAAATGCTTGTATACTCAATCCTCACTAGCATTGAAATTTTGGATTGTACCTGGGATTAGTTCTTATTTGGTATTAAATGTGTAATAGGCATATGACCTTAGATGTGCAGGTACCCCATTATGGTGTAGCGAGGTAATAGGCTAGCTCAATGATGACCCGGGCCCAAGGAGTTTGGTTAAACACATAACCCCATCGACAGAATACCTCGTTGTCCAAATGCGAAGTCCTAGACGTCAAGATCTGATGAACTACTAACCCTCTTATGATGACATGATCATGGTCTTTCCTCTCTATAAGCGACTTGAAGAAAGCTACTTAGGAACTTAAAGCAACCTACATACATAAAGTTATCTTCCTTATATGCATATAACGACCTCATAATGTAACACAACGATCTTCTTTCTATTTATATTAGTTCGTATATCATTTTATTATATGTAAACAGTATATCCAAGTCGCTTATACATATCCATCTATGTACGTAGGATGTTATACATATATATACCCCTTAAATGGGGAGAATACATGATCTAATTTAGTTGTTCAATTTCTTACTTCTAACTAAAAATCACTAGAATCTTACACTTGAAATTCTCTTCAAACAATTGGCGCCGTCTATGGGAAACTCAAATCTTTTTAGTCAAGCATCTACTTTTATTCTAAGAGAATTAACTAGTGTTTTGATTTATATACCTTCAGATGGATCATCCGTCCATAGTTAATGTACAAATAGACAACCCCGTTCCATTGGCTCAAGAATTAGACCTTAATGATAGGGCGCACCATTCCTCACCCATCAAATCATTATCGAATCATGACTTAATGACTGCTTTAGCTAGCAAGGAACGGGTTTCGACCCTTCACGATGTGGATCCGTCCACTCAAGATACATGACCTTATGGTATTTCCCCATGTTACAGCTCGGATAACCCTCCTTATGAAGGAGATGCAATGATACAAGGACTTCAAAAATAGATTACAAAATTGCAACAAACCTTCATCGAATGCCAAAAGGATAACAACAAGTTAAGATCTCAGTTAGAAGAAAATGTATGTTCAGACACAGAGAGTTCCTGTTCTACACTCCGTAATCCTCATATAGTACGTCAACCCTCTAGAAGAGATTATAAACCTCATGTATTTGATCCTCATCGATGTATAGATGATGAGCAATGCCCCTACATAGTTTCTGATCCTCTTATCATTGGGGGGAATTCCTATGCAAATCCTCCGACTTATGGACCAACAATTCAACCAACTCAACTGCATAATCCAAGTGATGAATTGGATAAAAGATTAAAAGAGATGGAAGAAAAAAAGTGGATAAAGGTTAACGATAGATTCGCAAGACAGGAAAGGGTAAAGCCTTGAGGTGATATAAAAAATGTTTGTAATCAATTATCTACGTTACCTTTCTCGGATCTAATTGAGTTAACATTGCCCCCCCCCCCCCAAATTTAGTGCCCCCAAATGTCCCGCATATAAAGGAACCAAAGATTCAATTGCACATGTTCTTCAATTCAAAATGGCCATGGTTGTACTCAGCCTATTTGAAGATAAGCGGGAATCAATGTACTGCAAACTATTTACACCTACTTTACAAGATTCGGCCCAACAATGGTTCATGGAGTTGCCCCCTAAGAGTATTGTTAGTTTTGATGCTCTAGTCAAAATATTCATCACCAACTATGCTTGTAATAAACCTATCAAGAAAAAGTCTCACCACTTATTCTCAATCATCCAAGAGGAGGATGAGACAATTGAGGCTTACATGAAAAAGATTCAAAACTGAGAAGAGAGAGATTAATCAATGCCCCGATTCTATAGCCATAGAAGCATTTCGAAAAGGAATAAAGCGTGATAATGGTCTCTTCATAGAACTGACAAAATCCACACCACATTCCTTAGACGCAGTTTATGAGGAAACCCAGAAATTTGTTAAAGTGGAAAGGGAGATGAAATCAAGCAAATGGTTGGCCAACATAAACCAGAGACGACCCCCTCCCCCTCTCACTAAGAAAGAATACAACAGAAGGCTTATTGGAGATAAACGTCCAAATTTTCCCCATTTCAAACCCCCATTTAGGCTAAAGGGTAATTCAGACACTTGGGGCCGTGCCCTATCTCCCTTTCGAGGACCCCCTTTATGCGTCACATTGGTGGAAGTAATGCGTCGAATGGAACGCCTCAATAATGTGAATTGGCCACCTGCCATGAAAGCTCCCCTTAGAAACCCCAACAAATATTGTGCATTCTATAGAGACACAGGACACTAGACTTAAGATTGCCGCCATTTAAAGTGAGATATTGAACACCTCCTTTCAGAAGGATACTTAGGGGATATTATTGACAAAACCATAAATCCACGAGAAGAGATCTAGAAGGAGAACCCAGATCAAAGGGTTAGGGCACCAACCAAACCAATTCCAATTTAAAATGAACCAAATAGAGCACACCCTATTCCATCGGGGGATGTATAGATAATACACACCATACATGGTGGCCCTACCATGGCCAGGCACTATAGCAATTCCACGAAGAGATATGCATAGGAGGCTCAAGATACGGGATGTTTGGTATATAGCTCGAGACTTGAAGGACCTATTTATCCAATCATCTTTGAATGAAGAGAATGCCTGCATCCCCATGACGACCCTGTAATGATAACAATGTGAATAGCTCATTGCGAGGTACGTCGGATACTCCTTGACAATGGTAGCTCATCCGACCTCTTATACTTATCCGCTTTTCTTGACATGAGCATAGACCCTAAAGAAATCACTCAACAACAAATGTCGTTGGTTGGTTTCAATGGTAGTGTAACAATGTCGGTAGGAACCATACGCTTACCAGTGTTAATATGAGGAGCTATAATTTGGACAACCTTCGTCGTTTTGAATACCCCTACATCTTATAATGCTATTTTGGGACGTCCATGGATATACAAAATGAAAGCGGTGCCTTCAACATATCACTAGTTGATTAAATATCCTACCGCTGATGGGATACGACAAATTGAGGGGGAACAAGATAGGGCATAGAGTTGTTATAACGCTGATATAAAGAATGCGCTACCCCAAACCTCGATATAGCAATTAAAGAGTAAAAGTCATCCCAACAAATTTAAGAAACTACATACAAGTGAACATACTACGATGGAGGTCTATGGTGAATATGATATGGTTCTTATAGGAGACACGGAGAGCGATCAATATGTTAAAATCAATTATTCACTACCTCCTTCATTTAAAGTTACCCTTGTCAATTTTTTGAAAAATAACAAGGATTTGTTCTCTTGGAAACTTGAGGACATGCTCGGCATAGACTCGGATATCATCTCTCATGAGTTATGCTTAGATTATACCAAAAATCCGCTCCAACAAAGAAAGCAGAAATTTGCTAGAGATAAGAACGAAATTATCAAAAAGAAGATCGAGTCCTTGAAAAATGTGGATTGGGTTCGTAAGGTCATGTATCCAACCTGGCTATCAAATGTGGTGTTAGTAAACAAAATAGGATGCGAACACAAAATGTGCGTGGACTTCACAAATTTGAATAAAGTAACACCAAAAGATTGCTTTCCCTTGCCGAATATTTACCAATTGGTAGATGCCACGGCTGGATTTGAATTAATGAGCTTTATAGATGTTTATTCAGGCTACCACCAAATCCAGATGCATCCTAGAGATGAGGAAAAAATGGCATTTATCACGAAAGAAGGAACGTTTTGCTACACAAAGATGTCATTCGGTTTGAAAAATGCCGGTGCTACTTATCAAAGGATGATGAATAATATGTTTCAAAACCAAATTGGATGAAACATGGAGGTATATACCGATGACATGATGGTCAAAACTAAATGCGCTAAAGACCATATTAATAACCTTTAAAAAGTATTCACCATAATTCAAAATTATAAAATACGCCTCAACCCAAAAAAGTGTGTGTTTGGCGTAGCCTCACAGAAGTTTTTGGGGTACCTAGTCACGTCGAGAGGTATCAAAGCCAATCCAGATAAAATTTTAGCCTTAATCAACATGAAATCCCATTGCTGCCACCAGAAATCCAACAGTTAAATGGGCATATTACAGCATTAAGTCGCTTCATTTCTAAATGCACTGAAAAGTGCCTACCGTTCTTTCGGCTGCTAAAAAATAACACGGAATACCTTTGGGATAATGAGTGTGAACAAGCTTTCCAGTCCATTAAAGATTACTTGGGAAAATCACCTCTTTTAGTCAGTCCATGGTGAGAGAAGACTTATATATGTACATGTCATTCACGGACAAGGCTACCAGTGCCATATTGGTGGTCGACCACGAGGGAACCCAATACCCCATGTATTATGTGAGTCATTCATTGACATGAGCACAACAGTGATATCCTCCTTTATAAAAGGTAGAATTTACTATAAGAATGACTGCACCGAAACTTAGACATTACTTTGGTGCACACAAGGTAGTAGTCCTTACTTCATACCCCTTGAAAAATATTTTGGGTAAACCTAATATATCTGGCCGTCTCTCCCAAATAGCTATTGAACTAAGCAAATTTGAAATACATTATAAACCTTTGGCCACAATCAAGGGACAAGCCCTTGCATATTTTATCATGGAATGGACACACGAGAATACCCAAGAATGTACTTCAATACGTGCGATAGGGTCAACCATCATAGGAGAAACATTTTCCCTTAAAGCGGAGTTGTGGAGGGTATATGTGGATGGAGCAAGCAATTCACGAGGAGCAGGAGTTAGAATATTTATATTCACCCCAACGAGAGCCTTAATAGAACAATACCTTCAGATCATCTTCCAAGCGACCAACAACATCGTAGAGTACGAAGCCCTACTTTTGGAATTGCAACAATTGATAGCCCTTGGAGTTAAGAAGGTCTTAATTCAAAGCGATTCACGACTAGTAGTAAACCAAGTCAATGATGATTTTGAATCTAAGGAGGAGAGAATGAAACTCTATCTACAAGAGGTGAAGAAAGCAAAAGCTATGTTTGAAACTTTTCAGATCAAGCAGATACCTTGCGGAGAAAGCGTCCATGTTGATTCCTTGGCCATGTTGGCATCTGCGGTAAACTCAGGTTCAAAGAGAGTCATCCCAATATCTTGCTTATCAAGAGCTAGTGTTAGCGCAAGTGAAATAAAATATCAAACTCAAACGAACGTCATATGCATGATTCATGACATTTTGGATTGTACCTGGGATTAGTTCTTGTTTGGTATTAAATGTGTAATAGACATACGATCTTAGATATGCAGGTACCCCACCATGGAGTAGCGAGGTAATAGGACTAGCTCAACGATGACCTAGGCCCAAGGAGTTTGGTAAAGATCTGATGAACTACTAACCCTCTTATGACGACATGATCATGGTTTTTCCTCTCTATGAGCAACCTGAAGAAAGCTGCTTAGGAACTTAAAGCAACTTACATATAGCAATCTTCCTTATATGCATATAACGACCTCATAATATAACACAACAATCTTATTTCTATTTATATTAGTTCGCGTATCATTTATTACATATAAATGGTATATCCAGATCGTTTATACGTATTCTTTTATGTACATAAGATGTTATACATATATATACCCTTTAAATAAGAAGAATACATGATCTAATTTAATTGTTCAATTTCTTACTTCTCATTAAAAATCACTAGAATCTTACATTTGAAATTCTCTCCAAACAGTTCTTTCTTAAGTTGATCTGTTATTATTGTTTAGTTTTTTGACATATTAAAGTTTCCAATACAATGCATGTGCTTATTGTTGGCTCTGATATGGATACCATTTTTGTTAGAATTTGATCTATTAATAAAGTTTTCTAAGCGGCTCAAATAACATTCATAATAATGTTTCTTTGCAAAATTTGCATAAGATCATAAATATTTGTTTATTCATATTAACTATTAAAGTCATGATTGTTATGTAATTTTTTTTCTTATTTAGTTTTTTAAAATTAATAATAGTTTTAATATAATTCTATACACGTGCATTTTACCAGTGTGTGTATACACTTAATTTTGGTTTATTCTGGGGAATGTTACTCTTACTCTTTCTATGACTTTTGGTGAACATAAAAGGTTAGAAGATGTATAGTTTCTTTTTAATATATCATGCTATCTATGCTACCTTACTAAGGAGAAAACATTCTAGTTTTTGATATATTATACTATCTCTACAATTCTTTTGGACATTAAGATCAATTATTTTTTAAACAATTATACTATTGACTTTTTGAGGCCACATAATGTTGAATTCAACAAATACTACAACTCATTCAACAATTACTGCACCGACGCCAAACGCCTCTCAATATACACGACACTTACCAAACAGTTGTAAATTATGTAATTCAATAATGGTGGTTGTTGAAATAGTAATTAATATTTGCCTATATAAACAATGTAAATACCTGATACATAATTAAGAAAATATATGAAGGAAAACGTTTATTTCTTCTTTTGATTATTTCTTCAAATATTGATTTCTTCATGATATCAGAGCCAAGTCGTTGCTTTATACAAATTCGAAACTCTTCTTCTCTAAAACAGAGATTTCTTTCTCTGAAAATATTTTTTCTCGTGAAAAAAAAATCTTATTCAAACACCCTTACAAATATTAATTACAAACATCATTTTTGAAGCGGTATTTGTCCCACCTAATTTTACCAGATTATTCTAAACACAATTGTGAACATTTTGGTAAAAATAGAGTAGAAGAAAAGCGCAACACGTGCCCCCACGCGCCGCCTGAAGTGAATGAAACATTTTTCACGTGCCGTCACGCGCCGTTTGGAGGTTGAAGACGATGACGTGTCATTCGGCTCGACTGTTTCGGCGCGGCGCGGCTCAGTTCAGCACAGCTCGGCTCGAGGGCGTAGCCGGCCCGCATCGGTTCGGCTCAGGTTGGTTCAACCAGTGGTTCAGTCTGAACCCGATTTTCTCGGTTTTCACAGTTTTTTCCATTTTTGGCCGGTTCGATCCCTTTTAAAGTTCTGAACCCGGTTTTTTTTTTCGGTTCTAGATTTCTAAAACCGGTCTGGTCCAATTTTTCATGTTTTTAAACCAATTTTTACCCGATTTTGTGGTTTTTTATCCGGTTTAGTGCATTAAAAAAAAGAAAAAAATCAGTTCTAAACTTATTACACCATTTTCTAGTTTGTTTACCATAATATCATAACAGAGGGTATAATTTCATTACCTATGGAGCAATCAACTCCAATTGTTGTACAATCGGTTCAGTCTAAAGGTGTGTTTAATGCTGGAATTGTTCTTACTGAGACTAATTATGATGTTTGGTCTCAAATAATGGAAATGCATATTGCAGAAAGAGAAAAACTCTCTTATATTCATGACAAAAATTTGCAACCAGAAAAAACATCAAACAATTATAACAAGTGGTATGCAGAAAATCAAAAAGTGAAGAGATGGATTCTTATGTCAATGAGTCCAGAAATCATGAAGCGATATTTACGCATACCTACTGCTTTTGAAATTTGGGGTGCTTTGACAAAAGCATTCTATGATGGAAGTGACGAATTACAGGTATTTGTCTTAAACCAAAAAGCATTTACTTTCAGACAAAATGGAAAATCACTTTCAGAGTATTATGGAGAGTTGACTGAAATTTTCCAAGAGCTAGACCATCGTGATAAGGTGGTCATGAAAGACCCTAATGATCTAATATCATATCAAGAGTCTGTTGAAAGACTAAGGATACATATTTTTCTTGCTAGATTAGATGATGAATTTGAGCAGGTTCGTGGAGAAATTTTACAAAAAAAAAACTATCCCAGATTTAGAAGGTTGTTATTCCTTGATTCGACGAGAGGTAGTACGTCGAATCTCATTGAAGGAAAAATCTAGAGACATTGACGCTTCCACCATGATATCTAAAAATCGTTTTTTTTTTCAATCAGTAAGAACGAAGGGTAATTGATAAATCATCATTTAAATGTACCCATTGTCATCAAAAGGGTCATACTAAAGAACGATGTTTTGAACTTGTAGGATATCCTGACTGGTGGGATCACAACCGTGACTCTCGGAAGAAAAATCCACGACAGATGTCTACTGCCACCATTGCTGAAACAACAAAAGATCATGTTGCAAACTCCTCAGCAAATGTTGGTAAGATGCTTAAAGCTTTTTCTCCTGTTTTTAATAATACATGGATAATTGATTTAGGTGCAACTGATCATATGACATTTGATTCTAGAAAAATCTCAAAACCATCCTCACACAAAACTGTTTGCACTACCAATGGTAACACAACCCCAGTCATTGGGGAAAGATCTTTGTCTCTCACTAGTACTTTGAATTTAGACTCAGTACTAGTTGTTCCCTCTTTAGAGTATAACCTTATATCTATTTCTCAAATAACCACTGCTTTATCTTGTTTTGTTATTTTTTGGCCTAACTTTTGTGTGTTCAAGGACATTCAAACAAAGCAAATGATTGGTCGTGGTGTTAGGCAAGGAAACCTGTATTATTTGGACTTGGTTCAACAAATCATGCATTGGTAGCAACTGAATCTAAAAAGGATGAATCAAATATATGGCTATGGCATAGGAGATTGGGTCATGCTTCTTTTGGATATTTAAAGAAATTATTTCCAAGTTTATTTTTGAGCTTAGATATTTCTACTTTAAAGTGTGATGTCTGTGAACTAGCAAAAAATGTCTTTCTACATGGAGATTTAATTGAAGAAGTCTACATGGATTTACCACTAGGAATCAAGAAATCCAAAATCCATGATGCAAAGGTGTGTAAATTAAAAAAATCACTGTATGGATTGAAACAATCCCCAAGAGCATGGTTTAGCAGGTTCACAAAATCAATGAAGGCATTTGGCTACAAGCAAAGCAATTCAGACCATACTTTATTTTTGAAAAAAGGGTATGGTAAGATCACTGCACTTATTGTATATGTTGATGATATGATAGTAACAGGAAATGATCTTGAAGAAAGGAAAGCTCTCCAAAGTTATTTGTCCAAGGAATTTGAATTGAAAGACCTTGGTTCCTTAAAATATTTTCTTTGGATTGAGGTTTCTCGATCAAAAGAAGGAATCTTCTTATCTCAAAGAAAGTATGCATTAGATTTATTAAAAGAAACTGGTATGTCGGCATGTCAACTAGCTAATACACCAGTAGAGGAAGGATTAAAGTTATGTATCAACGTTGATCAAGTTCCAACAAATAAAGAAAGATACCAAAGGCTTGTTGGAAGGTTGATGTATTTGGCACACACAAGACCAGATCTTGCCTATGCTTTAAGTATTGTCAGTCAATTTATGCATAATCCTGGAGAACAACATATGAATGCAATTATTCGTATTTTGAGGTATTTAAAGTCTGCTCCTGGAAAAGGAGTATTGTTCACTAAAAACTCAGAGTTCCAAAGAATAGAAGTATATACTGATGCTAATTGGGCTGGATCAATAAATGATAGGCGATCTACATCAGGCTACTTCACTTTTGTAAGGGGAAACCTTGTAACATGGAGAAGTAAGAATCAACATGTTGTTGCCCGTTCAAGCACAAAGGTTGAATACAGAGGCATGGCACTTGGGCTTTATGAGGCCTTGTGGTTACAATCTCTCTTGAAAGATTTGGGATATCCTTCTAAAGAATCAATTAAGTTATTTTGTGACAATAAAGCAGCATGTGATATTACTCATAATCCAGTTCAACACGATCGTACAAAACATGTTGAAGTTGATCGATTCTTTATTAAGGAAAAGTTAGAAGAAAATTCATTAGAATTACCAAAAATTAAGTCAAAAGATCAATTGGCTAACATCCTCACTAAAGCAGTCTCATATCGAGTATTCACAGAAGTTTCAGTCAAGTTGGGCATGAAAGACATCTATGCACCAACTTGAGGGGAAGTGTTGAATTCAACAAATACTGTAACTCATTCAACAAATACTGCACCGCCGCCAAACGCCTCTCAATATACACGGCGCCTACCAAACAGCTGTAAATCATGTAATTCAATAATGGTGGTTGTTGAAATAGTAATTAATAATTGTCTATATAAACAATGTAAATACCCGATACATAATTAAGAAAATATATGAAGAAAAACGTTTATTTTTTCTTCTGATTATTTCTTCAAATATTGATTTCTTCACATAATTGAGTCAAAATTATTGTCATATGATGATGATAGATTAACTGAGCTCCATTTTATGGTGCTGAATTTTATAATTCAGCGAATTCTTGGGCCTTTTTAAGCTCCTATAGAGAACTAACTTTAAGTATAGTACCACACGTACAGTCTATCTGTAGTAGTACGAAGTTCAAAGTTTTCAGTATTTGTTAAACCGGTCCTGTTATTTATTTGCTTGCTGCAGCAGATTTTTTATTTGATGTTCAGATATATCTTTTAAGAAGCTAATAGCTTCTTTATTGTCCTTGGTAAACTTTTGTGCTTACAGATATCCAGCAAACATTACCCTTTTGCGTGGAAATCATGAAAGCAGACAACTTACCCAGGTATGGTTAAAAATTGAATTCTTGGTTTTGTGCTATTTGTTTTTGGTTAAATAATGATGGTATTGGGAGAGTATCATCATCTCATTTGTCTTAGTAGCAAGCAAAAAATGGGCTGAGAATCATTGCTGGTAGTTTTAAAGCTCTGATTTGGATGTTTAACTACAAGAAATGGAACTTCTGACAGTATACTAAGTGTATATTTTCATACTGTAGTTTTTTTTTAGTTTCGTAATCATAATTGCTGTGAGAGCTCTTCAGTTTTCATTTGGATTTTGGCATTTTAATGATGCATGTGGCCTTTCTCATGCTGATGGTATAATAATGTATGTCTGTTTTGCCTCGGTTGTTTTCCTTGATATTCTTACTTTCATTCGTAGCCTTTGGCTTTGTTTTAGCATTAGTTTGGTTATTGGGATCCATTTTAGAATTTTAAAAGCAAAGTAGATTTTCCTCATTTGCAGCAAGTAGGGTTGACTTTTTTCATGAAAAAACTCCACTATTCGCTAGAAACGGTGTGCAATAGGTTTTTATTGTAGTTTTTACACCGATGCCTTGATTGTTATTGTTTCTATATTACGAAAGAAACATTAGTTTCTTTGTGCAGTAAAGAACTAAAGAGATAATAGTCATGAATATTTTCCTTATTTTTCTTCTTTTTTCAAGGAGATCAGGGGATCAGTGATGCAGTTTATCTAATGTATATGACATACATTTTTATATCTGTCAGGTTTATGGTTTTTATGATGAGTGCCAGAGGAAGTACGGAAATGCAAATGCGTGGCGGTATTGTACAGATGTTTTTTGATTATCTGACACACTCAGCTATCATAGATGGGACCGTAATCTTTTTATCCCTGTCCTTATTTGTTCATTGTAGCAAGCGTCCATGCATGGAATGTGTGCAAATATATATATTTTGTGGGATGGTAATCTCTTCTATATTTTATGTTTATATCCAGGTGCTCTGTGTTCATGGTGGTCTTTATCCAGATATCCGAGAGCAATTGATCAGGTCATACCCTTTTTCTGATTGTTGATTTATTGACATTGAAACTACTCATGATAGGCATGTGCGTTTTAGATTTTGGTAAACGATTGTCAGATTCATACTTTTCATCTAGGCATTGCATTGCATTGCAATGGATTGGATCTGTATCTGATTCATTCTTATCTGTGTATCAAATGAATTGTCTCTAGATTTGTGTATATGAACCGACCTATTCCAAAATTTGAACAGTGAGCAATTGACCTTTTAATCTGATTTTTCTTGCATTCTTTTTATCCATTGGCTCATTGTCCTACAAAGATCTGAATCCAAACTGTTTTGAGCATATCAATATGGATCAGATTTCTGCGGAGCTACGATCTGGTGGATCGCGTTACTTTCCCTACCTTCATTTCCTGAATAAACATCTGTGCTCCTGTATAAATGGGCTTCTTTGTGTGAATGTCTTCACAAATTAGTACTTCTATAGTAGCAGATATCTTTGGAAAAACACCCTTCTTGAAATTTATATATTGGTCCATCTAAGTGGCAATCATATTATCCTTTCAACAGGTAAGATTCTTTTGACGATTTTGTGTACCGACTGACCCTTAGCTTCTAAATCTAAACTACTACAAACAGCATTTGATTGCAGGCATTTCTATTGAGAAATGTCTTCTATTGTAAATTTTCCTCTCCATCTTTCTTTTCTCAGTGTACAAACCCTTTTGATCACTGTTTTGGCACAACTCATCTTATCCTAACAACTACCACCACTATCAACATTTTGCTTGTCATTACTTGTCATGATCACCCATGTTTTCTTTTGACAGATAAGAGTCATCAAGGGAAACTGTGAAATTTCACATGAAGGACCTTTTTGTGATCTTATGTGGAGTGATCCCAAAGATATTGAAACATGGGCAGTGAGTCCTAGTAGAGCAGGCTGGCTTTTTGGTTCCAGGGTCACCTCTGAGGTGATGACCTGATCTCAACATCAGTTTAGATTATTGCCTTTAAATTTACTTGTGGATATTTTTAAGTCATTTAGTTTGCGAAAAGATGTTATTAAGTTCATTTACTTGTGAAAAATGTTTCCACGATAACAAAATTTTGTCTTAACTTGATACTTTTTTTACAAATAAAGGAACTTAAAAACACATTTTCATAAGCAAAAAGACTTCAAAGTCATTCAGTCGGGTCGAGGACAAGACCAATTTGGCCAACACTTATCTTAAACGTAGAGAGGTCATGTTTTTGGAGGTGATGAAAATCATTCAGGATCTCAATAAGTAGCTTGAAAATCTTGAGTTTTTCCCTTCCAACACAAGAGCAATTGACCCTGCTTATTAAAAAGATTTAGGCCAAGATTTTTCCATTAATTTATCCAAAAGGGTTTGACAGGAATAGTCATCGAGAAGTAAAGCATTTGAGGGATGCTCCTCGACTGATTTGAATGATATTTAGTTTTCATTTCCAATTTATGTAATTTTTTGAGCTAGCACTTTACATGTCTACTCGTCTTCTATCTCTTCTTTCCAATATAATGTATTAGTTAGTACCTTTGAAATAAAAGAAACTTTGTACATTTGCTCATTTTATCATCAATTTTGTTATCAACTGTTGCAATTTACAAGCTAGCATGTTACATGTCTTGCTCATTTTATCATCATTTTTACTCTTGATGGATATAAGTTACGAGCTAGCATGTTACATGTCTTGCTTGTCATCTCGTTTCACCCTACTTGATTTTTGATGGTCAACCTACTTTTAAATATGGGTGCCCTTTTGGCCTAAAACTAGTTGATGTTAGCTTTCCAAGACTCCAAAGGCTTTGTTCGAGTCCTTTTCCTGGTTCTTTAACTAGGCGATTAACTCATTTTAAATGTGGGCACCCCTTTGGCTTGGAATTAGTTGATTCCAGCTTCCCAAGGGTCTTAAGGCTTTGTCCAAGTGCTTTTCCTGGTTCTTTACCTAGGAAATCAACTTGTTTTAAATGTGGTTTCCCCTTCGGCCAAGAACTGGTCAATGCTAGCTTCCCAAGATACCCAAGTCTTTGTTTGAGTGCTCTACTTGGTTCTTTACATAGGAAATCAACTATTTTTAAATGTGGGTGCCCCTTTGGTCTAGAGCTACTCGACGCCAGCTTCCCAAGGCTCCCAAGGCTTTGTCCTAGTGCTTCCCTGGTTCTTTACCTAGGCGATCAACTTGTTTCAAATATGGGTGCCTCTTCAGCCAGGATTTGGTCATCACTAGCTTCCCTCGCCTCCTAAGGCTTTGCTCGAGTGCTCTACCTAGTTCTTACCAAGGCAATCAACTCGTTTTAAATATGGGCACCCTTTTGACTTGGAACTAGTCAATGCCAACTTCTTAAGGCTCCCAAGGCTTTTCCCGAGTGCTATGCTTGGTTCTTTATCTAGGCAATCAACTTGTTTTAATAATGCAATACGGGTGATGCAATTTTTTTTTATCAAAAATGGATCATCTGATATCCAATCATATTACACGTTGTAAATTACACGTAAAAGTATTTGTCTTATCGACTACATTGTTGGACTCAAAAGTGATTTTTTTTCAAATGGCATGCATTATAGCACATTTATTAAATTTGGCCATCCACGTTAGTCAAGATGTAGGCTTCGACCAGTGTGACTTGGGTGACTTGGTATGGTCCTTCCCAATTAGCTCCTAACTTCCTAACCATCCACTTCCTTTTGTTCAGGAACATTCATCATAGAACCCATTCTCCAATCGAGAAAGCTTTGACTTGAACATTTTTTTCGAAGTAAGCATTTACCCTTCTTTTCTATTCTTCCACTTGAATGCTAGATTTTTCACAAAGTTCTTTAAACAATACTAAATCTAGGGATATTTTTGAGTTGTTATCATACTTATCGATTCTGGCTTATTGATTCAGTGCAATCATTTATGTCAGGATAACAACTTCCGTCTAGTAAATGAGACAAAATAGGGTTTCATTTGTTTCCCCTCTTGAACTAGTTCAGATGGCCTAAAGCACTCAAGGTAATTCTTCAACCCATTTTCCGTTTGAAGACTCCAACATCTTTTTGAGCAGATTGAAAACTAACTTGTTTGATGATTTTGTCTGCTCTTTTTTTTTGGGATAATATGGTGAAGGGTGACAAAGTTTTACTTTGTACTTTATCATAAAGTCATTCACTTTGCTTCTTGTGCATTATTTTTCATTATCTATGATGATGATTTCTTTAGGTAGATTGAATTGGCACATGGTGTTTTTTCATATGAAATTTACGATCCTTTCTTCCCAAATTTTGCTTAATGCCTCGACCTCAATCCACTTCGTGAAATAGTTTGTTATTATTAGATTGAATTTCTTTTGATCGATTATAATGGTTTGGGTCCTACTATATTAGGACCTACTCCAGCTCAATACTAGAGCATGTGACTTGTCTTGAGGGATCATGATAACTAGTATCCTGAGATGACTCTAGTTTAGCTTGAAAATTTCATGTAAGAATTTTAAAATTTTTTGGACAGAGTCTCCTCTAATTATTGAACTATCCTCCATGCAATAAAATGATAAAACTTCTAAAGAGATAGATTTCCACAAACCAACAAACTTCATATAGCTTCACACATCTAAAAAGTGGCCCAAAATCATACATAACTACATCTGATAAGATACATAGTATACACCATATAAGACATGTTAACTAGCTTAAAACACTACAACTAGAATAAACTAGATAACATGACAAGAAGATAAAAACAACTTAGATTACAAAATAAAAAGTGGATTCTAAACCTCCAAACTTGCGTGATGTGGCCTAAAACTTGTTACCTGGGAGAGGAAAATAAATATAAAAGTTATGCTAGAAAACTCAGTGAGCGGATAAGTTTTATAAAATAATATAACACTAGTAAATTACGTATGAAATGCTTATTAATTATCTTGAACTACACGTGGATAAAAATAATTTATGTATAGGTTTTGTGATAAAATAGTGTACTCATAAATTATCTTAATTTCACAAAATAACTATACTTTGGTACATGTGAAAGTTGTAAATGACATGTCCATGACTTAAATGAAGTGATATTAATAAAAATTATTTATTCATGATCTTTAGAATATAATAATGTGTCATTATAGTATACTAGTAAAATGTATAACCATGATAAATGTATTTGTATTGCCTATAATATTTGGGAATTTGTTCGCACATGGAAAAGACATTTAGTATTGGTTCTAATGATGACTTTATAATTCGATATAATTTAATATTTTTTAATTTTAATTTTAATATAATTTTATTTATTTTTTATTAAATTTAAACTTTATGATTATTATTTAAATTTTATTACAAATTTAAATACAAAGAAGATTTAAAATTATAAAAATATATTATATTAATACTCTTAAATTTATATATATATATATATAAACGAAATAGAGAAAGGAGAGATAAAGAGCCGCCAAGGAAAGAATTGGAGCGAAGAAACTAGGAGGAACAGACAAAAAAAAAAGCATAAAGGCAATCAGGATATATATATATATAAACGAAATAGAGAAAGGAGAGACGACAGAGCCGCCAGAGGAAGGAAAAAAGAAAGAAACAAAAGGCGTAGAGACGAAAAAAAGTACAGAACAAAAAAAAGAAACACAAAGCGGAGGGCAGAAAACTGGAAAAAAAAAACAAAAAAAAGCAGAAGGCAGAGCGAAAAAAAGAAACGCAAGAAAGAGAAAGACGCGAAGACATTCTTTTTACGATTTAATTTTCTTTCGATTCTCTAAAAACATTATGATAAATTTTTTATTTTTAATTTAATTTTTAATATGACTTAAATTTTCTTTATTTTTAAAAAAATATGTAATTTAATTTTAAAATATATTTAATTTTTTATTTTAATTTGAATTATTTATTTTCATGTTTGTCTGATTTATTATTTTTAATTAACTGATCATTAATTAGATGATTTTAATCTTATAATTTATTATCAGAAAAAAAATTATAGAATAAATCTGAAATATTTTGACATAGATAATTATAGATATCGAAAGACTTGTATGAACTAGTATAATATTAAAATCATTGGTCTTCATGCTTTATTGTTTTATTAAATTACATACCTTTGTGTAAATTAATGAACAAAAATATTTCCAATTGACTATCGAAAGAAATTTTTGGATGTTTTTTGGAGATTGCTAACAAACAGAGAGAATTAAATTTAATTAGTTAGATAAATAAATTTTTTTGAGAGATTAGGTGAAATTGATTTTCTAGAAATTTTCTTCCTATTAATTTGATCCTTGGACAACATTTTTATTTTCTTTAAATTAATTTTATTTTAAATTCCAATTACAATAACCTTATTGATTTTTCTAGATAAAATTGAGATTAATATAATTTTGGTATTTGTCAAAAATAAGTTATCGATCCTTGAGAACAATACTCTTTTTATCACTTTATTATAAAACTACGATATTATGCACTTACAGTTTTACACCGATTAAGTTTTTGGTACCGTTATCGAGGATTGATTTTTTCTTGTTTTTTCCAATATCTATACAAAGTAATCTTGGTTTTATATTTCATTTTATTTTTATTTTATTATTATTATTATTTTTCTATATGTGTGTTTTTGATGTTAGATGTGCAGTGTTAGAACTCAAAACATTGTTCCTTTTGATCCGGAGATTGAAAGAACCTTTTGATCATGAAGAAAGCACTAGCCATGGTTGAAGGAGAATAGAATGCACAGCCTTGTACCTTGAAGGATTATGTAAGGCCAATTGTGAATGACAATTATTCAGGTGTAAGACGCCAAACCATTAATGCCAATAATTTTGAGCTCAAACCTGCATTGATCAGCATGGTGCAACAAGCCCAATTTAGCGGATGGCCACTTGATGATCCTAATATTCATTTGGCGATGCTTTTGGATATTTGTGACACTATGAAGATGAATAGTGTTATTGAAGATACCATTAGATTGAGATTGTTTTTTTTTTCATTGAGGGATAAGGCCAGAGGTGGGTTGCAATCTCTACAACTTTGAAGTATCACTAGTTGGCAAGACATGTCAGAAAAGTTTCTAACTAAATTATTTTCACCTACAAAATAGCCAAACTTAGGAGTGAGATTGATCAATTTAGACAAAAATATTTTGAGACACTCTATGAAGCATGGAAAAGGTATAAAGATATGATTCGTCATTGCCCTCAATATGGATTGTCGGATTGGTTACAAGTTCAGATTTTTTATAATGGGTTAAATGGGAAAACTAGAACCATAGTTGATGCTGCTTTTGGAGGAACTTTGATGTTAAAGACAGTTGAAGGTGCTACTTCTCTTTTGGAAGAAATGACCTCAAATAACTATCAATGGCCAATTGAAATATCTATGGCTAAGAAAATTGTTGGAATTCATGAATTGAAGCCGTTTGCTACCCTTTTAGCTCAAGTTGCTTCTCTATCTCATCATATTTCAGCCTTGACAAACCAAAGAATACCACAAAGTGTAAAATATGTTGTAGATTCAAGTATGATAGTTCTGATTAATGAAGCAAGTCAAGAACAAGTTCAATACATAAACAATCGGAACTACAACTATCGTGGTAATCCTATGCAAAATTACTACCATCCAGGGCTTTGAAATCATGAAAATTTTTCTTATGGAAACACAAAGAATGTGTTGCAACCTCCTCCAAGGTTTGATATTCAACCAAGTAAGAAGAAGATGTCAATTGAGGATGCCATAGTTTACTTTGTTGAGGATACCAAAGAAAGGTTTAAAAAGAGTGATTCACAATTGGATAACATTGAGACTCATTGTAGCAATATGGGAGCCACTATAAAAAATCTTGAAGTGAAAATTGGGCAACTAGCCACAACCATCAATGCTCAACAGAGAGGAACTTTTCCTAGCAATACAAAAGTGAATCCAAAAGAACAATGCAAGGCTATTACACTTAGGAAAGGAAGAGAAATTGAGACATCACCATCAAAGGAAACTAAGTCCACCCCTATAGCTCCAAACAACAGCCAAAGCATTCATAAATAGAAGAAGAAGAGATTGTGGATGGTACACTAAGAGAGACTAACATGCCTCCATCAATTTCATTTCTTGAAAATCCTCATATTTTCTCTACTCCACTTGCTTATCCTCAACACTTTCAAAAACAAAAATTAGATAAGCAATTTCCTAAGTTTTTGGATATCTTTAAGAAAATTCACATAAATATTCATTTTGTAGATGCCTTGGAACAAATGCCCAATTATGCCAAATTTCTGAAGAACATCAGTTCCAAGAAGCTAAGGTTTGAGGAGTTAAAAACAGTAAAGCTTTCTAAAGAATGTAGTGTCATTCTTCAAAAGAAATTACCTCAAAAATTAAAAAATCTAGGGAGTTTCACTTTGCTTTTCACTATTGGAAAATCATTTTTGAGAAAGTTTTATGTGATCTTATTGCTAGCATTAATCTTATGCCACTTTCTATTTATAGGAAATTGGGACTTGGAGAGATGAAACAAACAACAATTTCTTTACAACTAGCAAACCGATCCATCAAGTATCCATGTGGAATCATAGAAGATGTATTTCTAAAGGTGGACAAATTTATTTTTCCTGAAGATTTTGTGGTGTTAGATATGGATGAAAACCAAGATGTCCCCCTAATTCTTGGCTACGGAAAGGCTTTAATGGATGTTTAAAAAATGAGTTAACATTGAGAGTGAACAAGGAAGAGGATACATTTAACATCTATGAAGTTATGAGATTTTCAAAAGATCCAAGTACTTGCTTTTGGGTAGATGTCATTAAGAAATGTGTAGTAAAAACCTTTCAAGAGGATATGTCAGCCAAACACCTAGAATGATGTATCACCACTTCATCTCATGCTTATGATTTTAATAACTCTGTTGTTTGTGAATCTGATTTACCTTTTGTCAGTGAAGAATTTCTCCACTATGTATTTTCCTTAGAAGCATTGTAGTAGATTACATCATTTAGCAAAGAATTGGAGAGATTAGAGCCAATGGTAGCAAAGACGGATTCTGTAATCTCTATAGAAAAAGTACAGCAAACTACAACTCTAGAGTTGAAGCAATTTCCTGAGCATCTTTGCTATGCGTTCTTGGGTTGTATTTGCACCTTTCCAGTGATTGTTGCAGCATCACTTACACCTGAAGAAGAGAAAAAGTTACTACGTGTGTTAATGGAGCATTGAACAGCCTTTGGATGGACTATCTCTGACATAGAAGTTATAAGTCCATCTATTTGCATGAACAAGATACTAATGGAGGCATCTTAATTACAAACCATCTGTAAAGACTATAAATATTGGTTATTTTTATGGATAAAATATTTACCTATAAACTTGTTTTTAGGCCTATTATAAAGTCTATCAAGAAAAGCCGAACAAATGCTCGAGTTCCAGATAGTCGTACTTTAGGTATATATTTTATAACTACGACACGTAGGATTACATTCATGCATTTAATAACACATGTTCATTAATATGAAATTATTTTTACTACTAAAAATATTTATTTAAACTTGAATAAATATATGAAATTACTAATTAAATATTTCTTAAATGTGTTTTAATACTTTTTAAGATGTGTTTTAAAAACAATTTTTTATAATATTAATATTTTTAATAGGTTTTAAAAAATTAAGCCCAAAATATATTCAATCCTAATATTACTAGGTTATTATTATTTTCTCCCTATATATATATACATATTAGGGTTAGAAAAGAGTGTGGCTGAACTAAAGTTGCCAAGGTGGTGCAAAAAAATAATGATTGCCGAAGAGAGTTAATATATACATATATGAATTTCGGTTGACCTTTGCTGCAAAAACATAAGCAAAAAGCTAAAGGGAATTAGTGCATCACTACAGCAACAAAAAATCATACAAACATAGAGCAAAGTAAGGTTAATATATTGATCACCACGTAAGTTGTGTGTAATAAATATGTAAGTATATGTATCGTAACAAGTAATATAATGATAAGAAAATATCGTTTTTATGAAGATTATTTTATTAGAAACTAACTTTTAAAAACTAAAAAAAATAATTTTTTTTTATGTTTTTATATTTTAAGGAAGCAAAATTAAAATAACTAAAAGTAAATAGTAATAATTAATTAAATCAGATTTAGTAACTAAGAAGATTTATGATTGAATATCTAGGAATACTAAATCTCTTAATTTTTTAAACATCTGAATCGCTAAAATCCCTCCAAATATAATTATCAATTAATTATATGATCAATTGAATATAACATAGTATGCATTCCTCTATCAAGTAAATTACATATCATATAATAATTAATTTAATCACACTCTCATACCAATTAAATTACATACTACTCAATAAATTCATCGATCATGGGTCACATACATAAGAATCATATATCTTTGTCTAGAAACTATGCATGTTATTTAATCAAGACAAACAATTAAATAATTGTCTCAAATCTATTTAATTGAAATTATTGGAAAAACAATTAATAGCAAAAAACAGATTAAATAATATAATCAAATTAAAATTATAATTTGTGTAAAATATTAGATCATTACATGGTGAAAATTGAGTTTATAAGATCCCTAGATTATTAAATTAACTACATATAATTGTGTTCATAAAATTCATATTTTTCATAAAGAAAGACATAAAAATTAATAAAGAAAAGATTATAAGAAAAAATACAATCAATCTATTGAATTGTAGTGTTAATCTCTTCTTGAATCTCCACCAAATTTTTGTCTTATCTTAAATTTTTATGTATTTTTCTCTCTTTTTAGCTCCAAAAATTCACCAAATTTCTGCTAATGATGGTCCCTTAGGATTTATGGGGTGATTAGAGGCTTAAATATAGCTTAAGTGCGATCTAGACCGTTAGATCAGTTGCAGATCAAAGGTTGAGATCAAAATAAGCAAAATTAACAATCTCAACCAATCACAGCATGACACGTGGCACATAAAAATTATTGCGAAAATCAGAGTGCGACACGTGGTATGGGAGACTGGTCATAATCAACGCTCGCTGAGTCAGCGCCATGCGACACAACGTGATTCACGGAAACAGATGGCGTGGTACACGAGTGGAACGTGGAAAGAAATGGTGTGGCAACACATGGTAGGGGGGTTGACCGATTTTTAAATTTGGATTGAATGTCATGCTGACATGTGGCGAATAGTTCATCCTCCTTACACGTAGTGACTGATTCGCTATCGCTGCTTGTGTGGTAGGCCACGTGGTAGCTCTTGATTGGCCCTGAGTTAAAAATTCATAAAAAATCCATAAAAATTCCAAAAAACTCCCAAAAAATTACAAAAATTATATTATCATCCCTTTTTACTAAAACGTTTATACTTTAATATTTTTTGCCCCAAAAATACTATTTATTGAATAAAATAATTAAATATTAAATAAAAAAGTGCGCAAATGGCTCTACTTTCATAGAATCATCCCCCCCACACACACATATATATATGGTAATATAACATAGGTATTCAAGTTTGAGTTTAGGAATAACTTTTAGCTCAGTTTAATAAATGTAAGCAAAAGGTTGAGAAATTAATTTATGATATTTGATTATCTATATTTTCATAATTTATAGTCAAGTTGGTTTATGTTTTTCATGTTCCTATAGGTTCGTTTTAATTAAGATCTTTCATGATTATTTAATTTGATTATTAAACTTCAAAGAAGTTGTTTTTATTAAACATGTTTTAATATTTTAGATCTAGAATTTGCTAGTTGATTTGATTTAAATGATATATATTTTGAATCATCTAGTTAGGATTATTAATTATTAAATATGTTATAGAACACACAAGTACTTGTGTTTTGTGCTAATCTGTTTACAGTTGATTTGTGAATGATCTGATTGGTGGAAAACTTATTGTAACATTGGTTTGGAAATTGCTCATGCTAATTTTAGAAATTGTGAAAACAAAGCAGAGGTTTGTAAGTAAAGTACATTAGGATAGTATCCTAGGAAGGATAGCATAAGATTGAGTTTGTACTTGAACATTTGATTTTCATAGTGGAAAGTTAGGTGGTCTGGTGGACCGGTGGTTTTTCTCTTAGGTTATGTTTATGGCCTAGGTTGTTTCCACCTAAAAATATCATGTTTTGTTATTTTACTTTCACACTTTATTTTTACACATGATTGCATGCATGACCATTTTGTTTAGTTTATTAAGTTATAAATTGATAAAAATTAAAAATAATCTATGCACCATCCTCTAGGTTAATTAGGTTCATATCTTATAAACTTTCAATTGGTATATGAGAAAACACTAGACACACTTAGTGAGTTTGATCCTTAAGGACGCATATTCCTACTTATGAACCAAATGAAAGAAGGTGGGTCATCTGTTAGACCTCTACTCTTTGATGGGTATAATTACTTTTACTGGAAGGCTCGCATACAAACCTTTCTCAGACAAGATGAAAAAGTCTAGGATGCTATTCTTGATGGTTGGGAACCACCTTCAGTTAAGAAATATAGTGTAACAATCATAAAGCCAAGAAGAGGCTAGACCACTGAAGAATTTACCCTTAGTGGGGCAAACCAAAAAGGTCTAAGCTCAATATTTAATATAGTGTCGATGGATGAGTTTTGTTGCATCTCCGACTATGAGACTACTAAAGATGCATGAAATGCATTTGCTTTTGTTCATGAGGGAACTTCCCTAGGAAAACAAAAAAAATTGAAATTGCTAAAATCTGAGTTTGATTCCATTAAAAATGAGCAACACTAAAACTTATGGTCAATTTTATGCTCGTTTTTGTGATATCACGAATTCTTGTTCTAGCCTTGGTGAGAAAATTCCACAACCAATACAAGTACGTAAACTTTTAAGCTCCATAACAGTAGACTATAAGATAAAAGTTATAGCAATTGATTAAAGCAAGAATGTGGACACACTAAACATTGATGAACTTGTCGGGTCAATCCAAACCTATGAGCTTACTCTTGATCCACCCAAGAAAACCAAGGATGTGGCATTCAAAAGCTCCAAAATGGACATCTCTGATAGTGATGAGGATATGAATGATGAGTCACTAGTCTCGCTAGCACGAAAATTGAAGAAGTTCCTGAAAAAGAAGTGTCCACAGAATAATCAATCTAACAAGGGACAATCTAGTTGTTCAAGGGATTGAAAGTCGAGGGAAATCAAGCCTCGTAGCTCTAATAGTAAGAAAACTAAGCTCACTAGTCCTCAATGCTATACTTGTGGGGGCTTTGGTCATATTTCTATAGAATGTGCAAACAATAAAAATAAATTTGGAAAAGCCTTTAATGCTACACTCAGTGACACAGAAAGTGAGCATGATAATGCTAGTAACTCAGAGGATGATAACACTAATTATTGTGCCTTCATCGCAACTGCCAAAGCACACCACAATGACTCCGACTCTAGATTGGATGAAGAAAAGGAAGAAGTAAACTCTTCTTTCTTATTGTCTAAGTTTAATGTATCGAGTTATGTGGTGTGTGTAAACATGCTTGCATACAAAGTGTTCCTAACTATGTGCATGTGTATTACTAATCTATAATAACCAACCTTACATAGAGGATGAAAAAACACAGAGTAAAATAAAACAGACACCGTGTTTTGTACATTGGAAGCCAACACACAGACACAAGAATAATGAGACTTACACTTCCATCCTAAGGTTTTCAAACCTAGTGTCTAGCATGTGAAGTTCAGTTCTTTTAACTTGTGTGGTGCCCTCTTGGGAAGCCTCTAAATTATCCAAGCATACTTACCAATATCGATATCAAAAATACGATGAAACTCATCAACAGACACATAAATAATAGCAATAATACCTTTTTTATTCCAATTACTACCAGTTTTATCTTCAATGGTTTATTCATTCCAAGGTTTAAGTGTGACAATATCATCTTTGGTAATTGTAGGTGATTTCTAACCATAAATAACAGAGTTCCATACACTTTCATCAAGAAAAGGTAGAGAGGATCTCATACGAGCCTTCCAGTATAAGTAGTTAGGCCCATCAAAGCATGGAGCACGATATGTAAACAACCCCTCTCTCAAATAATCCATAACAATATCCTAGGCAACACTAAGTATATTTAGTGACCCATTCTGATATCAATTGAAAGTTTGTAGTTACAGATCTAATTATCCTAGAATGATGAATAGTTAATTATTCAAATTAAGTCTAATTAAAAAATCACAAATAGTTAGATATGTAATCGTGTGTAATTAATATAAAGTAGAAATAAATAAAAACTTGATGCATGGTATTTTAGGTGGAAACAACCTATGTCACAAAAATTACCTAAGAGGAAAACCACTAGTCTATCGGACCACCTAACTATCCACTATAAAAATTAATGTTTAATTACAAGGTGAGGTCTTAAACTACTATTCACAAATAAAGCTCTCAAGTAATCTACTTACAAGTCGTCGCTTCTTTCATAGTCTCCACAAGATAGGTGTATGAATCCAAACCAACGTTTCAATATCTCAAGTCACACGAGCTATCGAACTCAGTCAGCATGTACCTAAAAAGTTAGCACAAATAACACAAGTGAAAAGTATGTCTTAGAGCATATTCAATAATGAAAAATCCTAACTAGATGATTCAAGAATAAATAAGTTGAATTAAATCAACTGCAAACCTTAGAGCGAAAGTTGCAATCATAGTAAAAATAAATGGACTTATCAATCAATCAAACATAACCATACAATATTTGATAGATAAATTCAAGAAATAACCTAACAAAATATGATTCAGTTTTCAGAAAACATTTTGAAAGACAAAGCACAAGATGAATAGAATGAATGTAATTGTGGTTATTTGAAAGAAAGAGCATTAGGTTGTTTATATAGAAAAAAGTGAAACCCTAGTGCTAGGTCAAAGATCAATTATCATTATGTTTATTAAACAATTCATAAAGTAATAATTAATAGAAACAATATGGTAAAATAACAATTTGTCTCAAGTACATAATTATGTTTTAAGTTGCAACTCTATGCGCTCGATTAATCTAGTATAGGTTCGATCAATCGAACCAATAAGATCGATCAATCGAAACCCTTTTTGATCAATCCAGTAACAATCAAATAACCATCGATCGATTGAAACCCTTTTTGATCGATCCAAGCAACTATTAATAAAAAAACGAGATTAAATAAATTGAACACGATCGATTCTTGATTAATTCGGTCCCTCGATCGATCTATTGAATAATATATATATTAAATATTTCTAAGTGTAAAATATATATTCTAATGTGTTTAAAGTCAAATATATACCCGAAACATGTTCACTTGAAGTTTGAAAATTTCTACGATTTAAATAATGATATTCAAAATGCTTTTAAAAACTAATTTATATTTAAACATTGTGTTTATGAATATTGCTTGTGCGAACCCAAGTGTTCCTTACTAAAGTTTTAAATGTCAAGATCGAGGTTTAAAATTTTAAGAGAGCGAAAAATACAAGTATCAAACTAATCGACCCATTGTAAACATAAATAAGGGTATAGCATCAATGCTATAACTCTAGGTCCCACGTGTATATCGCAAAGTGTCAACCCAAGTTTAAACATTACTAACACTGTGACCCTTCACCCTTTATGCTCTCAAATTCATCCATTGCGACTTTAACCCCACCATCTGTTGCCAACTCTAATGTGTAATGGAAATACTTTGCAGTATTGGTTCTCCTTTTGTCGCTCGCTGTCATGGTATCTTCGAAAAACCGTCTGGCGATATCGCTATATTAATGGAGTACATGGACTGTGAAACTCTTAATTATTTGTTGAAAATCCATGAAACTTTTTTGGAATCCAAACTTTCCCATGTTGCTTTTCAAGTTCTTAATGATCTAAATTATCTTCACCTCCACAAAATCATTCCTCGCCATAAAAAACCATCAATTTTGCTTATGAATAAAAAAATGAAAGTGATGGTTTGGTTCATATCCTAATTTGGAGATGAGAGAAAAAAAAAATCCAAAATTTTTAAATCATAATGACCCAATTAATGGGACAGGATTGTGTTAAAGGTACTCAATTTTTTAAAAATTAAATAGTATATTTAGAATGAATTTTAATTTGATAATATATTTATAATAAATTAAATAATTTAATATATATTTGTAAATTTAACGTAATTTTAGATATAGATTACTAAAAATGTACGACAAATTGCACCTAACGATGGAAATTAGAAGGAATGCTTTCCCTCAAAGCTCCAAGATAAAAACCCATGTTGACGGGCAAAATGGAATTATCTTGAGAATAGTTTTCCGATTGGGTTAAAATTCGCCAATCTTCCGACTACTGAGGCTCTTGTTGGCCGGCGCCGAAATCGTCATGGCTGCTACTTTCACATAAAAAACACTCTATTCCTCGACTTTTTCGTCATTGCTGCTACTTTCACAAAAAAAAAAAAAACACTATATCCCTCGACTTTTCTGATGAACTTGCTGGTACTGTCTGTACTTAGCTTGTGGGTTTTCCTCGCTTCTTCATTTGCTTCACACTTTTGAGTTCTAATTTTGATGTTTGAAATAGGAGAAGATGAAAATGCAGAAAAAGGAGCCTGATAAAATGCCTGAAATGCCCGTTTTCTGGTTCGAAACATCTGAATCCATCTCTCGCCGCTACCAGTTTGAACATGATGGTCACCTTTCAGTAAGTTTCGTTTGTTTTAACTGTATATTTATGAGTGCATTTATGTATATTACTTCTGGCTCAGTAGTTGTTTGAATTACCGCCGTTATGGTGTTCTTCGCAAATCAGCCTCCACTATAACTTAGGCTTTTATTCTTCTTCTGGGTAACTATTAGACTTAATTTTAATGGTTTTTATTTAGCGTTTGTCGATATGGGGTTACTGCAATTGATGTGAGATTGAGTTATGTTCTGGGTTCTGGCAGCAATGTTTTGATAGCTGTATCAGTAGAGGCCAGTCAGCAAAGCTGCTTTTACCAGATGAAAAATGCTTTTTAACACATGCATCAATACACATCACAATATCATTCACAGAATTACTTTAACATCTTACTTCCTCAATTTAACATCCAATCCAATAGTGATTACACTTGATACATATAGCATTATTTTTTTAGCAGATATGATGCCCTTGTGATGATGTAGCTGGGATATATTAAAATGCTAATTCAGTCCCACCATACTTCGGGGCAGTCTGCCAGATAATCACATGCAATGTTTTAAAGTGAAGGAATTTTATAGTTCAGGGATTATCAGTGGCTAAAGTGGATATAGGTTTATACTGTAAGCAATGATGCATGTCCTAAGGATGGGATTATGAAAAAATATGAAATACGGGTGGGATTGGAAGAATTGGTTCAAGGGGATGAAATTATAGTAGGGTTAATGAAAGTAGTAAAAGATTTGGGCTACTATAATGCCAATGGTGTTTTTCTTGATTTATACTACCAAATATGAAAGTGGATTGTTGAAATGTGTCTTTGTATGGAATACATGTTTCCATTTATCTCTTTGGTAGGTTCTATTTTATCGTTATCATCTCATTTGATGATTTGTAAGGGAAAAAAAAAAAAATCTCATCTGATGATAACTGTCCGAATTGGTCATATGCTTTATTAAATCGTTTCTTGAGAACAATGGATTTATGATTTATAATAACTCCATTTTGTTAAGGTTTAATAATGTATTACAACACTAAAACATTAGGAAAAAGAGAGCTTTGCAACTGATTGTTGGATATGTACCTGGTTCTAGATGGTCCTGCTCTTGAATTGTTTGTTGTTCCTACATTTGAGCTTAATGCTTGCTTTCACTAATATTCTCTAATTGGTTCTGGTGGTTTTGCAGATGATGGTGGTGGGTGACTCAAGACCAGTAGTCCATAGGGTGGTCGATTCGTTCCTGAATAAGTTTTTTCCATCAGGATATCCATATAGGTTATTTAGTATATTCATCTTTCTTGAACTACAACCAGCAAAGAAAACATATGGGCACATTTGTAATTTTTTACTCATGTAACTTCTGACTTGTAACTCTGTACAGTGTCAATGAGGGATATTTAAGGTACACTCAATTCCGGGCTCTGCAACACTTAACCAGTGCAGCACTCTCAGTACTTTCAACTCAGGTCTTCTTCTGAACTTGTGAAGCATCTGTTTGGTGAATTAAAAAACAGAACGATTTCGTCAACTTTTTTTTTTGGCTCAAATTTTTTTTGTTTACATTTTGTATGATTTGGGAAATTACAAAAAATAATACTCCTAAAACTTATAACAACAAAAATAGCATCTCAATAATATTGAATGGGGTTCAATTGGATGACATTCAACATTGTATGGATGTAAATAACTGTAGTTCAATTTGAATGACGTTCAAAATAAAATGACGTACTAAACTTTTTTTTAATAGTGAAAATATATGAGTTGGATATAAGTGGTGTTATTTTTGTGGTTACAAATTTTAAGGGTACTATTTTTGTTGTTTTCCCAAGATAATTTATAGAAATTACAGCACACTAGGAAAGCTATTTTCACATAGGTGATCAACTTCAATGCCTTCTGACATACATATTGAAGCATCTTTTTAGGCACTCATTATTATTATTATCAAAACTTATGCATAATAGAAGTTATTTTGACTCAAAGGATTGACTTCATCAGTCTTTTTTAAGCACATGCATAAAGTGCTTTTATCTTTCTTTTCTTTTCTTTTTTTGTTTTCTTTCCCTCCTTGTATTTTTAGTTTTTATATTTTGTGTGGATTTATTATCAGAATAATGCATGATAAATGGTTCATCATATACATACTTGTATATTACTTATTTCAGAATATATTTTTAATTTTTTTTTAAACTTTTGATGCCTACTCTAATATTGTGGCCATTGGTCTTCATGCTCACTCCTCTCTAGTCGCTACTATTTGCTGCAGGTTTGCGACCAACTCCTGCACAAGCAACTGCTGCAAGTTGGGTAAGTTATGTTGTTTTTGATGGGTATCAAATATCTGGTAACAAGCTCCGAATCCCAACTGTGTTTTTGTTCAACTTTTGTTTGTTTGAATTCTTTCTTGGTCTTTCACAGATCCTAAAGGATGGAATGCAGCATGTTGGAAAGCTCATATGTAGCAATTTGGGTGCTAGAATGGATTCAGAACCTAAATGTTGGAGAATTCTGGGTTTGTGACAGGAAGATTTTGTCCATTTTTTCCTTTTATATTCATGTGCCTTCTTGGTTTCACGTAAAATATGCCCTGCAGTTATAGTTGTATTTTTTTAGAAAGCTTTTATTAATCACTCATGGGTGACTTACTGGTATAAGCCTTTGTGTTGCAGCTGATGTGCTTTATGACTTAGGCACAGGCTTGGAAGTTCTCTCCCCCTTGTGTCCGCATCTTTTTCTTGAAATGGCAGGCCTAGGAAACTTTGCAAAGGTGGATGTTTGTGTTTATTCTATGATGAATGCTTACCGAAAGAGAGATACATTTATGTTTTCCATTGTTTTATCTATACTAGTTATAAGTTAAACCTTAATCTTCGTTATGTAGTTAACAAAGCTATAATAGAAGTGGTTGTGGAACTAAATGACTATCCATTTTACCCCTTTGTTTTCTATTTGGCAATGGCAAAATGATGAGCTCTTTTCTCCTTGTAAATTTTCAAATCTTATTTTATGCATGTTGAACTTAACAGGGAATGGCAGTGGTTGCAGCAAGAGCAACAAGATTACCAATATATTCTTCCTTTGCCAAAGAAGGCAATCTTAGTGACCTTTTTGCAAAAGGGGAGGCGATTTCAACTCTTTTCAATGTTATTGGCATAGGAGCAGGAATTCAGTTAGCAACTACAGTGTGTTCATCAATGCAAGGAAAGGTTTGTACACATCATGTCCATATTTAACTCTCTAAATTTTTCTGCCAGCTGTAGCTAATCTTATTATGTTGATAAAATAGGATAGCTGATTAGAACTTTGCATGTCATATAGAAGCATAGATATCAATTAATTTATGAAAGGCTTAATTTATTCATTAGTCCATTTGGCGTATTTATATACATATATACCTGTCTAATATAAAATAGGATAATTAATCTTAATTTAACACAAATTATGACACTTAGGAATATCGTAGAATAACTAGGATATATATATATATATATATATATATATATATATATATATATGTTAATTCTCCCTTTAAGTTGGTTCGTAGATGTCACCATGTCCAACTTGGACAGTGCAATATAAAAAGAAATTTTATTTACACCATGAGTCATAATGTTGGTTAATTGGCAACACTCTGAACTTTGATGGCATTAGAATCTAAATTGTTCTTTATATAGATTTTGTTAAACTTAATGTGTTTTATTTGGTCATGTTGTATTGGGTTATTAACAATTTCAATAGCTACAATGTCATCATAAAATAGAAGCATAGGCTCCTTACGACCAAAACCAAGCTCACCTAACTAAATTTTTAACTAAGAAAGCTCTATAATAATATGGTAAAGGTGTGGTATTCAACTTTGCACTAGACAATGATACCACGTGGTGTTTCTTACTCCTCAAATTCATCAAATTGACTCTTAATATCTTGACGTAGACTTTCTATCTACCTTGGAACCTGTAAAGTCAGAGTTGGAGTAACTTATGGTATCTAGATGTCCATATTTAGAGTACAAGATACCTTTGCTAGAGAGGATTTTAGATAAGCTAAGATCTAATTCACATTGCCCATGTGTCACTCACCCAAATTATGCATAAATTGGCTCATCACACTAATTGCATATGATAAGTTAGGTCGAGTACGAGTCAAGTATATCAAATTCCCTACTAATCTATGCTATCTCTTCTTTATTAGTTAGGATCTGATCAGGATGGACAATCAAACCATGATTTACCTTAATAAGAGTGTTTACATGGGTACAAATAGAATTGCTAGTTTTAGCTAAGAGATTTAAGGCATACTACTATTGAGAGGGAGATTCCTTGTTGATTTTCCGGGACGTGTTTAAAATCACTCCTTCATTGAGTGACTCAATTTGCTAAATCATACCCAAAGTGATTGTTTCAACTCGTGCAAGGCATTCTTCAACTTGTGTACATTATCTTCTTCTATTGGGAGTGTTGGGAATCTAGGAAGGGATCTATATTCACTTCATTTGTCAACTCTGTATCGAGAAAGACATTCTTCACATTAAAATCCATATTCACAACAATAAAGAGTATAGCTTGTATTGTACTAATCTTAGCCATATGAGCAAATGTTTATTGATAGTCAATTCCATTAGTCTGAGAATATCCTGAGCAATTATGTTGGCATTTTTTCCTTTCTAGTGTCCCATTTGAATAAAATTTAACAAGGACCACCTTGCCAACACTTCATTTGGGGTTTTTAAGGCTATTCTTAAAAATATTCAGAATAAACACTGAAAAAATTTGAGGCAAAAACTAACTGAATTTTATATAAATAATGATAAGAAACAAACTCAAAGATGTCATAAACAACATTAAAAGGGGGCTTAGAGAAGCCCAACTTACCTGACAAACTCATAAAGGGTACATCCTACCTTGATCACCAACCTATGGGTGCAAGGTTATAGGTGCTGAAACAGTGTTAGAAGTATGTCTGTAGTAGAGATAACAAGATAGGAGATAAATCAGAAACATGTTCTTCAAGATCAATTATGGAAGACTCACTAAATGACATAGTAGTATTTTTAAGACGAGCATGATCATTTGATTTTGGAGGTGGGGATATAATAGTAGAATCCTTGTTTCTCCTTATCAACTGTAGTTGAAGCACAAAGAGTAGTTAATCTAGAAAAGGAGAATAGAGAATTGAAAAAGTTATATTTTGTATTTCTTTATATTTTACAAATGTATACTAACCAATTTATAGAATATAAGGAAACAAAATATCCTAATTTACAAAATAGTCAGAAATCAAATATACTAATAATTACCAAATTTCCTAATTATGCCATTAATACCACTAATTATTACATAATAAAAATTTCATAGAACTTGAAATTTGAACACTCTCCATCAAGTTGGATCCCACTTGCTACTTAGAAATGCCCTACGAGCCCTACAAGACAGAGTAATGGGAAATGTTAATGCGAACTCAGAATGGAGAGGGGAGATATTGAATGGAAGTATAAAAACAAGCAAGGGATTACTAGACAGAAAGAGATGGTTAAAGGAAGATTGCATATTAGTATTCAAAGACTCATACTTCAATACATAAAAGAAAGAGACTTAAATACTTAAATCGTTTAACCTGAAAGGTCTCATTCAAGTTTGACTTCTATGCCTAAAAGAAAGGTGGAGAGCCCCAAACTCATGCGTTGGCTTTGAGGGGATCAAAGAGGTCGGATTGATCGAACAAGTAGGTGTAATTGTTGAATTCTATAGCGGTGAACTCAATGGGATGGGTTTAATAAAAGCAATGTAAAAGAAATCATTGAAATTTTGTCAAGAGATCCTTTAGTAAAAATATCAAAAATTTATTATATGTTAGGACATAGGTCATGCAAATAGTTTCATATTCAATTTTTTTTTTATAAAGTGTCTATTGACTTTCACATGTTTTGTTTTGTCATGTTGCACTGGATTAAGAGAAATGTTGATATGCTTTGTTGTCACTGTAAATTTTAACCAGTGGTTTTACTAAAATTTGAAGTTTCATCAACAATTGCCTTAACCATAATATTTTTAAATTCCTTATGCAACTGTCCTAAATTCAGCTTCAATTTTACTTCTGACGATTATATTTTGCTTTTTACTTTTCCAAGTCACCAAGTTTCCAAAGACAAGTACAATATCCGATAGTAGACTGTCTGTCTTCTACTGAGCCAACTCAGTCTGCATCAATGTAGATTTCTGTATCTTTGGCTTCATTTCTTTTAAAGTACAAGCCTTGGCTTGGTAACCTTTTAAGATATTTGAGAATTTTGTAAACTGCTTCAAGATGAGCTTCTTTTCAGAGATGCACGTGTTGACTTATTTTACTAACCGCAAATGCAATGTTTGGTTTAATATGAGATAGATATATCAATTTTCCTATTAGTTTGGTATCTTCTTTGTTAACTAACTTCCAAATTTTCTAATTTCTTTCCCACTTAAATTGGAATATTACTCGGTTTAGATCTAATCATGCCCGTTTCAATAAGGAGATCGAGAATGTAATGTTGAGAGACATCGAGTCCCTTTTTTGATCTTGTGATTTTCATTCTTAAGAAGTATTGCATTTGTCTTAAATCCTTAATTTTAGATTTTCTTGCCAAGTTTGTTTTTAGTCTCTCAATCTGTTCCAATTTATGTCCAGTTAGGATTATACCATCAACATGTATAATCAAAATTACCTTTTCATTTTCACTCTATCAGAAGAACATTGTATGATCTGATTATCTTTGCTGATATCCTTGTTTCTTTATCACCTTTGCAAACATATTGAACCATGCTCTTGGTGATTATTTGAGATCATACAATGATTTTTTCAATTTGCACACTATATTTGTATTTTCTTTACCGAATTTTGGTTGCATGGTCATAAAAACTTATTCTTTTAACACTCCATTTAGGAATGCATTTATAATATACAGTTGTTGAAGAGGCTAATCTAGATTTGTTGCCAATGATAAGAGTACCATTACTATATTCAATTTAGCCACTGGTGTAATCATTTATGTATAGTCAATTCGATAGGTTTGTGTAAACCCTTTTGCGACCAAAAGGGCTTTGTATTGCTTTATCTTTCCATTAGCTTTGTATTTTATCATGAATATCCATTTACATTCAATTGGTATTGTCCCTTTTTGTAACTCTGTTAAATTACATGTTCAATTTTTTTTAATGCCCTTATTTTTTCCATGAAAACTTCTCTCCATTCAAGGATTTGAAAACCTCGTGAATATTTTTTGGAATTTTTGTTCTATCAAGGATAGAGATAAAAGCACGAAATCTAGTAGACAAAGTATTATATGAAAAATTTGAAAATAAGATAAGTGTACAAGATCGAGTTGGCCTTTTCAGAGCTATAAGCAAATCACAAAACTTAAGAGATTTAGAATTACCTGGTTTGGACATTTGGATCTATCATCGATTCTAACTATTTTGATGCATCAAGTGTGAAGTTTTCCCTATCTTTTAATTTATATCTTTGTAAGCAAATAATCATCTCTTTGTTTTTTGGTTTTTTTGTATCTCCTTTTCGGTTTAAGTTTCCCTCTTTAGGTGGCATAATAGAATCGAATAGGGTAGTAGGTTCATTGTTTGGATGACGCTCACTGTTTGGTTTAAGTGTAGTGTTTTAAGTGATGAATTCATGATGGTTCAGACTTAGATCCAAGTATTGACCAAAATAACTTTCTTTAATCATTTTTCCCTCTAAAGAGAGGGTTTTGAAGAAAATAACATCATGGCTAATAATGATCCTTCACGTAAAGGGATCATAACACTTTTAACCATTTTTAGTAGGGGAATATCCAACGTAAACACATTTGGTTGCTTTAGTGTTTAACTTGGATTTTTTGTTAGAGCGAATCTGAGCAAAAACAATACAATTGAACACTTAAGGGAGAGGTCAGATTGAGGCTGTGATGCTGGAAAATTTTGTTAGAATTTTTGGGTTAGTGTGTCGAAGGAAAGGATACGAGTTGGTATTGGGTTAATGAGACAGGTTATGGTTAAAACATTCCCCCATAATGATTTTGGCATATTTGTAGTAAACATCAAAGCTTGAGCTACCTCAAGGAGATGTTTATTTTTTCTTTCAAGTACCTTATTTATCATAAATAAAAATAATTCTTTATTTAATTTACATGGGTAAATTATACATGTAATGCACATAATTTGCACGTAATGATAACTATTATATATATATAATATACAAAATCAAATGAGACACCAGAGAGTCCAATAAAGTGTTAAAAACTTCTTTTTTGGCATTTATGAACTCAATAAAATGAATACATCTAGACCCATAATTTTATAATAGTAAACTAGTAATCTCTATATTTAATTTTAGATAACCATTGGTCTAAAATTAAGATTTAATTGGGGATTTGAGCATGTGTCATGCACATGGGTGAAAAATAAAAGGAAAACTTGTAATTAAAATAATTAAAGAATTAAAAAAGAAGTAAATCATTATCAACCCGTTTTTTCCCTTCAATTTAACTCCAAAACCAAACGAAATCATAAAAAAGTGGTCTAAAAAAAACTTTATAGGAATTAAATCTTGTTGAAGATGGTTTTGTGAGAAAAATCAGAGGTGAGTGGATGGCTTTGCGATAAAATCTTAGGGTTTTTATTTCAAATAAGCACCTAATAAAATTTATAACAATTTGATTGCTCTTATAAATAGTTGGTTGAAGACTGAGAGTTGATTCACTAACAAGAAACATTTATAAAGACAAATTTGTCCTTCATTTTTCGTCCATGTGTATGACATGTATTGAAATTCCTAATTAAATCTTAATTTTAGATCACTTGTGTACCTAAAATTAAATGTAAGGACTATTAGCATATTGCTACGAAAATATGAGTTCACATGCGTAACTTTTATTGAATATGGGTACTTCTAAAGTATCGAATCCTCCTTAAGCCTTACATGTTTTTTCTTCTTTTTTTTATTGCCAGGGAGTATTATTATATAAATTTGGAAAGCAAGAGGAAGAAATATAGAAATACCAAAGTATATATAAATCATATATGTTGTGTTTGGTTGGAGAGAAAGAAAAGGAATCAGAATTGATTTCTTCTATTTGTGTGTTTGGTTGGGTTGAAAATGAGTCAAGAATTCCTTTTTCCTCCTTCAAGAATCATGATTCCATTTCTATCCATTCCCATTTTAATTTTTTTTTCAATTTTATCCCCATCCCAAATATAACCTCAAACTCAAATCCCAAATCTCAAAACCCTAGACCCTAAACCCAAAATCCCAAAACCCCAAAACTTAAACCCCAAACGCCAAACCCAAAACCCAAAACCCAGACCCAAAATCCAAAACCCAAAACCTAAATCCTAAAACCTAAATCCTAAATCCCAAATCTCAAATCCCAAAACCCAAAACCCCTAAGCCCCAAGCCTTAAGCCCCAAATCCCAAAACCTTAAACTCTATTTAAAAAAATAATAATTTTAACCCTAAATCTTAACCTATAAATATAACCTTAAACCCCAAACCCTAAATCTCTAAACCTTAAATCCCAAATCCCAAACCACAAAACCTTAAACCCTATTTAGAAAAATAATAATTTTAATAATATATTTTCTTTTTAAGTAATAATTATTAGGAAAAATAATGATTTCAATAATGTATTTTGTTTGACGAAAAAATAATAATTAAATGATATTATTTAAATTTTATTGAATATAGGGGTATTAAGGTAGTTTATAGTTTTTTTTCATTCTATTCCAGTGGCAAACTAAACACTGATTCCTTTTTTGATTTAAGTAGTCAAACCAAACAACATTGTTTCCTTTTCATTCTATTTCATTCCCATTTCGATTCCGATTCTATTATGTGAATCAAACGCCACCATAATGTTTGCTTTTACGAAATTGTTATATATTATCAATCATGTGAGTTTTAATGCACATATTATGTGTGTATAAGGTGAACACTTGATATTTACGTGCTAAGCTCATAAAACTTAGTTATATTCATGTGCAGGGCACATGATGTTAGGGATAGAGCCAAAAAATCATCGGAAAATTATCTCTATTAACATTCCTAAAATTTATAATAACAAAAATAACACCCTTTATAAATTGAAAAGGTATAAATTAATGTTATAGGTGTTATTTTTGTAATGAATTTTAGCATTGTTAGATTTGTTATTTTTTCCAATATCATTTTCTAGGATTAGGAGGGCTAACCACACGTAACAATAAATTTGAAAAGAGTGACTATATTTTTTAAAAAGCATAATAATATAAAATTGTGCATATGTAATTATAATGAGTTAAATTTGTGTTTTATAATTTTATTGGTAGTATATAGAGAAATAATATATATGAATTTTTTTATAGATCAAACAATATTTGGTGTGATTTGAAACTTATGACGTTAAACGAAGAACGGTAAATCTTATTGCAAGTTCACTAATGAAACTACATATTAGATATATGAACTTGAGTATAATATCATCTATTTAAATTGTGTAGTACATAAATTGTAATAGAGGAAGAAAAATATGTGAAGTGTTCTAAAGAGAGAAAAAATTACATTAGTTAAATTTTTATTGATTTACATACAAAAAAAAAATTATTGCAACTAAGCATGCAAAATATCTATTTCATCCATATAAATGCTTAAAGTTGTTCAACCAAATACATTTATAGTATATTTGTTACACAGTATTAAAGACCCTAACTATATAATTTTTATACAGTCATGTGTTTTATTGTGAAATCTAATTTTATCGTACAATATAAAAATAGTATGGTTATGTAAAAATTTAGTACGATTAGGAGTTGGTCTAAACCGTATTGGATATTTAATTTAATCTAAGTTTTCAATTATTAAATTATGTGTTTTGATTTTTTTCTTTCATTTCAAATTAAAAATAATATATTTTTTATTTTAAAATAAAAAAATTAATTAAATATTTTTTTTCAAATATATTATACATCTTGTCATCAAGCACTATATAGGTTAATTACAGTACGATTTAGTACAATTATATGTAATCTATCCAATATAGTGTGCTATACATGCTATAATGGTAGAAATTGAACGAGGTGAGGGACGGTGTCTCACCCCAGACCCCGCCCCCCTTCATGGCTGTTAAACCACTTTAGATGTTGTAGTGATATGTTAAATGTTAATGGAAGTTCTAAAGGTGAAGATACTTATGGGTTTTAAAGTCAGTCTTATGTTTTAACACTCATGATATATTGCTAATAACATAAAATATGTACTGGAAATATATTATCAAATTGTAGTACTATTTTTCTGGTGATTCTGATGTTATATCATTCTGGCAAAAGCAGAGGACTAAAGGGTACTATATATATTTTTATTTGTTGCAGTTGATTGTTGGCCCTCTTCTTTCTATAGTACATATATACTGTGTCACTGAAGAAATGCGAGCTACTCCTATCAATACACTAAATCCACAAAGGACTGCATTGGTTGTGGCAGATTTTATTAAGGTTTGTCACGAAATCTCTTCCTCACAACTCTCCTTTACAATTTGTTTCTTTGGTTTTATTCTTCTTTCCCTATTTTTTTATTACGAAAATTAAACGACAATTAAATTCAAATTCTCAGATTTTTCAAATAAACTGCTAATTTGTGTTTGAGTTTGGATTGAAATTTTATTTTGATTCAATTAAAGAATTAAGACTTTATTTTTTGTTCTAAGATCTGTAGTTCTAATGGTTGATTCTCTTCTTTCAAATTGTTTTTCGTTATTAAGAAAAGATAAAGAAAGATAAATATGAGCCTGTTTTATAACAATAGTAATTAATCATTAAATTTAATTCAGAAAGGTAAAATTTCAAGTCCAGCCGATGTAAGGTATCAAGAAGATCTATTATTTCCCGGGAGAATCATAGAAGAAGCAGGTAGTGTAAAAGTTGGAAGGATTTTACGTCAGGTCATTAAGCCTTCAAAGCTTCGCAAGCTGAAGCAAATGTTCCGGGGCGAGAAGTTTTTCTTAAGCCTTGGGAGTAAATGGGTTGACATGGTACTTGAGCATGATGCTATTGGCGAAGATGCATTAAGAGGGTGGCTAGTTGCTGCATATGCTGCAGATATACAAAGGTCTTCATCTGAACCAAGTGCTAGTGCACTCGAAACAGCTTACCACAAGATGAATGATGTCTTCATTCCATTCTTATCCGAATTGCAGGCCAAGGGTTGGCATACTGATCGTTTTCTTGACGGAACAGGAAGTCGTTTTGCATGGTCGTAGGGAATTATTTTAAATGAATTAAACTTCTAGGGTAGAGATTGGTTTTTCAGACATAGGAAATGCACAAAATGCTTCTTGGGTTAGAGAATATTTTAAACTTTGCACCTTTGAATAACCTACCTGTAATTGACCTGACTTGTTGCAACCTTTCCCAAAAGCAATATTACTTCAATTCATGAGTCCACCTAGACCGTCTTGCCGAAAAAGTTGATTTTCCAATTGTTTGTAAAATAGTCATGACTAAATTATCTCTATTTATAGATATATGGACAGTTTAATTAATATGTATATATTGAAATAACGAAGATATTATTCATTTTGGTGGAAATTTTGTAAAATGTATAATAATTTAAAACATGACATGCATAAAAATTCCCAAATGTTTCATAATGTTTGCTCCTGCGCAACAATCACCATCCATCTGGTGCGTAATATGTGTGCGGTCTGCTATCAGGTGCTACCACCCACTTGCAAGCATGTACGCAAAATATCCATCAAAACCAACATGCCTAATACAATGTATGCGTCAACATACATTTGGATAGAAAAATTATAAGGTAGGTATTGCATCATTTGATTTGTCCACGACAATATTGAAAAGTCAAAAATAATACAGTCAATATACATTCATATATATCCTTAATTATTTAAATTTAAAAATTAATATTAATAACATTATCTTATTTATGTAATATCATTAATATTATAAATAATTATATATTAATTAAATTAATATTTAAATATTAATTAATTGATAATAGTTATTTACGATTATATCATCTGTTAAAACCTTTAAATAAATCATCACGACTTGAAAAAGTATGCATAAGCTTATACAACAAACTCTCAAATTTTTTTTTATCTTAATCCATTTCTCTCATAAATTGACTCAAGTATCAAAATAGATATGACACTCTTAGTGTCGTATTATCTACCGTGGTTTTTCTAATAATTTGGTGGTTAAGTGTTTAGAGAATGGATTAAATAGAAATTGATTTTAACATTTAGTACAGTTTGTGTGAAAGAAAATTTGGTGTTCAATCGATTGAGCTAATGGAAACTCAAGAACATTCATCGTGTTCTTGCTCTATTTTTTGCATTCTTCATTCAATTTTCTCCTAACAATGCATTTTGATCCATTGAATCACTAGAATGAGCTCCCAATATGTTCATGATGTTTTGTTATCCTCTTAGTAGATTTATGACCAGGTTGTCACCTAGGTCCAACGCCTTGCCTTTAGCATGCTCTAAAAGAGCGGGAACACCTAGAAGGAGTTCAGTTGCCTTGATTCTAGATTGCTACCTCAAGCACCTCAAATTCAAATCAAGCAACAGACTTTCAATGAGGAACTTCCAAGAGCCTTTGAGCAAGAGTTGGATCCCAAGATGAGTCACATCCCGATCACTAAGCCATTTAAGGAGATTAGACATCTCATACTGTCAAAACAGGAACCACATAAGGCTCCCATGAAGAGTTGGATCAATTTACTATGGTAGAAGCCATCCATACTAGGCATTTAATCATCCACTTAAACGATGTACTTTAGCATGCACTATAATGATGTGGACCAACCTTCCAGGTAAGGTAGCCAAATAAAGCATCCAGGTAGGCCAGTCAGGTAGACTAGCCTAGTTTACCAAACATCAGCTAGCGTTGAGCTTTTACAACTCTAGAAAGCCAAGATATCAGCCATATCTCAGTGATTGCTATCCATAATGGCATGTATAGCTCAAACCAAATTTCTTGGCTCACCTTGAGGAACCATCCCAAGGCTAGACGACCAACACAATCAGGTTAGAACAGCTATATCGATGATGTCGCTGATGTTGAGATAGATGTCTATAGCTACATTTATTAGACAGACATCACTCTAGCAGAGTAGGGATTCACACATGAAGGAAGATAAGGCCTTAGCAGGACAAGTTGCACCTTAAGGGGCTGTACTATTTAGAATGTTGCTTCCAAGTTTATGCCTTCCAAAACACTACCTACCAGGCTACGTAGTCCAAGATGATACCACTTAGATTGTGTTGGAATTGATGGATTGTTATCTTCTAGGTCATGCTACTCAGACAAGCTACCTCCTAGGTCATACTGCCTAGATTGCCATCCTCCAAATTGTGGATCTAGGCCACACTTGGTGACTGTGGATCTAAACCATATCAAGTGACTGGGCATCCAGGCCACACTTGGTGATTGCAAACCTAGACCACATCAAGTGACTGTGGATCCAGTCCATACTTAATGAGACTAATACTCTAATTTTCAAGCAATGTCATCCGGAATCATCACCCTGGGATGAAAATTCCAAGTTGTCGCCATATAGGACATGCCAAACAAGAAGTGTTTCCTAGCAGTGTCATCCAAAATCATCACCTTAGGATGAGAAGTCCAGGTCATTGCCAACCAGGACATGCCAAACAAGAATTGTTTCCTAGCAGTGTCATCTAGAATCATCATCCTAAGATGAGAAGTCTACGTCGTTGCCATCCAAGAAATTCCAAACAAGAAGCAACTTTATGTTAGTTAGGTCATCGCCATCCATAACATGCAAAACAAGAAGCAATTTCTTGCTGCAACTCCAAATATGTGACCGGTATCCCATCCAAAAAATAAAGTTGCTACAAAAATTATAAATGAAGGTACTACCCAAGAAGGCCACCAATTCCTAAATTTCTACAAGTTAAGCACGCTTAATTACAAAATTTTAAAGGAATGGTTGCTCAATATTTCTAGAAATTAATTGTTGATTAGAAGATGAGCATCAAGTAATTAACCTTCATCTCTCCAATAGATAAAAAGAGTGTTTCACAAATGGTAAAGTAGCCTAAATCCAAAAATACTCATCCAACATGAACAAACATTGTCTTAAGAGCACATCATCTCGATGTCCTTGGCAACCATACTTTCAGAAAACTAGAGTGCTTATCCAATCATTTAGTTACAATTATCCCAATTGGGGCATAACTTCACACAAAAGTTCATGAGTAAAAGTGGAATCCAAAAGCAAGTGTTCCTTACACAACCTCTTCCAGATGTTATTGGAGTGGGGAGTTCCAAAATATCACCACTTAAAAAAGTTTTCAAGAACAAACTTAGAAGGGTTTAAAAGAAACACCAACTTCAGATTATCAATCTCCAAGATACCATTTCCCACCCTGGGATTGGAAGCCATTTCATTTAAGTCACTTCATTTCTAGATGAGCAGAACTTGCAAAAACTTCTATTCAAAGTAAGATGCACTTTGAAAGTCAGCATCAACTACCTAGGGCTATCCAAGAAGAGCCAACTAGGCCAAGGTTCAACTACTTTAGTTTAGCTATACTTTTCAAAGCACATCTAGATAGAATGTGAGAAGTAAAGGGTACACGAGGAGTGTATTAAATAAATTCATTTATGTCCACCATTAGGTAACTCGAAAAAGCCATATTGGCTTACCGGTTCTTTATTTGGACTCAGGTAATCAATTTCCTCTCCAAGGCATATTCCACCCAATGAGAACATTCAGAACATTCAAGTCATGCCACCTTGACATCTAGAAGGCTATAACATCAGAATGAGAATCAGTCACTCACACATCACAACCTTAACTTTGCACCAAGGTAGGATTTCCACTGTGTGCTACTATGACTTAGGAGAGATCATACTCTTTCCTCCAACTTAGTATCCATACCTAATCAAAGCTATGAATCAGACTTGTCCTACACTAGATCATGAAGGCAACTCTTCCGTTAAACCATGTAGCAACCACTGCCCCTAGGACTTAGCCAAAGTCTTAATGGACAAAATCCTTTACGAATAGCAAAGTAAGATTATAGCCCTTCCACCCATTGCGATTGCAGTCTAGGATCCAGACTACCTCCACAAGGCTACTGTCTTAATAGATCACATCCTATGGGAAAGGAAACAAGACAAAATTCCCATTACACAGCTACAACGACTAGGATCTAGGATCACGACAGTGGTAACCATTGCTTCAATGTTTTAATTCCTGTACGGGAAAGGAATAAAGGCTCAATGCCCATTGCATGCACAAACTAACAATAATCTAGGATCAATGTTATGGTAGAAGAGCATAAGACTATTATCTCAATAGATCACATCCTATGGGAAAGGAAATAGGGGTTAAAGCCTATTCCACACCCATAGTGACCAAGATCCAAGATCAAGACTATTCAAACCATTATCTCAATGGATCACATCCTATGGGAAAGGAAACAAGGCTCAACATCGGTTCCAGCCCACAGCGACCAGAATCTAGGATAAAGGTAGAGAAAACCATTGTCTCAATGGATCACATCTTGTGGAAAAGGAAACAAGACTCAACACCCATTCCATACCCACAACGACTAGGATCTATGATCAAGATAGTTCAAACCATTATCAAAATGGATCACATCTTGTAAGAAGAGGAACAAGGCTTAATGCTCATTCCACGCTCACAGTGACTAGGATCTAGGATTAAGACAACTCAAACCATTGTCTCAAGGGATCACATCTTGTAGGAAAGGAAACAAGGCTCAACACCCTGTCCATACCCACATCTCGTTGATGAGTGCTTAAAAAGCACTGAAATTACCATGCTTTAATTTACTTTAATTGATTAAATAGATTTATATTTGTATGATTTTATCAGATTTTTATATAAATTTTTCTTTTTGAAATCATGGGTATTTTTATTGTTTTATAGGTAAATAACATAAAGACTTGAAGAAAAATACTGGAAGCAATACATTGCAAATATGTTAAGAAAAAAATGGGAAAAAGTAAAAAAAAGAAGAAAAAATTGGACAAAATGGGTCAAAATGGTCAAAAATGTCGAGTCTCGCGAGCAACAGCACATGCCCACACCAAGTTCCGCACGTGCGCACACACCTAACACATGCCCAGCACACATCTGCGCCTAGTCCTGCATGCGCCAACACACGACTGCTTGCACCAATGCCCGTCTATCGTAAATCTTGCCCCTCACACGTGTGCCAGCTTGTACAAATGCGTCCAAAATCAATTTTTGATATTTTTTCCTACCTTTTTTGGCCTTTTCTTCATCTCTAAAATGACCTTCTCACCCACTGTAAAAATCATCCAAAAATCACAAACTTCTTTCTCTAGTTCTTAGTTTTTTTAGTTTTAAAGTTCTTTCCTTTTTGAGAAGAACTAGTTATGCTTTTATAGATTTTCTAGTTTTTGATTCAATAGACGAAAATGCATATTCGTTTGTAGGTTTTCTAGCAACAAAATTAACATCAAAGCTCTGTAAGAATTCTTTTGAGATATAATTTTAAAATGAACTCTTCACAATTATTTTTTATGTTTTATTCTTATATGTTATGTTTAATTTATCTGTTATTAAATTTAATATAACTGGCTGTTTGTAAATATGATATAATAATAACTTTATTATGCTTGCAAAATATTAAATAGGTAAAACATCTCTATAAAATAAAATAAATTAATTTTATTTTTATTCAAGATTTTATATTAAGAATGTTAGAGAGAAATATATTATTTTTCATTACAAACTTAAATCTAAAAATTAGATTCTAAGTTTTAATTATCTAGTTTGATTTAGAGTAGTGTACTTTTATTTGTTGGCATAATCGTCCCGTAGTTAGAGTGAAGCTCTATTTCAAAAGTTTTTATAAGAACTATTATTCAAAAATGTATTGACAACATATTTTCAATAATGATTTTGAAACTTGAAAGTTAGTATTCAGATAATTAAATTCTTAGGTTTAATTTGGATACCTTGAATAAAGTTTAAAATGTCTAACCCCACCAAATGTATCATTTAAATGCTGAAAAACCACCAAACGGATTTGCATTTCCTTTTATTGAATCAAAAGCTAGAAATTTACAAAAACATAGCTAGTTCTTCGCAAAAAGAGGAGAATATTAAAACTAAAAACTAAGAAAACTTTCTAAAGAGAGAAAGTTAGAGTAAAAAAGAGCTAAGAAAATAGTTTCTTGGTGTGTATTTTACAATGGAGGAGATGAGCTATTTATAGGTGAAGAAAAGGGTAACAAAAGTGGCAAAAAATGATAAAAATGGCTATAAATGCATAATGGACAGATGTTGATGTAGGCCCTGACGTAGAATGGATGGGTGCTAACACAGGTAGTGGTGCTCGTGTGAATTCGGCATGATGTGATACAAATAGGCAAAGATGGGCACATATGCGTGTAGACTTTGGCATGATGTGGCACGCTGGGTGCGTTTTTCAGTGTGGTGGGGCACGACTACAAGCTTTGATCTACGTGGTGCCCCGTCTACGCGCACGACTGTGCAGTTTTGTCCATTTTTTTTACTTTTTCTCAACATATTTGTGATGTATTGCCTCAAGTATTATTTTTTGAGTCTTTAAATTATTTTTGAAACAAAAATATCTGAAAAATAATAAAAATAACCGTGATTCTGAAAAGATAAATTTTATAAAAATATGATAAAATCATATAAATATAAATCTTTTTAATCAATTAAAGTATATTTCATGATAATTTTAGTGCTTTTTATACACTAATTAGTGAACTTGCAAGAGTTTTATAAATATAAAACCAAAGTATCTGCAAAATCATTATTACTAACCCGATGCCGATCGTTTTCTGTTTATCAAGTTTTTGGCACCGTCACCGAGGAAAGAATAGCGTTTTAAAATTATTTATCAAAATTATAAAAAATTTCTGTGTTATAAATAATTGTGATTTTTTAGCTTTAAAAAAAAATAAAAATAAAAAATTTAAATTTGAAAATTTAAATTTAAATTCTAAATTTTAAAAAATAATTAAAAAATAAAAAGAATAAATATTTTGAATAAATATTTGTGATTTATTGTTCATTAAAAATAATAATAAATATTAAATTTAAAAATATATAAAAAAAAGTAAATCCAAAATTTGAAATTTAAAATTTAAAATTAATTTTTTTTAAAAATCTAAATAAATAGTAAGAAAAATTTAAAATTTAAATTTAAAATTTTTTTAAAAATAAATTAAACTTTAATATTTTAATTATTTTCTTTTCTAAAACAAATTAAAAAAATAAAATTAAAAAAAAACCTTTAACTTTTAATTTTCTTTTAATATTTAATTTGAATTTTGAAATTTAATTTTTTAGAAAAAAAAAATAAACAAAACTCATTGTGTAATAGAATGAGAAGTAAGTATAAGAGAGTTCTATCTAGAAGAATAGTTCTTGGTTGCCTTTGTGTTACTAATCTTTCATGGAAACGTTGCTTTATATAGGAAGATGGTTTTTAAGGAGGTTTTGCTCCACCATTTTTTCCTGATAACGCTCTTTGTTAATACTGATTATGTTATTAATAAAAGATTAATTAATTTTTAACTTTTACATTTAATTTTAATAAAAAAATATTAACTTAATTTTTAACTTAGATTTTAATTATTAACTTAACAATGATTAATTTCTTTAGATTGTATTAATTTTAGTTTATTCCTTTTTATTATATAGTATTTGTATGTGTTAACTTGTAAATATTGTATGATATAATATGTAAAATGTGTTTGTATTATATTATGTATAATTTAATGATATATATTTATTTGTATAAAAATATGTTTGTATTATATATTAGATAGAGTGTATTATAAATATTTATTCTATATAATTTAATCATGTATATTTATTTGTAAAAAAATATATTTGTATTATAAATATGTATAGTGTAAGTATGTATAATTATATGTATCAAAATTTATATTAAAGTTATTTGTATTATATATATTGTAAAATTTGTATAATTATTTTTTTATTCTTTCTTTATTTTACTAACTTTATTTTTTTTATTTTTTTTTTATTATTTTATTTTGTTTGTTTCTTTTACTTAATATTTATTTTTATTGTTTATTATTTATTTTAATATTTAGTGTTAGATTAGTAAAAAAACAATTTTTTTTTGAAATTATCTCCAAAATTTCAAAGTTTTTAATCAAGATCTCTGATAAAAGAAGTTAGTTGTTTTGTTAGATCTAGGTACAAACATGTTTTAATGCCTTAGTTATTTGACTTGTACCTAGAAGTAATTTATCTAAAACCTACAATCGTGTCCCCAGTTTTATGTAAATTAAAATTTAAAAATCCATAGGGCATGACTTAAAATGTATAGGTAGACAAACTTCTCATACATGTAGGTTTGATTGACTCAATGATGTGGATACATTGAGATTACTTAAAATGAAATCCCCTAAGTTATGTTTTGTTAAGATGTTAAACTAAGCGTTGGATGGGAGACAATCTATCATTTTTGGTAATTTTCTTTTATGTATTTATTTAATTTCTTTTCACTTAATTGCATGTGAATAATTTTAGAATTGTTAAAATTAAAAATATTTGTTGAGATATTAGAAGTTCACATCGATCTGTCTGTGTGAACTTTAATGATGAACATGATGGATGCACCTGTATTTTTCCATCACTACTTACACATTCTCAGGAAATAGGTAACTTTTATTCTTTTTTTTATCTTTAATTTAAAATTGTTACATTGAGGACAATGTAAGTTTTAGGTTGGAGGTTGTGAAAAGTTACCATCCTTAATTTCAAAAATTTTAACAATTTTAAAAAATTTTATATTTACATTTTTATTTTTATTGTGTTTGGTTTTTTACGTGGTTTAGTAAATTTTAGAATGTTAGGATTAATTTTAAAAATTTTCTCACAAAATTTATCATTTCTTTAAATCAAATTTAAGTAAATAGTTAAGTATTTTACACTGTTAGATTAATTTATGAAAACATATCATGAAGTATATGATAATTAGTTAGTTTTTATCGCAACTAATATTTCTTGATAAGGTGTGAAAATTATATTAAACCCAAAATTGGTGTTTAGGAATCAAATAGTGGAGACTACCATTGTGAGATATAATTTGAGTCTAATTTTCTTTATTCTGTGTGAAATATATTTTGTCTACTCCCAATTGGTTGGACTGTAGGTGCAATGATTTACTTCACCGGCGAGGTCTTTGGTTCAAGTCCAGGATGGCCCAGCTGCGCCAAGGAAAAGAGTAGAAGAAGCATTTGACTCCTTCATACATGCCTCCACTTGGCTCGGGGGGATATAGCTCAATTGTTAGAGCTCTGCTCTTACAGTTGGGTCGTTGCGATTACGGGTTGGATGTCTAATTGTCCAGGCGGACAAACACATTTTTTATTTCTTCAAATTTTTAGATGATCTCTATAGGTATTAGCATTGAATGCATGAATGTTCTCATCTTAATATAGTGTCGTATATTTATTTTTCATTTACTTAGATTAATTTATTTAAGTAAAAATTGATAGTATATGTTTTTATCTCATTCATGCATGACTTCTACCAAAAAGAGACATATCTAGGGTTACCTAAACCAAAATCAAACATAAAAGCCACAAAATTAACCACTCACCAAAATCCTACAAAAATGTACAATCTGTACATGGATCCATCCCTAAAAACATTATATTGAAAAATCTCTTAAAAAAATAGAGAGATAAAGAATATATAGTATAAAAGGAATATACCTTGAAATATTTGCTTAATGAGTTTGATTGATGCATGAAAATAATATATATTATATCTTTATAATTTATACATTTAATTCCTTTCTGAGATCAAAGTTATGCACTATTTTTGAGCCCTTCTTTTACAAGTATGCAAACTTATTAGTTCATTTCTAAACATAAACTCTATTCGCATACGCCTTAGTATGAGTGTTTGAACCCATAGTATTCAATGTTTTGAGAGTATTGACTTGTAAGGATAGAGTCGAAGTGAATTCAAATTTCTGACATTGAAATTGAGTAAATTTAAATTGAAACATTTTTGAAATGAAATATGAAAATGATTTTCAACTAATTATTATTATAAACTATGACTGCTTAAGAAGTTGAAAATAACTTGTGTTTTAGATTTTAATTATGATCTTAAAGGAGATTATAAGCATGAGATATTTTGTATTTCATTTCTTTATTTTATTTTAGTCTTTTTACTTTGTTTTAAATTTTAGTTAATTTCTTATTTTATTTTTTTTATTTTTTTTTCATTTTTTGTTAATGTTTGTGGGTATCATTATTGAAAACCCTCACGAGACTTAAACTCGTTCGCTAGGGCAACATATGGGCTTAATGGCTTGTTGCATATGCTAAATGCAATCGTGTCAATCCACGGAAGTGATTTAGGATAGTTTAGTTTTTAGTTTTTAGTTTTTACCACTTCTCTTGCTAAGGGATTTGCATTAAGTTGGTTGGGGGTTGTGATAAGTGCTTAAAAAAATACTAAAAATACCATTATTTAATGTACTTTCATTGATTAAATAGATTTATTTTTGTATGATTTTTTCATATTTTTATATAAGTTTGTCTTTTTAGAATCATAGGTATTTTAATTGTTTTAAAGATATTTTCATTCAAAAATAACTTAAAGAATCAAAGAAAAACACTAGAGGCAATACATCACAATTGTTGAGAAAAAAATGAGAAAAAGTAAAAAAATGGAAAATTTGGACAAAATGGGTCAAAGCGGTCAAAAATGTTGAGTCCTGTGCGCGCCAACACATGCCAGGGCCAAGTTGCACGTGCACGCACGCCTATCACATGCTCGTGCTTATCCAACACACGTCCAACACACGACTACGCTGTGTCCCGCATGTGCCAACTACCATCTACTGTAAATCTTGCCCCCCACACGCATGGCAGCTTGTCCAAATGCATCCAAAAGCAATTTTTGAGATATTTTCCTACCTTTTTTGGCCTTTTCCTTATCTATAAAAGAAGCCTCTCCCCCATTGTAAAAATCATCCAAAGTTCACAAACTTCTCTCTCTAGCTTTCTCTTTCTAATTCTTAGTTTTTTAGTTTTAAAGTTCTCTTTTTGAGAAGAACTAGTTATGCTTTTATAGCAACAAAATTAGCATCAAAATTAGCATCAAAGTTTTGTAAGAATTCGTTTGTAGGAATTGAAAGAAAAATGAATCGTAAAAAGAATTTACTTTCGTGTTTTCCTTTTACGCTCCAATATATTTTTGTTTCCTCCTGTTCTTGCGTCGCCAACTTTCTGTTTCTTCTCTCCTTTTCTAGATCCTTTCTCTAATGTTTGTTATCAATTAGGCATTTACCTCAAGGATCCATCAACGGATTCTAGAGCAAAGCAAGATTAAACTTTCCTAACCTAGTTAATTCAACTCTTTCTCTTCATAGGAAAAATGGAGTTGAGAAAAATTTACTATATGCTCAATTATTTTTAAGGATAAGGATTTAAATCAAGGTACCCACAAAACTTTGACTAACATAAAAATTTCTCAAAACCATCCTCAATCACAAATTTCAAAGTCATAGCGAATTCAATCATACTCAAATACATGCTTGATAAGATAATTCAACAACTCAAGACTATAGGAGTTGACACCCATAAACTTAAACTAAAAAATGTCATCACTGTAATTTAAAAGTGAGACAAATATAAGAAATTAAAGGAACTTCCCTAGTTTTATTGTGTATCCACATTAGTTTGTAATTTTTAGTTTTTTATTCCTACAAAATAAACCAGCATCAAAATCCAAATTATTCAAATAGTAATAAAAAATAAAATAAAATAACAAAAGAAAGTTTTATGGGCTGCCTCCCTTAAGCGCTTCTAGACTTTTCAATCTCCATCAATTAGGATTTTGAAAAGGAAAGAACGCACAATTCCTCTCCACTTGTTCTGCATAATAGTGCTTTAATCTCTAATTGTTAACTTTGAATATATTCCATGCCTTGTCCTTCAAGTCTATTGCTCTAAAAGTGGAAACTTTGTCAATTGTATATGGACCTATCCATCTTGATCTTAGCTTGCCCGGGAAGAGTTTTAGTCATGAATTGAAAAGAAAAACCTGTTGTCTTGGAGCAAACTCATGCCTAAAAATCTATTTGTCATGCCACTTCTTTGTCTGTTCTTTGTAAATCTTTTCATTTTCATAAGCAACGTTCCAAAACTCATCCATCTCATTTAATTGAAGAATTCCCTTTTCCCCTGTGGCCTTTAAATCAAAATTAAACTTCTTTATAACCCAATAAGCTTTATGCTCCAACTCAACAGGGAGATGAGATGCTTTTCCAAACACTAATCGATAAGGAGACATTTTGATAAGTGTTTTAAAAGCTGTACGATATGCCCACAAAGCATCATCAAGCTTCTTTACCCAATCCTTTCTATTGGTATTCACCGTCTTCTCAAAAATATTCTTGATTTCTTAATTTGAATTTTCAACTTGGCCATTAGTTTGAGGATGGTATGAAAGTGCTATCTTATGCTTCACACCATATTTAGAGAGAAGGTTGTCGAATAACTTGTTGCAAAAGTGGATCCCTTCATCACTAATAATAGCTTGAGGAGGAATGGCAATGATGGAGAATGGCTTATATCTCCTCTTCAGGCACACATCTTCGGATGATTTGATCAAGGCATCTTTTGAAAAGCAAAGGCTCATCCTAAAAATAATATTTCAAATCATGCAAAAACTTCTTACGTTGGTGGTAAGTAAGATCCGGTAGCAATATCCTATAAGCTAGGTAGTTTACAATACTAGTATACCAAGGAAGCTTGATCTCACATGCAAACAACTGCTCATCAGGGAATGCTTCTTAGATCACTAAATTTGGTTTTATTTCCTCTTGCTTCAACCGAGAGAGATGGTCAGCAACTAAATTTTCACTTCCTTTCTTATCTCAAACTTCCAAATCAAATTCTTGCTAAACAAATAACGAAGTGCTGCATGATTAGTGACCACTATCACCTTTGCACCAATGAGGTAAGACTGAAATTTGTCACTAGCAAACACCACAACAAGCATCTCCTTCTCAATTGTTGTATAATTCAATTAAGCTTCATTCAATGTTTGACTTGCATAATATATGGACCTAAACAGTTTGTCTTGCTTTTGTCCTAACACTGTACCAATTGAAAAGTCACTTGCATCACACATGACTTCAAAAGGTTGACTCTAATCAGGTACAGTCATTATTGGTGCTGAAATAAATTTCTCCTTGATTGCATTAAAGTCTTGCAAACAAACATTATCAAAGTCAAATGCAGAATTTTTTCAAGAAGATTACATATAGGTTTAGATAGTTTAGAATAATCCTTTATAAATCTTTTATAAAATCCCGTATGTCCCAAAACGCTTTTGATTCCCTTCACATTCTTTGGAGGTGGTAGTTTTTCTATGGTTGCAATTTTAGCTCGATCAACCTCAATTCCTTTAGATGACACTCTATGGTCAAGCACCATCCCTTCTTCAACCATGAAATTACACTTCTCCCAATTTAGGACAAGATTTTTATCTTCACATCTCTGCAAAACAAAAGCTAAATTATGAAAAAAATGATCAAAAGATGTACCAAAACCAAAAAGTCATCCATGAAAATTTCCATTATATCTTCCACCATATCAAAAAACATAGCCATCATGCAATGTTGAAATGTTGCTGGGGCATTGCACAATCCAAAGGACATCCTTCTAAAAGCAAATGTTTCGTAGGGTCATGTGAATGCATTTTTCTTTTGATCTTCGGGGGCTATGGAAATTATACCCCAAATAACCATTTAAGAAGCAATAATAAGGATATCTAGCCAATTGATCTAACATTTGATCAATGAATTGAAGTGGAAAATGATTCTTCATTGTTGCTTTGTTCAACTTGTGGTAATCTTTACATACATGCCAACCCGTGGCTGCTCTTGTAGGAATAAACTCATTGTTTTCATTTTTCACCACAATCATTCCACCCTTTTTTGGTACAAAATGTACTAGACTTACCCATGAGGTGTCTGAAATAGCATAAATAATTTTAGCATTGAATAGCTTCAAAATTTCATCTCTCACAACTTCCTTCATTGTTGGATTTAATCTTCTTTGGGGAACAATTGATGGTTTGTATGGTTCCTCCATTAGAACATTGTGCATGCAAATGGATGGATTTATACTTTTTACGTCAGAGATAGTCCATCCCAAGGCTGTTCTATGCTCTCTTAACACACGTAATAAATTGTCCCCTTCTTTGGGTGTAAGTAATGCCACAAAAATCACTGGAAAGGTGTAACTATCACCCAAGAATGCATAGCAAAGATGCTCAGGCAATTGCTTCAACTCTCAAGTTGTAGTTTGTTGCACTTTTTATGTAGAGATTACAAAATCCATCTTTGCTACCATTGACTCCAGCTGCTCCACTTCTTTGCTAAATGATGTAACTTGATGCAATGCTTCCAAGGCTAATACATAGTGGAGAAATTATTCACTAACAAAAGGTAAATCGGATTCACAAATAGTAGAGTTATTGAAATCATAAGCATGAGATGAAGTGGTGATATATCATTCTAGGTGATCAGTTGGCATATCTCCTTGAAAGGCTTCTACTTCACATTGTTCAATGGTATCTACCCGGAAGCAGGTGCTTGGGTCTTCTGGAAATCTCATGGTTTTGTATATGTTGAATGTAATCTCTTCCTTGTTCATTCTCAATGTTAACTCACCTTTTTGAACATCTATATAGCCTTTTCCATTGCCAAGAATGGTTAGCCAAGAATTAATGGGACATCTTGGTCTTCACCCATATCTAACACCACAAAATTAACAGGAAAAATGAATTTATCCACCTTTACCAATACATCTTCTATGATTCCATGTGGATACTTGATGGATTGATCTACTAGTTGCAAAGAAATTGTTGTTTGTTTCATCTCTCCAAGTCCCAATTTTTGATAAACACACAATAGCATAAGATTAATGCTAGCACCAAGATCACATAAAAACTTTATTAAAAAATGAATTTCCAATAGTGAAAGGAAAAGTGAAACTCCCTGGATCTTTTAATTTTTAAAATAATTTCTTTTATAGAATGGCACTACATTCTTCAGAAAGCTTCATTGTTTCAAACTCTTCCAACCTTCTCTTCTTGAAAATGATGTTCTATAAGAATTTGGCATTTTTTTCGAGGCATCTGCAAAAGGAATATTTATGTGAATTTTTTTAAAGATATCTAAAAACTTAGAAAATTTCTTATCTAATTTTTAAATTTCTTATCTAATTTCTTATCCAATTCATGAATCCTAGCAACTTTCTTGGCCATAGATCTTTCAGTTGGCCATTGATAGTTGTTTGAAGCCATTTCTTCCAAAAGAGAAGTAGCACCTTCAGCTATCTTTGACATCAAAGTTCCACCAGAAGCATCATCAATTATGGTTCTAGTTTTCCCATTATAGAACATCTAAACTTGGAACCAATCCGAAAATCCACGTTAAAGGAAACATCGAATCATATCATTATACCTTTACCATGCTTCATAGAGTGTCTCAAAATCATTTTGTCTGAATTGACCAATCTCACTCCAAAATTGGGCTATTTTTGTAGATGGAAAGAATTTAGCAAGAAACTTTTCTACCATGTCCTACCAATTAGTGATGCTTTACGATTGTAGTGATTGTAGCCAACCTCTAGTCTTTTCCCTCAATGAAAAAGGAAACAATCTCAGTCTAATGGTATCTTTAGTAACACCATTCATCTTAATAGTGTCACAAATCTCCAAAAAAATCACCAAATGAATATTGGGATCATCAAGTGATGATTCGCTAAATTAGGCTTGTTGTACCATGCTGATCAATGCAGGTTTGAGCTCAAAATTATTGGCCTTAATGGTCTGGTAAAGAGTATTGTCCTCAAGAATTGGTAACTTATTTTTGACAAATTCCAAAGATCAAAGATGTTATTCAAAGATCAAATTAAGGGGAAGAATTTAATTCTCTCTGTTTGTTAGCAATCTATAAAAAACATCCAAAAGCTTCTTTCGACAATCAATTGAAAATATTCTTGTTCCTTAATTTACACAAGAGTGTGCATATTAATAAAGCAAGAAAGCATTAGGGTCAATGATTTTAATACTACATAGGTTCATACAAGTGTTTCGATCTCTATATTTACCTATACTGAAATATTCCAGATCGATCCTATAATTAATTCCCTCTTTTGTTAGTAAATCACAAGATTGAAAATCATCTAATTAATGACAAGTTAATTGAAAGCATTAAACTTAGAATAAATCAGACAAACATGAAGAGAAATAATTCAAATTAACATAGAAAATCAAGCATAGTTTGGAATTAAATTACATAGTTTTCTTAGAATAAAGAAATTTTAGTTCATGCTAAAAATTAAATTAAACATAAATGAATTCACCATAATTTTTCTGAGAGGAATTGAAAGAAAAGTGAATCGTAAAAAGAATTTGCTTTTGCATTTTACTTTTACGCTCCAATCTATTTTTGTTTGCCCCTATTGTTGTGCCACCAAGTTTCTATTTCTTCTCTCTTTTTCTTCTTTTCCTTTCTGAAGCTTTTGTTTCTTTTTGTTCTCCTCCCTTACAGCTCCCATTTTGTTCTTATATATATATATATATATATATCAAACCCTATCCCATACTTCCCCTATTTATTCCTTTATATATATATATATATATATATATATATATATATTCAATGGCGTGATATTTTTTTTCTCTACCTTTTTTACTTATCTTAATTTAAATTTGATATTAATAAATCTTCATTTAAATTTGAGAATCCTTAAACGATATGCTTTTAAAATTTTGGATCTTCATTTTCTTCATTCGCCTAAATACATGAGCACATGAACATCCATCAAATAAGCTATCCAAACTTCAAACACAGGTATTGAGAAATTAAAGCATTATAAAAATTACCATGATGTTATCATACGCTATTCAAGATCATCAGAATCTTCTCCTGATTCTTCTTGTGATGATATAATTTGAACCATATGTTCTTCCCATTTCTCTCATAAATCATCAAAAATTTGTGGGTCATAGTCTTACTTGTTCCAACCAAAGAACTACATGTATTTAAATTCAAAATAAGAATGTAATTTCATGAATTCACAAAAAATAACTCATATATGTTAAAAAGGTATATTGGTAAAAGAGATTATGACATCTTTAATTGGCATGTTGATATTTGTGATGATTTCGCTCATAAACTTCATGACATAGTAACCACACGTGACTCCATCATTTTTTTGTAGAACCTACAAAAAACAAGTGTATATGATTTTTTATATTCGAACATCTTTATTATTCAATAGTAAAATTAATTAAATTATTAATATTCGCTTGTATATACCATAACTTTGTCCCATATAAGTTTATGAGATTTTTTAAGGGCAATGCCCCTACTTTTGTTCCACAGCTTCCATGCCTTATTAAAGTTTAAAATAATTAGTTTTTTTATTAATTATTACAAAGAACAATAGAAGAAAAATAGCTAGCTATAACTCTTACATTTCAACAACTGCTTTTGTATCTTTACTCAATTCTATGGAAGCTGAGTCATAGTACCAAACATGATTGCCATATAGATCAAGGATTACCAACATCCAATGATCTTGGACTTGTTCAAACTTTAGTTGCCAAGGGATTATGAAATTTTGATTTATGTTAAGTGTTAATGCCCTATCACATAATTGTTTAGCTTTGATGCTAACATCCTTTTCTTGATATTGATTGACAAATGAAGAATCATAGAACATTACTAAATGTGATGAGTGATTAGCTTGAAGTCAATAATAACATGCCCTATATAAAAGAAATATATATAAATAATTAGATAATATAAATATAATTATATATGCATGTTCTACATAAATGAAAGTTATTTACTGATTGAGGACTCACCTTATCCACACTTGAATTATACTTAAATCGATCATTTAATATTCAAACATCTGCAATATGTACTCGATCAATATATATGTTTGGCCAATGTCTACACCAGAAATTTCTATAGGAAGTGGCATAGTCCATCCATCATTTATGCTAGATGCCCTCGCAACAATAATCATCAAAGTACTAAGATTTCTGCTAAAGTTTATAGCATAATCAACTATACTTTTTCCATAGCTTCTTCTTGAATGACTTTGTATGGGATGATTGCCCATTAGACATAGATTTACCTCGAGATACTTACTTTGTATCTTTTATATGTGTCACACTTACTAATTCTGGTATAATAGACTAAAGAAGAAGTATTATATATGTTAGTAACAATAAAAGAATAATAATATAATAGTAGTAAAAAAGTGTTATCTTAAGTAAAAAATAGTACCATGTCAAAATTTATCACAACTTGACTTGACGGCCATGCCTCATATTGTCCAACTGCTTCTTGGATTGTGGTAGCATCAGAAGGCATAGGTAGTGGACAATCATGGAGCAATTATTGATCAATTACTATTCGCCAATAATTTTGCAAATATTGATTATGAATCATTCGATCATCGCTCAATTGTTGTATTGTTCCAATAGCAACAAATTAAGTCCGTTGATGAAGATGTTTCAACAAACATTTCATATTCTGTAAAAAAAATTTAGCGTTTTATATAATAAAAAAATAATAGACTATCTACATAAACTTTGAATCTTACCACAAATGATTCATCAAATATAGGAGGAATCCCATATGAGGTAGCTATTGGAAGGACATTCTCATCAAAACATTCATCGTGATGTGATGGATGGTAAGGATGCACAGATTGCATTGGAGAAAATGAACCACTACCTGATTGCATCTACATTCCTGTCATAAAGGGAGGACCAATAGGATGACTATATCTCATATAGGATATAGGTTGGGTGCCATGAGATTGCACGAGTGGCATGCGTGGCATGGACGGTGGCATGATTGGCATGGACAGTTGTGTGCTTGGCCAATAAGGCATACCCTGATGGTAGTATGCTGCCATGCTTGACATGTGTTGTGATTGATATTCTTTTAAAGTGACAATCTCATTTAACATTGAGGCTTTAAAGGAGCTGAGTTCTTCTTCAACTTTACAATACTTCTCCTTACTGACCATCTGAGGCTTTTGTTTTGGAATGTTAAAAAAATCCATATAACCATCATATTGGCTTCCTCCCCTAATATGACCAAGATGCTCATGTCCGAATGCATGATATATAGCATCTCTCCCTGGCTATTTGATTATTTCACCCTTGGCTATTTGTTCTTGAACAGATCTCTACAAATATTAAAGTAAACAAACATATCATACGTTATTACATCAATTGGAAAAAATCATAAGGACTTTGTATCAAGTTAAATTACTAACCAAAATATTCAGTTGTTCTTTTCCTTGTTTAGTCATAGGTCTTGACTTCTTTGTTTTGGGGGTCTTTGTTTTTATATACAATTCAGATCGGGTAACCGGTCTACCCAATTCAGCTTCTTACATAAATTAAAAAAATTTATTAACCATGACATCAACTTAAATTTGAGAAAAATAAATATAAAAATATTTATAAATTAACAACTTAATAATATCATTCTTTGTCTAACTTCAGGATTTGAAGACCTCTCAATATGGTTAGGAAGAATATTCTACTTTTGTATATTCTAATGTTCTTCCCTAATAATTAGAAATTCATTCGTATGTCTATAATCCATGAAGTCTTTCCAAACTTGGGGTTCAATCTAAGGGTGTTCTTCAGAGATTTTGTATAGTTGTACTTCATCAAGTGGTTCCAAATATGGAAACACATAATTTTTGGCCAATTTGGAAGTTTTGTATTCCTTCAATGCCTTATTTAAAATCTTATAACACTTGGTCATCCAAGTGTCAGGGACTTTATAACAATTCTGTAAGAAACACTACAAAAGATGAGATATAATACAAAAAAGATAAAATATATGTAATTAGTTATAAAAGGAAAAGAGACTTACACAAATGGTTTTCCATATTTTGAACTTTTTAGCTGCATCAACCTTAGTCCAATCATTTATATTGATTGGTATATATTGATGGGTATACTTTCAGGTATATTAAGTAATGTACCAATCAAGCACTCATATACATTTTTCTCAATGTGTATGACATCTAAAATGTGACGAATGTGTAGGTCTTTTCAATAAGGTAATTCCAAAATATTGATTTTTTATTCCAACAATTATGATCTTCTTTACCATCGAACGATTTCTTTTGGTATCTAAACTTGTGTCCAGATGGGAAAAATCTTCTATGTCTTCTATAAGACATCTTTCGTCCGTGAACAAGATGAGAACATCTCTCCTAGAGTGTCAAGATAGAGTACAACTTGGCTACAAATTTCTTTAGGGATAAGGCTAATAATAGAGGCTTGAGGGAATACTACTATTAAATCCTGAATATCCCAATCATTCCCCAATACTTGCCTACCCAAACCCAAGACAAAAGTGATGTACACAGCTCAGACTCTGGTGCAAGTGATAATGGACCTAGGGTAGGGGATGGAGAGGGTGGCACTTGGGACCTCCGATATTGGCACTAGGCTGAGCCTCCATATATTCCAAACCTATTGTGTGGTTGCGAGCTCCCACTTGTAACCCTTTGTTATTAATGAGAAATAATTGATTTGGGAATAACTCATATGTGTGCTTGTGTATTTATGGCATTTATAGGATTTATTTATGGTGCTAACACACCTCTTTGTTTTGGAGGACATGTGTCATTAAATTTGTCCCATTATCATTTACTATAAAAAAGGGTTAGGAATGTTGTAAAATTTGGACATACTTTCCTTTTTCTTGAAGCAACTGACAATCTTTCTCCATCTTTCTTATGCGATCCTTATGGATTATAACTGGGAAAATATATGTTAAGCTCAAGCTTTGAAATTGGAGAATGGTAGGCTCAATATCGAGGTAGAGAAATTAGGGATCGAGTTCACTAGGCTTAAGGATAAGCTCTCCCTTTATGAAGAGACCAAGTGTGAGCTCGCCTCTTTCTAGGAGTAGTTATCACAAACTCAAGCTCGAGAGAGGAGAACCATGACCAATATGGTCACCTTCATTGACAGGGAGTCCTAATTAGGAAAAATTCTATATGAAGCAATCTGAGGGGGTCTTTTTCAAGGTGATGGGTGTTATTGAAAAGTTGGAATAGTCCATACTCAAACTAGACCTTAGTTCTTACTGAACCGAGGGTCAATATTCATTAGAATATTCGTTAAGATTTAGGCAGTGTTATTGCTCTTATTGGAGAAGACTAACAACCTATACATTGGTCGTGCATCCAAATTCCTAAAGGACTTTTAACTTTTTGCAAGATCGAGCTTTTCTTTGATAAACTTTGAAAGCTTTGTAAAACTCGAGCAATAAAACTTCTATTTTAATAAGATGAACCCATGACACTCGATTAATGTGCTCTATTTTTGGTGGTAAGAGGTCTCTACCTGGTTATTGGCTGGGCTGATTAACTCTTTTTAAGGAGAGTGTTCTAATTTGTCTGGAACCGATGTGATCAACTCTTTTTGAGGAGAGCGTTCTACTTGGTTTGTGACCAAGGTGATCAGCTATTTTTGAAGAGAGCGTTCTACTTGGCCTGTGACTGAAGTGATCAACTCTTTCTAAGAAGAGCATGATTTGCGACCGAGGTTATCAACTCATTTTGAAGAGAGCACTCTACCTGGTTTACGACCTAGGTGATCAACACTTTTTGAGGAGAGCATTCTTCCTAGTCTACGACCAAGGTAACCAACTCTTTTTGAGGCGAGCGTTCTGCCTAATTGGCGACTAAGGTGATCAACTATTTTTAAGGAGAGCATTCTACCTGTTTTGAGACCGAGGTGATCAACTCTTTTTTAGCAAAGCATTATACCTGGTTGATCACCACAAAATTTGTGTGTGCAATAAATACGCAAGTATACATACCGTAACAAGTAATATAATGATAAATAAAGATCGTTCCCACATAGATTATTTTTTAGAAACTAATTTTTAAAACTAAAAATAATAAAAATCAATTTTTTTGGTGTTTTTATATCTTAAGAAAGCAAAATTAAAATAACTAAAAGTAAATAGCAATAATTAATTAAAACAGATTTTGTGACTAAAACGATATATGAGAAAATATCTAGGAATACTTAATCCCTCAATTTTCTAAACATGCGAATCACTAAAATCCCCCAATATAATATCAATTAATTACATGATCAATTGATTCTAACCTAGCATGTATTCCTCTCTCAAGTAAACTACACACCATATAGTAATTAATTTAATTACACTCTTATGCCAATTAAATTGCATACTACTCATTAAGTTTATCAATTATGAATCATATATATAAGAATCATACATCTCTGCCTAGAAACTATGCATGTTATTTAATCAAGACAAACAATTAAATAATTTTCTTAAATCTATTTAATTGTCTCTATAGATAAATTGTTGGCCAAACAATTAATAACATAAAAATTAGATTAAATAATATAATTAAATTAATATTATAATTGGGAAAAAATATTAGATCATCGCATGGTGAAAGTTGGGTTCATAATATCCCTAGATTAATAAATTAATTACACATAATTGAGTTCATAAAACTCATATTTTTCATAAAAAGGCATACAATTAATAAAGAAAAGAGTAGAAAAAGAAATACAATCAATCTCTTGAATTGTAGAATTAATTTCCTCTTGAATTTCCACCAAAATTGTGTCGTTTCTTGAATTTTCTGTATTTTTCTCTCTTTTTAGCTCTAAAAAGTGACCAAAATTATGCTAATGGATGCAAATTAGGATTTATAGAGTGATTAGGGGCTTAAATAGAGCTCAAGTGCGATCTGGACCGTCTGATCACCTTCAAATCACGGCCTATAATCAAAACAAGAAAAACTAATAGTTTCAACCAATCACAGCGTGACACGTAGCATCAGAAGTTCATTGCATGAATCAGAAAGTGACGCGTGGAAGGGGAGACCGGCTAGAGTCAACGTTCGTTGAGTCATCACCACGTGGCATGATGTGATTCGTGGGAATGGATGGCGTGGTGCACGGGTGGAACGTGCGGAGCAATGGCGTGGTGACACGTGTGATGGCACGTTGACCGATTTCCGAACTCAAATTTAACGTTGTATTAACACGTGGCACATGTTTCGTCCTCCTTACACGTGGCACAACGTGATTCACTATCCATGCTTGCATGGCATCAGAGTGGCTTGCCCAGTCAACTCCTCTACTTGCATGGCATGCCACGTGTAGCTTCTTATTGGTCTTGCGTTAAAAATTCATAAAAAATCCAGAAAAATTCCAAAAAAATCCCAAAGATCGGGGTGAACTATGAGCTTGTGGTAGCATCCACGCTCCTGACTATTCTTTTAGCCTCCTCTAAGGTGGCCTCTATCATGATTGTTACTGATACAACTTGAGTGCAATTGGCCTATAGTATAGATGCTAGTGTGGCCAAAGTGTAGGCGTGACCATTCTTATTTCTGACCATATGTTTGATCTCAAAGTTGGGAAATTTTGAGCACTCTTATCTTAATCTCTCCAAATATCTCGTTATCTTGCTATCCTTAGCCTCAAACGTGCCTAGATACTAGTTGACCACTAGTCGCAAGTGGCTATGCGATGTAATGTCATTTGCTCTGAGCTTATTTCCATTATGGCCCTGAATATAGCTGCCTCATACTCTGTGATATTTTTAGTTGCCTAAAATTCCAACATGGTAGCATACTAGAAATAGTTTTCCTTATAATCAACTATTATCACCCTTAGCCCAGTGCCATTGAAGTTGTGCGTGCCATCAATGAATACCTGCCAGGTTAGCCTCTCTCCTTGATCCACACCACAAATTTCTTCCTTTTCTTCATTGCTAGTGACCTATGATGATTCATTGAACTCAACCAAAAATTTAGCTACCACCTGCCTCTTTATGGTAGTTCTAGGCATATACTTGATATCGTACTCACCCAGCTCTATGGAAATTTATGCCAGCCTCCCTGTGACTTCTGACCTTTTTAATACATTCTTGAGTTGTTGAGAGGTAATTACTACAAATGTGTGCAAGCTAAAGTAATGTCTGAGCTTTTGTGCACTAATTTTCAAGGCAAAGGCCAACTTGTCGATTGTTGGATATTAGGCATCTATCAAGATTTGGTTGACATAGTAGATGAGGTGTTAAACCTTGTCTCTTTCAGCTAAGAGTATGTCACTACAAGTTTGGTAGGTAGCGGCCAAATATAAATAAAGCATATCTCCTAGGAGAGGGCTAACTAGGATAAGAGTGTTGACTATGATATGAGGTTTACTCAAGTACTGTTTAATTCCTTGAAAGGCTTTGTCACCTTCTTCATTACAAAAATTTGATGTGTTTTTTCTCAGTATTTTGATATGCACTTAGAAATGAATTTGTTCAATTCCATTATTCTTCCCTTCAACAATTGAATCCCCTTTAGACTAGTAGGAGGCCTCGTATTGACCAGGTTAGCCTTTATTTCATGGGTAGATATAAGATACCCTAAGAATTTCCCTAAAGTAACACCAAAAACACATTTCTCAAGGTTAAGTCTCATCCCATACCTTTGGATTACGGAGAAGATTTCCTCTAAGTCATTGACGTGGTTTACAAGTTGTGCTAACTTTACCACCATATCATCGACATATGCTTCAAGACTTCTTCTCAACTGGTTCATAAACATCTTTTTGATGAGGCATTGATCTGTGGCTCCTACATTCTTCAATTTGATGGGTATTCTAGTGTTGTAGAAAACCCATTCCTTAATGATGAAAGATGTTTTCTCCTCATATTTTGGGTGTATTATGATATGATGATAACCATAATATGCATCCAAAAACTCATCAAACCAAAATTAGTGGTGGCATCAACCAGTTGATCCATGATTAGGAGGGGAAACAATCCTTGTACGAGCACCACATTTGACAACCAAGAGGGGTATTTCACCTCTATAATAATCTCTATCACTTTGAGGGTTGTGACTTGACCTTTAATCACCTCATTCTTTTCTCTAGGGAACTTACTTTTCCTTTGCTTGAAAGGTCTAGCTTTAGGATCGATAATCAATATGTGGGTTATGATCTCAAAGTTGATCCAGGCATATATACATGCCTCTATGCAAAGTTGTCAACATTCTTTTTTAGGAAATGAGATAGCGGCACCCTTACCTTCATTGTCAAGTCTCTGCTGAACTCTAAAGAGTGGTCTTGCTTCTGGTTCCCCATTGATATATTTCATACTTAGTTTATGCTGACTAACTCTATTAAAGATACACCTCTTGGCCTTTTACGAAAAGACTCATACTGTGGACCCTCATTTTTGGAGGTCATCTGACATTCTTCTCTTCCTCCATTCTCGATACTAATTGGGCTAGGCTCACCCTCAAGGAGAGACCCTTGAATGGAGATAGTGAGCTCTCTCAAGGCCCCCCTATTCCCTGCCCATTAGTCGATTGCCCTATGATTAGGAGTGAAACACTTTTTTTTGTTAATTCTTTTATCTTGGCTTGCCTGTCTGAGCTTATTCTTCTCTTTTCTTTTTCTGGTGGAGCTTTCATAGTTTCCTTACCATTCTTATCCAACCCTATATCTCTCTCCAGGTTGAAAAATTTTATTGTCTCTCCGTAAGCTTCCTCTAAAATCTTTGGTACCATTTGGTTAGTTCTGCAAACAAAATAATTTTTTTAGCAAACCTTACCTAAAGGCCTCTTTTGTAATAGAGCTAGGCCAATATGCTATCTCTAGCTTTTCTTCCCAAAACCTTCTTCTGTACTCTTCAATAGACTCACCCCTTCTTAGGATGATTAAGAAAAGGTGGTGGGACTCCTTCCTCAAGGGCTTGTTGTAGGTGTAATTGGTGATGAACATCTTGGCAAATTGTGAGAAAGAGGCTATAGTATGGGGTACCAGGTTGTTGAACCACTTTTGTGCACTATCACAAAGGGTAGCAGCAAATAGCTTACACATTATGGCATCTTGTTTGACTCGAGTGAGGCTCATAGAAGCCATAGCCATTTTGAAATGTTGCATATGAGTTACCAAATCTTTAGTACCTTAGTAGTCTAGGCATTGAGCACTAAACTTGGCTGGGGGCTTATCATGCTCTATTTCATAAAAAAAAAAGACATATAGTTTCTCATAATCCCTATCCACATCGTACAACTACCTACCTTTGTCTTACCCTTCGTTGGCACTTCTCAAGGTTTGGCCTTGTTTTCTATTAGCTTCCACCAGTATCTAGAATCATGCCTCCCAACTTTCACGCTCTTGCAGCAACTACTCATTATTGGGCCCCATCAAGCTAGGGAAGGGTCAACCTCAATTGTGTTCTCACCCTGTCTAGGCTTAAGCACAATATGATTTAGCTCGGTTCTACCATCTAGGTTAGTGACTAGACCTTAAAGGGCTATTAGGCTTAACTATGATCGAAGTGCCCTATTCTCTCGAATGGTTTCCTCAAGCTCTCTTCTTAGCTCAAGAATTTGGTATATCAACTCTTGGTGGGGATCAACCTCTCTTCTAGGCTCATTAAGAGATGTCAAGTTAGGGTCTTAAGTTGATGTTGCCTTATCCTTTACTATTCTCAATCACTTTTCAGCTCGTATTCTTACCATAGTGGTTTATGATTTTGGAAAACTACGCTTACCCACTAAGTCTTTTCTCTCCAAACTCGTGTTGAATTCTTGAAGATATGGGGTCAAAAACCAAAGCTTGATCTTCAAATCTAAGCCCCAGAGTGGGCGCCAAAATGTTAGGATTGGTTCGATTTGTAGAGAGAGAAACTAGAGAGAAGTTAGACATTTTTTTGAAATGTGTGGATCCCATAGGAAGTCCATGTATATATATAACATTGTATGTACACATGTCAATTACATAAGATATACACATCATAGCGTGTCAGAAGGGTATAAGAGTAAAGTAAAATACATCAAAAGCTTGAGGTCAACCATACCATAGCTCAGTTTTGAGGTTAGTCTTCCAATACTAGGGCTCCCGTGTATAGGTAGGCCCATGCTACCGGCGTGATGTTGCCTAATGGATCAGGCTACCAATTGGGTTAAACTATTAGATGGATAGGGTTTCAGGTCGATCCACATGTCCAAATAGAACCAAAGTGTAAAAACTAAAAAATAGAAAAACCAAATGATAAGATTGATGAGATTAATCTTTCACCATATTTACTTTGGATTGCATTATGGCCATAGTGGAATGACTATATATATGAGTGTAATTCCTATGTTTTATTTTTAGTTTTCCACTATTTATGTCATTAATATGCAACAAATATATGAGTGATAATGATTAAAAAGGAGTGCATTATTATATAAAAATATTTACTTTCGTCCTATGAACAACACATATAGTAGGATATCAAAAATAAGATCCAATAATACACGACAAACATATGGGTAAAAATGATTGAAAAGATAGATATTATTGTATAAAAAGTACTCACTTTTATTTCTATATTTGTTGTATATTGAAGGCACGCATATGAAATATAAAAAATAAGACATGTAAATTGCATTCTAAAATTATAGTTTACTTGTATGAAAAATGGCTATATACCATCACAATCAAAATATTTTTTTTCCTTTTTTTTTTTACATTTGATATGCTTTTTATTCTATTTTAATTTTCTTTCTTTAATTTTTCTGTATTTTTTTTTTACTTTTTTACATTTATTTTAATTTTTTTTTCACTTTTGAGGATTATCAAGTCACAATTTATCAATTAAAGGCGAGATACAATGTAAAAAGAAAGAAGATCAAAGATTAATGGATAGTCAATATAAAAAGATAGTAGTTCAAGAGCCATTGGAAATAGTCAACAATGTATTCACTTCAATGTATAGCATTTGTAAAAGAGACATAACTAACGGTCCCATCTTTGTACAAATCTAGAGGTGCAAAACCAAAAAGGATAAAAAGTATGTTCAATGGAAGTAATGTTTGAGAAAGGATGTTCAATTGCTAAGTTATTAAATTTTGAGAACATAACACTAAATAACACATTTTCACATCACTTTAAAAATATGATAGTTGGTGTTCAACAAGCATGTAATTACTTTTTTTACTAAATATAAATTATCAATAAAAATTTGTACTCCAGGCAAGAATGTTATTTAATTTGTATAGATAGTTTTCTAGCATAAAATATTTATATTAATAAAGAAATACATAAAAACATTAATTACAAGTATGATATAAGAATATAATTAATAATATATTTTTTTTATAGAAAAAGGAGTGAAACCTCCGACACCTGTATATGAGATAAAAATAAATAAATATTTGGATATGTAGGCACAATAAATAACTGAATATGTTAATAAGCATAAAGAACAGTATTGGAAAACATAGAGGTGCACTACTCTGTCAGATGATAAGATTAGTCCAACCAAGTTTTTTATAATAAATTCAAGATTTATTTAAAAGGGAATATTGTGTTTCTAAAATTAGTAAGTGCTTCCATTAATATGAAGGATCGTAAATAAATTTAAATTTATTTACTGATATTACTAAGGAAGTTGGTGCAGAGAATATTATACAAATAGTGATGGATAATAGTTCTACGTTAGTAAAGGTTGGGGAAAATATTGAAGAAGTACATGTTTTAGACACCATGTGCAGTATATTGTATTAAAATTTGACAAATTATATTTATAATCATAATTGATTATTTGTAAAGATGTGAGATTTATACAAGGAAAATGTAGTACGTCCTAGTGCTACTCGCTTTGCAACAAACAAGTGACAATTAAACAATTATTTACTAGTGTTGAATGGGATAACCATCAACTAAACAGATCTAAAATTGAAAAAATAATTGAATTTTTGGTTTAAGACCATTCATTTTAGAGTGTTACTACACATGTTATTCTCATTTATGAGCCACTGTACATAATTTTATGTGCAATAGACACTAAAATGTTTCCCACAATTTTTATTATCTACGAGTTAATGAATTGTGCAAAAGAGGTATTGCTCAACCAAAAGAGAATAAGATGGGTTGTTAATACTATAAATAAGCAGCGTGACAAAATGCTTTATCATACATTATATGCACCTAGTATCTAATTATGCATTACTTTTGCAGGATCTTATGTATATGTGTTGCTTTATTAACACTAGCTACATTACTATTTTCTCCCTAGCTTACTACTTAAATCCTAGGTACTAGTATAGAAATGGTGTTGTGAGGACACAAATCTCATTGATGTTATAAATAAAGTTTTCATAAATTATATTCGAATTCTCATAGAGTATCTCAAATTGACGATGAAGTAGAACAAAAAATGTAATATTTTATCATAAATATATTTAAAATTTTCTATAATAAAATATTTTTTGGGTTCTCTTATAGATGATATAATTCAAAAATGCAAAAAAAAAAAGTTTTAGAGATAGAGTAGCCATTGTAGGAAGAATAACAATATCTCAAGGTTAATAATTTTATTTTATAATTTATTTAATTGTATTCAATTAGTTTTAAATACAATCTAACTCTTTTCCTATATTTTTTGTTGATTGATGGGTGATATATGGAACAGTGCACCTAAATTAAGAAAACTTGTCGTACAAATTATTTCACAAATTGCATCTTCTTTAACATGTGAACCAAATTGGAGTACATTTTCCCTTATATGCACATAACAGCACAACATACTTGCCTAAAATAGATTGGAAAAACTTGTATTTTGCTCCTATAATATGAAGTTCCAAGTAATAAAAGTGGAAGCTCAAGAGGAAAATGTTTCAGAAACAGATTTTCTTGAGTTGTTAGATATTGCTATGGAAGTAGGTGATGACAAAAATAATCAAGTATATGAATGGATTAAGCCAAACTTTCCTTGATGATAATGAAGGGAACCCAGATCCAAAAATTGCTGAAGAAGCTCATAGTTTTGGAATTGATGTTGATAGACTAATGATAGAAGTATGAAGTGATGACAACACTAGAGATGACTCATTTAAATCTTAATGCGGAGTTCAAGTGGAGAATCTAGTGTAGAATCAGCTCCTCCTATATATCATAGCTTTGCAACCCTTTCATAAAGTGAAGAAAAAGAAGACGACAATGATGACGATGACGATGATGATGATGATGATGATGATGGTGGTGGTGGTGGTGGTGGTGGTGAAGGAAATGATGATTATGGTGGTGATGGCAGTGTACAATAATATGGGAGTGAAGGAATGATGGTTCCTCTTAGCCCATTTAGAGGTGAAGAAAATTTCACACATGCTATCGAAGATGAAGATCATGGGTATAGAGCTATTGGTCCAGTTATCGAAGCCATTGGAAAAGGTTACATAAGAAACAGGAAAAAGGATATGCAAGTATGAATTCATATAACCAGAATTCTCTATCTAGTGATTTTTCATCTATAAGCAAGACTACTAGTAGTTGTGATGATCCAAATGCACAATCTATGCAGCACCTACTTGATTTTGGTACTATACCTAATGACTCTCAACATGGGCAACGTCGACATTTATTTTGGAAATAATATCCTTGGTTTTATAAGAATTGGATTAATCTAGAATTTTCTTTATATGGAGATATTGTTGGAAGAGATTAGTCAGTAGGGATGGGCACGAGTACGGACGAGGATTGTTTTTGATATAACTGATGACTTGCATAATTTGGTATAATTTATCACTTCTCAACTTCAACTTTAATCTAATTTTAATTCATTTTTATTGATTTTAGACTTCATTATTATTATTTAAATTTTATTATAGATTTGAAGATAAGGAAGATTCAAGATTTTAAAAACATATCATCTAAATACTCTCAAATATAAATAAAGATTTATTTAAACCAAATTTAAATTAACATGATATATATATATATATAAGAAGAGAGGAACTTAGGAGGATGGGCATAAATGAACAGAAAAAGAGGGAAAACAAAGGTGAGAAATTGACAGTGCGGAAGAGAAAGAAAGAAAAAAAAAGATTATGCACACACCAGAAAAAAAGAAAAAGAAAATGTGGGAGAAGACACAAAAGCATATTATTTTTGCGATTCAATTTTCTTTCAATTCCACTCAGAAAATTATGATGAATTTGTTTAAGTTATATTTAATTTTCAGCATGAACTAATTTTTCTTTATTCTAGGAAAAACATATAATTTAATTTCAAACTATGCTTGATTTTCTATGCTAATTTGAATTATTTTTCTTCATGTTTGTCTAATTTATTCTGAGTTTAATTCTTCTAACTAAATGACCATTAATTATATGATTTTAATCTTATGATTTACTATTGAAAGAGGAAATTATAGAATAGATCTAGAATATTTCGACATAGGTAAATATAGAGATCGAAAGACTTATACGAACTTGTGTAGTATTAAAATCATTGGTCTTAATGTTTTCTTATTTTATTAAATTGCATACTCTTATGTAAATTAATTAACAAGAATGTTTCCAATTGACTGTCGAAAGATGCTTTTGGATGGTTTTTAGAGATTGTTAACAAACAGAGAGAATTAAATTCAATTAGCTAGATGAGTAAAATATAGTCAGGAATTAGGTGAAATTTATTTCCTAGAAGTGTTCTTCCCATTGATTTGATTCTCAAATATCTTTATTTTCTTTTGTGCATTTTTTAAAATTAATTTTATTTTAAGTTCCAATTACAACAATCATAGTGACTTTTCTAGATAAAATTGAGATTAGTATAATTTTGGTGTTTGTCAAAAATAAGATACCAATCCCTGAGAACAATAGTTTTCTTATCACTTTATTATAAAACTATAATACTGTGCACTTGTAGTTTTGCACCTATCAAGTTTTTGGCCCGTTGTTAGGGATTGATTTTTTCTTATTTTTTCAATATCGTTATAATGTAATCTTGGTTTTAATTTAGAATTATATTTTATTTAATTTTCATTTTCCTTTTTTATTTTTATTTTTATTTTTACTTTTATTTTTCTCTTGGTGTGTTTTTTACATTGGATGCGCAGTGCTAGAACTCGAAACATTATTCCTTTTGATCTGAAAATTGAAAGAACCTTTAGATCACAAAGAAAGAAGAAAGTACTAGTCATGGCTGAAGAAGAATAGAAAGCACCGCCACGCATCTTGAAGGATTATGTAAGCCTAATTTTGAATGAAAATTACTCAGGTGTAAGACGCCAGACCATTAATGCCAATAATTTTGAGCTCAAACGGGCGTTGATCAGCATGGTGCAACAAGCCCAATTTAGCGGATTGCCACTTGATGATCCCAATATTCATTTGGTGATGTTTTTGGAGATTTCTAACACTGTAAAGATGAATGGTGTTACTAAAGACACCATTAGTTTGAGGTTCTTTCCTTTTACATTGAGGGACAAGGCCAGAGGTTGGCTACAATCTCTACAACCGAGAAGCATCACTAGTTGGCAGGACATGGTAAAAAAGTTTCTTGCTAAATTCTTTCCACCTGTAAAAATAGCCCAACTCAGGAGTGATATTGGTCAATTAAGACAAAATGATTTTGAGACACTCTACGAAGCATGGGAAAGGTATAAATATTTGATTCAATGCTACCCTCAACATGGATTTCCAGATTGGTTGCAAGTTCAAATATTCTATAATGGGTTAAATGGGCAAACTAAAACTATAGTTGATGTTGCTTCTGGTGGAAATTTGATGTCAAAGACAACTGAAGGTGCTACTTCTCTTTTGGAAGAAATGACCTCAAACAACTATCAATGGCCAACTAAAAGATCTATGGCTAAGAAAGTTGTCGAGATTCATGAATTAGAGTCGTTTGTTGCCCTTTCAGCTCAAGTAGCTTCTCTATCTCATCAAATTTCAACCTTGACAACCCAAAGAATTCCACAGTGTAGAATATGTTGCAAACCAAAGTATGAAAGTTTCGATGAATGAAGTAAGTCAAGAACATGTTCAATACATCAACAATCGAAACGATAACTGTCATGGTAATCCTATTAAAAATTACTACCATCTAGGGCTTCAAAATCATGAGAATTTTTCTTATGGAAACACAAAGAATATGATGCAACCTCTTCCAGGTTTTGATAGTCAACCAAGCAAAAAAAAAGATGTCACTTGAGGATGCCATGGTTTCCTTTGTTGAGGAAACCAAAGCAAGGTTTAAAAATAATGACTCACAGTTGGATAACATTGAAACTTAGTGTAGTAATATGTGAGAAACTAGCCACAACCATCAATGATCAACAAAGAGGAATTTTTCCTAGCAATACAGAAGTGAATCCAAAGGAACAATGCAAGGCCATTACACTTAAGAGTGGAAGAGAAATTGAAAGATCACCATTAAAGGAAATTGAGTCCACCCCTATATCTCTAAACAATAGCCAAAGTAATAATAAAGTAGAAGAAGAAGATATTGTTAATGATACACTAAGAGAGACTAACATGCCTCCATCAATTTCATTTCTTGATGATCCTCTTATTCTCTCTACTCCACTTCCTTATCCTCAACGTTTTCAAAAAATAAAATTAGATAAGCATTTTTCTAAGTTTTTGGATATCTTTAAGAAAATTCACATAAATATTCCTTTTGTAGATGCCTTAGAATAGATGCCAAATTATGCCAAATTTCTAAAAGACATCATTTCCAAGAAGAGAATGTTAGATGAGTTCGAAACAGTGAAGCTTTTAGAAGAATGTAGTGACATTCTTCAAAAGAAATTACCTCAAAAATTGAAAGATCCAAGGAGTTTCACTTTGCCTTACACTATTGGAAATTCATTTTTTGATAAATTTTTATGTGATCTTAGTGCTAGTATTAATCTTATGTCACTTTCTATTTATAGGAAATTGGGACTTAGAGAGATGAAAAAACAACAATTTATTTACAACTAGTAGACCAATCTATCAAGTATCCATGTGGAATCATAGAAGATGTATTGGTAAAGGTGGATAAATTTATTTTTCCTGTTGATTTTGTGGTGTTACACATGGATGAAGACCAAGATGTCTCACTAATTCTTGGCCGACCATTCTTGGCTATGGGAAAGGCTTTAATGGATGTTCAAAAGGGTGAGTTAACATTGAGAGTGAACAAGAAAGAGTTTACATTCAACATCTACAAAGTTGTGAGATTTCCAGAATATTTTATTTTTCCTGTTGATTTTGTGGTGTTACACATGGATGAAGACCAAGATGTCTCACTAATTCTTGGCCGACCATTCTTGGCTATAGGAAAGGCTTTAATGGATGTTCAAAAGGGTGAGTTAACATTGAGAGTGAACAAGAAAGAGTTTACATTCAACATCTACAAAGTTGTGAGATTTCCAGAATATCCAAGCACTTACTTTTGGGTAGATGTCATTAAGCAATGTGTAGTAAAATCCTTTCAAGAAGATATGTTGGCCGATCACCTAGAATGATATATCACCACTTCATATTGTGCTTATGATTTTAATAACACTGTTGTTTATGAGCATGATTTACCTTTTGCTAGTGAAGAATTTTCTCCACTATTTATTTACCTTGGTAGCATTGCAACAGGTTACATTATATAGCACAGAAGTGGAGAGTCTGGAGCCAATGGTAGCAAAGACAGATTCTATAATCTTAATAGAAAAAGTGTAGCAAACTACAACTCTAGAGTTGAAGAAATGGCCTGATCTTCTTTGCTATGCATTCTTGTGTCATAATTACACCTTTCCAGTGATTGTTGCGGCATCACTTACACTCAAAGAAGCGAAGTTACTACATGTGTTAAGGGAGAAAAAAACATCTTTGGGATGGACTATCTTTTACATAAAAGGTATAATTCCATCCATTTTCATGCACAAAATTCTAATGGAGGAACCTTATAAACCATCAATTGAGCCCTAAAGAAGATTAAATCCAACAGTGAAGGAAGTTGTGAGAGCTGAAATTTTGAAGCTCTTCAATGTTGGAATTATTTATGCTATTTCAAATAGCTCATGGGTAAGTCCAGTACATATTGTACCAAAAAAGGGTGGAATAACGGTGGTGAAAAAAGATAAAAATGAGCTTATTCCTACAAGAACAGTCACGGGTTGGCGTGTATGTATAGATTATCACAAGTTGAATAAAGCAATAAGGAAGGATCATTTTCCACTTACATTCATTGATCAAATGTTATATCGATTGCCTAGATATCCCTATTATTACTTCTTAGATTGTTATTCGGGGTATAACCAGATTGCCATAACCCCCAAAGAACATGAGAAAACTACATTCACATGCCCTTATGGAACATTTGCTTTTAGAAGGATTCCATTTGGATGGTACAATGCCCTAGCAAACTTTCAACGTTACATGATGGCTATTTTTTTATATGGTGGAAGATATAATGGAAATTTTCATGGATGACTTTTCAGTTTTTGGTACATCTTTTGATCATTGTTTGCATAATTTAGCTCTTGTTTTGCAAAGATGTAAAGATAAAAATCTAGTCCTAAATTGGGAGAAGTGTAATTTCATGGTTTAAGAAGGGATAGTGTTTAGCCATATAGTGTCATCTAAAGGAATTAAGGTTGATGGAGCTAAAATTGCAACCATAGAAAAACTACCACCTCCAAAGAATGTGAAGAGAATCAGAAGTTTTTTTAGGACATGCGGGATTTTATAGAAGATTTGTAAAGGATTTTTCTAAACTCTCTAAACCTTTATGTAATCTTCTTGAAAAAAAATTTGCATTTGACTTTGATGATGTTTGTTTGCAAGCCTTTAATGCAATCAAGGAAAAATTGATTTCAGCACTTATAATGACTATTCCTGATTGAAGTTAACCTTTTGAAGTCATGTGTGATGCAAGTGACTTTGCAATTGGAGCAGTGTTAGGACAAAAGTGAGACAAACTGTTTAGGGCCATAAACTATGCAAGCTAGACATTGAATGAAGCCCAATTGAATTATACAACAACTGAGACGAAGATGCTTACTATGGTATTTTCTTGTGACAAATTTCGGTCTTACCTCATTGGTACAAAGGTGATAGTGTTCATTGATCATGCAACACTTTGTTATTTGTTTAGCAAGAGTGATGCTAAGCCTAGATTGATTCATTGCATTCTTCTTCTTCAAGAATTTGATTTGGAAGGTCAATATAAGAAAGGAAGTGAAAATTGAGTTGTTGACCATCTCTCTCGATTAGAGCAAGAGGAAATAAAACCATATTTAGTGATCCAAGAAGCATTCCTTGATGAGTAGTTGTTTGTATGTGCCATCAAACTTCCTTGGTATGTTGATATTGTAAACTTCTTAACTTGTAAGGTATTGCCACTAGATCTTACTTACTACTAATGTAAGAAGTTATTGCATGATGTGAAATATTGTATTTGGTATGAGCCTTTTCTATTCAAAAGATTCTCTTATCAAATCATTCGAAGATGTGTGCCTAAAGAGGAGATGCAAGCCATTCTCCATCATTGCCATTCCTCATAATATGGAGGACATTTTGGAGTAACACGAACAAAAGCTAAGGTACTTTAAAGTGGTTTCTTTTGGCCTTTTATTTTTCGTTATAGTTATACTTTGGTGAAGACTTGTGATCGGTGCCAATGTATTGGAAATATTTCAAGGCTTCAAGAGCTACCATAAAAAAATATCTTAGAGGTTGAGTTATTTGATGTTTGGGGAATTGATTTTATGGGTCCTTTTCCTCCATATTTTGGCTTTGTTTATAACTTTTTAGCAGTTGATTATGTATCAAAGTAGGTAGAGACAATTTCCGCAACAACAAATGATGCAAAGGTAGTGCTTAAATTTCTACATAAGAACATATTCACAAGATTCGGCACACCATGAGCTATTATTAGTGATGAAGGGACTCATTTTGCAACAATTTGTTCAACAACATTCTCTCTAAATATGGTGTGAAGCACAAGATAGCACTTGAATACATCCTCAAACTAATGGCTAAGCTAAAATTTCAAATCGAGAAATCAAGAATATCCTTGAGAAGACGGTCAACATCAATAGAAAGGATTGGGAAAAGAAGCTTGATAATGCTTTGTGAGCATACTATACAACTTTTAAAACACTTATCAGGATGTCTCCTTATCGATTAGTGTTGAGTTAGAGCATAAAGCTTATTGGGCTGTAAAGAAGTTTAATTTTGATTTGAAGGTAGCAGGGGAAAAACTACTTCTACAATTGAATGAGATAGATGTACTCTGGAATGATGCTTATGAAAATGAAAAGATCTACAAAGAATGCACAAAGAAGTGGCATGACAAATAGATTCTTAGGCGTGAGTTTGGTCTAGGACAACATGTTTTGCTCTTTAATTCACGACTAAAACTCCTCCTAGATAAGTTAAGATCAAGATGGATAGGTCCTTATACAATTGAAAAAGTTTTCACTTTTGGAGCAATAGACTTGAAGAACAAAGCAGAGAATATATTCAGATTCAACGATCAGAGATTAAAACACTATTATGGAGAACAAGTGGAGAGAAATTGTGCATTTATTCCTTTTCGAAATCCTAATCAATGAAGATTGAAAAGTATGGTTGTAGACTATAAAACAAGCGCTTATTAAAATTTCTTTTGTTTTTTATTTTATTTTATTTTATTTTTTATTAATATTTGAATAATTTGGATTTTGATGCTTGTTTATTTTGCAGAAATAAAAAGCTAAAAATTACAAACTAATGCGGATCCACCAAAAAACTAGGGAAGTTCCTTTCACTTCTTCTATCTGTCTCACTTTTAAATTATAATGAGAACATTGTTTAGTTTAAGTTTGGGAGTGTCAACTCATATAGTCTTCAATTGTTGGATACTCTTATCAAGCATGTATTTGCGTATGATTGAATTCGCTATGACTCTAAAATTTATGATTGATGATGGTTTTGAGAAAAAGTTTCAAAATCTGTTATTATGTTAGAGTTTTGTAGGTACTTTGGTTTAAATCTTTGTCCTTGAAAATAATTGAGCACATAGTAAATTTTTTACTACTCCATTTTGCCTATGAAGAGAAGGGGTTGAATTAACTGGGTTAGGTTCAATCTTGCTTTGCTCTACAATCTGTAGATGGATTCTTGAGGCGAAATCCTAATTGATACCAAATATTAGAGAAATAATCTAGGAAATTTTTTTCACAACCAACAAGTTTTCCCAACTGTCCTAATTATCAGATCATCATTGCATGATGTATTCTAATAGTCAACCCCCTTTAGCCTTATTTTATATAAGCTTTATTTGTTCTTTTAACAATATAAACCATTCCCATTCGAAGCCTAAAAAACCATTAACTTATCTTAAATTTTGAGAAAATAATTTGGCAAAAATTTGTATGTAAAGAGAAAGTTAATTCAAACTAAATATTTCACATTTTATTTGCTCTATTTGATCAAAGAAAAAATAAGGAGTGAAAAAAAGAAAGAAAGTGAAAGGCAAGAATTGAAAAAGAGTTAAAGTAGTTGAAATTAGTAAAGACTATGAGTATTAAGGCTCACACAAAAAAAGGAAAAAAAGAAGAGTACTCCACTTATTGAGTATGACAAAGTATGACAACAATATTGTCATCAGTATAAGCATATTGTCGAGAAAGAGCTATAGTGTGAATATTATGGATATTCTTTTTATCATTTTTTTATCAAGTATTTTCCCATTTTGTTTTGATTTTTCATATCCATTTATTTCTTAGCCCTTATCTTGTGGCCTATCATTACAACCTTGATTAAAGACCCTTTTATCTCTAATTTTGGTATTTGATTGCAATAGTGGAGAGGATTTCTAAAAATTGGACTTATGGAGTTAAGTTTTGAGAGAATTATTCTGATTTCAATTGTTCTACTTTTATTTGAATTTGCTGGTGGTTTGAAGTTAAATTGACTACTTCACACACACACATACTCAAGGACTTAACTTTAGGTTGAAGTGAATGCTTAACTCTTGTTGGACAAATTGCTGAATTTTTTTATTGATTTTCCTGCTATCTTCGATGTAAAAATAGTAAGTTATTAGTGAAGAAATCTAAATTCAGATAATGGCTTAGTGAGTGATGGTAGTTCTCTACGGTGTCTTATTGACACAGTCTACGATTGTCTTTTATTTTATTTGACTTGCATAATTTAGCATAATTGATCACTTCTAACTTTAACTTTAGTCTAATTTTATTTTATTTTTATTGATTTTAGACTTCATTATTATTATTTAAATTTTATTGTAGATTTGAAAATAATGAAGATCCAAAATTTTAAAAGCATATCATCTAAACACTCTCAAATTTAAATTAAGATTTATTTAAATACATATATATATATATATATATAAGAAGAAGAAGAAGAAGAAGAAGAAAGGAACTTAGGAGGACGGGTAGAAACGAAAAGAAAAAGAAGGAAGAAAAGGTGAGAAACTGACAACACAAAAGAGAAAGAAAGAAAGAAAAAATATTATACGCAGACAAAAAAAAAAGAAAAAAAAACGCAGGAGAAGACATGAAAGAAGATTCTTTTTATGATTCAAATTTCTTTCAATTCCACTCATAAAATTATGATGAATTCGTTTATGTTAAATTTAATTTTTAGCATGAACTAATTTTTCTTTATTCTAGAAAAAATATGTAATTTAATTTCAAACTATGCTTGATTTTTTATGTTAATTTGAATTATTTTTCTTCATATTTGTCTAATTTATTCTGAGTTTAATGCTTCTAATTAAATGACCATTAACTAGATGATTTTAATGTTATGATTGATTATCGAAAGAGGGAATTATAGAATAAATCTAGAATATTTTAGCATAGGTAAATATAGAGATCGAAAGACTTCTACGTACTTGTTTAGTATTAAAATTATTGGTCTTAATGCTTTCTTACTTTATTAAATTGTACACTTTTGTGTAAATTAATTAATACAAATGTTTCCAATTAACTGTCGAAAAAAGCTTTTGGATATTTTTTGGAGATTGTTAACAAATAGAGAGAATTAAATTGCTAACAAATAGAAAGAATTAAATTCAATTACCTAGATGAGTAAAGCATAATGAAGGATTAGGTGAAATCAATTTCCTAAAAGTTTTTTTCCCATTGATTTGATACTCAAACATCTTTATTTTCTTTTGCGCATTTTCTTTAAATTAATTTTATTTTAAGTTCCAATTACAACAACCTCAGTGACTTCTCTAGATAAAATTGATATTAATATAATTTTGGTATTTATCAAAAATAAGTTATCAATTTCTAAGGACGATATTTTTCTTATCACTTTATTATAAAACTATGATACTATGCACTTGTAATTTTGTATCGATCAATAACTTTCCCTAAACCAAATTATAAAATCTATACCATAAACTACCCAAAAACTGTTATAGTTCAACGAATTTTTTTTACCCACGGGTAACAGTTCAAGACGGTTATTAAAAAATACCCAGAAAAACCATTTTTTTAAACTTTTTAAAAATTTTCTTAATAAACCCTAATTATTAATTAATATATAATTTAATTTAATAAATATATAAATTAACTTAATAAATATAATTAATTTCGGATAAAGATGTGAACGGTTATCAGTATAACCGTATTTGAACAGTACCCATTGTTTCATATTTAATTTTACTCAAAACATCCATCTCTAAATTTTATCGGATAAAAACCGAACCAACAATGCAATCACCGCCATGTCTTTGTCATGTCTGCCAACCCATACACAAGTCCCACAAACTTTCATGTACATCAACCTACCAATACCATAACAAAATACCACTAACAAATCAAATCTCTGTTTGGATTTGAAAATCAGGGTGGTTTCTACCTAATATAGGCATATAAATAACAGTCGCCTACTTTTGGACATAGTTTTTTAGCCCTAAACCCGACAAACTTCCATCCGTGGAGATTGAAAACTAAAATGACGAATTAACTACAGTAAAGCAACTACCCACCCGAACAAATCTGAAGAATCTCAAAACTTCTTTATGAAATCCAAAAACTTTTTTTTTTCATACTCTATATTTCGTTTTCTTCCCTCCCGTTCTTGGAAGCCATGTAAAGAAAGAGAAATCTCTCTCATTCATCTTCCTTAGTATGACTGTTTCTCTCTCTCTCTCTCTCTTCTTCCTCTTCTTTAAACTTGAACTATAAAACCATGGTTTCTAGTTGCTATGAAAAAGATAGGAGAAATTGAAAATAAAAGAGAAAAACTCTATCAAGAACTTTGTTGACGTGAAACAAGAAAAATGAACATATCTACAAAAGTTGAAGTTAAAATACAGGGTCAAACTTAAACTAGGTAAACCACAAAATTATTGTCAGGTAATAAACCCACAATCACTGCTCCTTCGTCACACCCCGTTTACCTAAACCCTTGAATGAAATTACGATTTCTGAAGAAATATTAACCATAAAAGAGGGAAAAAAGCTTTACATTAAATTGCATAAAAATGCATAGATAGCAATAATACTAAGGTCATTATTTAGAGCGACTTTCAAGAACTATACAAGGTGAATACTGTTATAAAGTCTATACCATTATGAAACAAAAGCATAGGACAACAATGTTTATGGTGATAACAAAGACAATCACTCTTGATTGGAGGAATGAAACTCTGATCAGGGTTTTGATATATCCTATATTGCTTAAAACACTATCACTATGGACTTTTGGTCAAACCAAAGCCTACAACACAAAACTTCTCTGTAGCAATGACCCTCCAAGGAAAGGAATTTACAGAGAACCAAACCAGATAGTGGCTGAGTGTTGCTCATCGTTTTTGTGGGTAATTCCTCAGAGGAGATTTTGAAAGGGACGGCATTGATGAACCTCTTTGGTTCATAATAGCAGGGGAAGATGAGTTATGTCTTAGTGGTGACGTTGTTACTGGACTCGAACTTGTTGGTTGCTTTGAATGCGATGTGCTGTAAGATTGCTTGGGTGCTGGGAGCTGTTCAAGAGCAGAAAGTATCTCAGACATATTTGGTCTTAGTTTGGCCTCGCTTATACACTGCAGAGCAAGTATAGCAACCATGAAAGCTCCTTTCTGAGGATACTGGCCTTCAAACTTGGTGTCCATTATCCGGAACACTTTTCGCTTGTCACCTAAATAGGGTCTTGCCCAATCCACCAAGTTCTGCTCAACACCAACTTTTGTTTTATCAACAGCACGGCGCCCTGAAAGCAGTTCCAGCAGCACAACCCCAAAGCTATAGACATCACATTTTGCAGTTAGTCGACCTGTAGCCATATATTCAGGAGCAGCATATCCTTTAGTGCCCATAACTTGAGTAGTAACATGTGTATGATCACCAGTTGGGCCTGCTTTTGCCAAACCAAAGTCCGAAAGCTTTGCATTATATTCTGAGTCTAATAAGATGTTGGAAGCTTTAAAATCACGATAGATGACTTGTGGTTCTGAGTTATGAAGAAAGCTAAGACCCCGAGCAGCATCTATGGCAACTCTAATCCTTATTGCCCATGATATTGGCCTGGCACCCTTCCTGAACAGATGATTCTCTAAGCTCCCTTTTGCCATATATTCATAAACCAAAAGACGGTTATCTCCTTTCATACAATATCCAATAAGTTTGACAAGATTTGGATGATGAAGTATACCAAGATAGTTCACCTCAGACAACCACTCTTTATGTCCCTGAAAACCTTCGGGCTTAAGCTTCTTAACTGCAACAACCATTCCACATCCAGCTTTTGAAGGCGCAGGTGTGTGCTCATCAATCCACCCTTTGTAAACATAACCAAAACCTCCTTCTCCAATTAGGCTGTCTGATCGAAAATTTCTGGTGGCATTCTTAAGCTCATTCAACGTGAAAGCTTTTAAATAAGGAGATGGTAATATATCACCTTCAGACCTTGGAACAGGGAGACTTTCAGAGGTAGACTTTTCACTGTTAGTTGTGACCGTAAAACTTGAATGAGGCAAAGAATAACTGTTTTTACTCACATTTTGCATAGCTCCAGACAAAGGCGTTTGTGAGCTGAGAGAGTTGTCCACCTTTGAACGATTTCCAAAACAATTACCCATTTCAAACTTCAAAACCAAATTCAAGAAACAAATATACTGCCCAAAAAATCTGAAACAAGGAAGCTATAGCATTGAAATTGCATTCATTAAAATGACCATTCCCTGGTTATTTCCATCTGCATTTCTGGGTCTGCTTCAAAAGAATAACATTTAAGGTTATTTTATTTTCATTCAAGTTCTTAGAAACGTCTATTAAACTTTGCCTGTTTCTCACTCACCCTCTCCCTCTTCTATATGCTTTATCTCTCTAGATTTGACCAAATCAGCAAGAACTCTCGCTACCAATGGGAATGATACCCACAATGGCACAATCTACATAACTATCCACAAAAGAATGAGAAGAATAACAGATTAAACTTGGATTCTCTCATCATCATAGTCTCAGAAACATTCCTTCAATTAACATACTCCAGCACAAAGCACCTTTTAGCACACCAGCTCATAAATGCCACAGACCCACCACCATCAGTTACAAAAAAAGCCACCCACGAATCAATCACATTCTTCTCTTTGCTCTAAGTAATCTGAAACGAAAAGAAATAATTTTCAAATTAAAGACTACTTGCGAAGCACCAAAAGGTGATAGAAAATTTGCTTCAGTAAGTAGACAATAATAATCATAAACAGCAAGTATGAAATAATTCCTCTAAAAGCTTATCACTTTCCACAACATTATAAGCCATAAGAGAATAATCAAAGCAAACACCTTATACACCATCACATAGTAAATAACTAGCATTACAAACCACAATAAAAAAAACCAACTAATTGTTAGAGACAACTTTCCAATTTTAAAACCAAGTATTAGAAAATTAGGGTGACTGTGCAGGTTTCATATTTATTCTAAAAATAACACTCGGGTTGTATACTTAATTTTTGTAACAATTTAGTTTTATTTTTATAAAAAAGTGACTACATAGACACATCGCATGGACAATATACGAGCTAAATGTTATTTATCTCTAGAAAATTTCTAATTAACTTACAATGGATCAATTTTTCAACCTCCTAAATTCTTAGGAAACTATAGAATCAAAAACTAAGGACCAAGGAGACTGACCTGAAAATGAAGAAGAAGGCACATCGCATGGGCAATGGGGAAAAATTCGTTTCCATCAGCTAGAGAAATCGTGGTTTTTAAGTTGCTGTTTGGGGGAAGAGAAAATGAAAGCTTGCTAGGCATCCGCAAGTATGGTCAATGCCGGAGACCGGAGAACCTAGCAATATCGCTGGATAGAAAACGACAGAGAAGAGAGAGGGATAGATCTGAGAAACCAAGGGGCAAAGAGAAAGCCCGCGACGGGACGACACAGGTAGCTGAGGGAGAGGGGAGCAGATCTGAGAGACCAAAGCCAAATGGCATCGTTTAGATGTGTTTGGAGAAAAATAAATTGAAAATCTATTTACCAAACGGATGTTGATTTTAGTTTATATAAATTGTAAAATTACAATAAAAAAGTATTTAAAAAATAAAAAAAAAGATATAATTAGGATAGATAAAAAAATTTTAACTAAATTAATTTTGATTTAATTATATTATATAATTTCTTTATACATTAATAAAAACATTATTTTTCATAAAAAATAATTTTTTTTAGTGAAAAAAGATATTATATGTCATTTTTTTAAGTATTTTTTAAATTAGATTAAAAATATAAATATATGAATAAATAAATTATATATAATATTGGACCTACATACTCACTTATTTACGTACAATTACACTCATTTATTTACACTATACAATGATATATTATTTTATGATAAGATAATTGTTAACAAAAATTTGTTAAATTAATTAAAAAATTGATATGTTGGTTGAGTTATTATCAATGAGAACAAATAAAATTAAAAAAATATATATATTATTAAATAAAATAATAATTTTATAATAATATTGAATATATATTATTTGCCAGACAACAAAAATAGGGTTTGAATTTTGTTTTCCATGTCCAAGTTTAACATCCTTTTAAACATTGGATCTAACAAGCTTGAATTTTTTTTATATTTTTTTCCACAGATAAAAACACAAACTTCTTGTAGGCCATGGATCCTTGCTATTTTAGTCAACAAAACTGATCATCCTTTGTCCTTTTCTCTAATTGGCCTATAACTCTAAGATATTTCTCTAAAGCATAAAAGAAGTCGAAACAAAATTTTCTGGGATATATGATTGAAAATCCGTTGATAATATAGATATCATCGTATTGTTATCGATAAAATGTTAAATAATATTGTTAAAATATTATTTATAATTAATTTTATTTATTATTTAAAATAATTTATTATTAAATATCTTTATTTATTTTTTAAATAATTTAATTTTAAAGCTTTTTTATTTTTTCAATAAAATTCATTTATCATCAATATTTTCACAATTGTGTATTTTTATTTTGTAGTTTAATGTTATAAAAATAGAAATAGAGAGGCAGGAGTACAAGAAGCAAAACGAAGAAATAACTTATTATTATTCTTGTATCAAATATAATACTGAAAGGTCCTGTTCATAAGGTTTTCAAAGTACAAGCTGATAACAATTTCAAATATTGAAACAAATTAAATTTGTATTTGAAGTTATTTAATTACTTTGTGATAAAATTAACAAAGATGAGTAAGTATGTTTTGAATGTATGATTTAAATTTAAATTTGATGTTCATAGTATAAAAACATTTTTTTTTATGTGAATCACGTAATGATCATACTATAAATAAAGTCTTTTAAATAGGTTATTAACCTACTTAAAACAAGGTAACTTAAAATTTAAAATATGTTTAAGGATAGAATTAACTTATTTTAAGTTGATCCTACGTATCAAGTATATTAATCCAATCTCTCCTTTTAAAATGTCCTAATAGATTATTTGGATCTATAATCTCTAGTACTTTAGAATCCATCATATATCTGCAAACAATGATGAAATAGAAATAATTCATAATTTTAAGTTCAAACATATAAACAAGAGTTACTAGAATAATATAGAACATACAAACCATCTTAGGTCAATTTGATTGCTCACGTAAAATACTTGTATTTACATGGAGTGTTAATATGAAATAATCATCAATGTGACCTATATTGGATAAGTTTACAAGGATAAATTTAAAATCATCTATTTTACATTCAACATTGATAATATATTTGACCCTATCAGGCAAGAATATTGTTTCATGGAAGACCTTATAATCAAGTTCCCAAATTTCTTGAATTATACTATAATATGTTCTATCAAAAAGTACAAGATTACCATCTTTTGAACTAGCAAATTGCCTAGTTTGTGTAAATCACACCACTATTTTGGTTTACTCGGACTTCGTCCCTTACTTGTATAATAAACCTCAAATCATTAATTGTGAAACTAGAATATGATTTGACATTAAATTTTGGATCATGTGCAAACCATTCTAAAGTTTATGTTATTTTATGATTGGATTTGTTTAGTTAAACTTGAATCTATGCAAATAAAAACATGAAATGTGTTTAAAACAAAGTTTTAAATCATTATATAAAAATACTAATAAATTCTTGTATGTGACACTTATATGGTTGTGAAACCAATTAATAAGCTCTCGCTTATGCTCGTTATACAATCATTTTTCTCCTTATTTTTTTATAACGAGTATCGGTATTCAGTAAGTTTAAATGCATTCTGTGATATTATGCAAGATATATCAAATATTCATAATTAATAGTTAAATAAATAGTAATTTTATTTTATACAAAAAGGTTGAACCTATCATTACTGATTTACCAAAATGATTCAGTGTGCTTTTTCCCATTGAGTACGATCAATGAACAATTTCTTACTTTCACTAAACATAGGATTACCTACTTGGATCTTGTCACGTTTTAAGAACAACTTGTGTGCATTCCCAATTGATTAAATATATTTATATTTATATAATTTTATCATATATTTATATAAATTTGTCTTTTCGAAATCATAGGTATTTTTATTACTTTTAAGGTATTTTCGTTAAAAAATAACTTAAAGACTCGAAAAAAAATATTAGAGATAATACATCATAAATAAGTTGAGAAAAAGTAAAAAAAAAATGAAAATATTAGACAAAATGGGTCAAAAGGTCAAAAATGTTGAGTCTAGCCTGCCCCGTGAGCGCATCTGCCGAGTCCCACGCATGTCAACGCTCTTCCCTTTGCAAATCTCGCCCCACACGTGTGCCAACCTATCCAAACGCATCCAAAATCAATTTTGGAGATATGTTTTTCATTTTTTTTGGCTTTTTTCTCATCTATAAAAGGACCTTATATCCCATTGTAAAAATAATCCCTCAAATCCCAAAAATCACACATTTCTCTCTCTAAAAAGTTTTTTTTTAGTTTTAAAGTTCTTTACTTTTTGAAAAGAACTAGTTATGCTTTTGTAGATTTCTAGTTTCTGATTCAATAAACGAAAATGTAAATCCGTTTGAAGGTTTTCCAGAAACGAAATTAGCATCAAAGTTATGTAAGAATTTTTTTGAGGTATAGTTTTAAATGAATTCTTTATAGTTATTTTTATATTTTATTCCTATATGTTATATTTAATTTGTCTGTAATTAAATTTAATATGGTTGGCTGTTTATAAATATGATATAATTATTAAGTTGTTATGCTTGCGAAATATTAAATAGGTAAAACATTTCTATAAAATAAATTGATTTTGTTTTTATTCAAGATTTTATATTAAGAATGTTAGAGAGAAATATATTATTTTCTGTTACAAACTTAAATATGAAAAATTAGATTTTAAAGTTTAATTATCAGGTCTAATTTAAAGTAATGCTATTTTATTTGTTGGTACAATCGTTCGATAGTTAGATTGAAACTTTATTTTAAAAGTTTTTATAAGAACTATTATTCGAAAATGTATTGATAACATATTTTTAGTAATAATTTTAAAACTTGAAAGTTAATAATCGGATAATTAAATTCTTAGGTTTAATTTGAATACCTTGAATAAAGTTTAAAATGTCTAACACCATCAAAAGTAGCATTTAAATGGTTCATTTTCAATCTCTTAGAAAAAAAGAATTAGTTTAATTAATCAAATTAATTATCGACCTCACCCATAGGTGTTAATTGAGTAGTTTAATTAACAAAGAATATCTAACCCCATCAAAGATATTATTAATATAAAAAAAGAGAATCAATAAATATCAATTTATATCTTTAATAACCTAAATAATATGAGCAAACATAATTAACTTAATTATTATATCCATAAATACCCCACTATTATGAATGATAAAAAAATTCATAATTTTTTATTGAATCCATATCTATGTTATTGTTTTTATTAGATTAAGAATCACAAAAAAATCAAAATATTGTGAGAGGATGTTTAGGATTTAATTTTGTTTTTAAAATTTTAATAATAAATTAAAAATCACATATATTCCTTCCTTTGATCAACCTTGGGAGTATATTTATCATTTTCTATAAAATGATTTGTTCACTTACGAGAGTTTTACAAATATAAAACTAAAGTATCTATAAAATCGGTATTACTAACCCGATGTCGGTTTTGTCTCATCAATATATCCACCTTAAGTAAGTAGGACCACATAATTGAACTTCTCGAATTAAATGAATACACAAGTGAATCATTATATCAAAAAAAGGAGGAAAATATTTATGGAATAGACACAAATTCTCCACAACATCTTTCTCTAAAGAGTTTAACTCACAAATTAATATAGATTTCTTGCATATTGATTGAAGAATGAACAAAGATGATTTTTTGATAATCGAACATGTTTTAGAAGAATTGACCTAATAACAACTGAAAATAATTGTTCCATTAAGATATGATAGTCATATGATTTCAATTCATAAAGGTTCTTATTGGTCTTAGGCACAAAATTTCTTAAGTTGGATGAGTAACCATCATGAACTTTCACACTTGCTAAACATTTATAAAACAAATACTTCCCTTTTGTTGACAATTTATATGATGCTAGTGGCAAGTATATTCGATTCTTATCATTTTCTACCTTTGGTGTCAATTCAAGTCTTATGCCCAATTTCTTTAAATCCAATCTTGCTTTAATTTCATCCTTCATTTTTTTCAGGTATTTAAGTAATGTACCAATCAAGCTTTCACATATATTTTTCTCATATGCATGACATCTAAGATGCGATGAATATGTAGGTCTTTCCAGTAAGGTCATTCCAAAATATTGAATTTTTATTCCAACAATCATGATCTACTGATTAGTAACATTTTCATTTTTAGCCATTTTATTAGTTGACCTCTTTCATTTCCCTCCATTAGTGAGTATTCTTTTTTTCATCTTTCCATATCTTTTGAGTGTTATACCATTCAATTACCTTAATATCTCAACACCTCGCAAAGTATCAACATAGAATCATGATCTTTTTCACCATTGAAAGGTTTCTTTTGGTATCTAAACTTGTGTCCATATGGAAAAACAATTTATGTCTTATATAAGACATTTTTTGTCCGTGAAAAAGATAAATTGCAGAAGTTCCATCACTACAAATAGGGCATTCCATATAACCTTTTTGATGCATGTCCTGATAAGTTCCCATAGGTAGAAAAATCATTAATTGCCCATAAAAGGACCCCCTTTAAAGTTAAAGTATTCTTCTGTATGTGCATCATAAACATTTACACCATCATTTCACAACATCTTTAAATCATCTATCAGAGGCTACAAGTACACATCAATATCAACTCTGGGTTGTTTCGGTCTTGAGATTAATAATGTTAGCATCATGAATTTTCTTTTCATACACAACCAGGAAGGAAGGTTGTATGTTACCATAATTACTGGCCAACAATTATATCTACTACTAAGGGAACTACGTGGATTAATTCCATCAACAACAATGGCAAGATGAAGATTGTGCAGATCAGATGCAAATTGAAGAGATAAATCATCTACTACTTTCCTATATGGAGAATCAGAAGGATGATGTAGCATCCTATCATCAGATCGATTCTCTGAATGCCAAGTCAACATCTTTGATGTCTTTTTACTTTTGAACAACCTTTGAAAGTGAGGAATATGAGAAAGTACCAAAGAACCTTTGTAGGTATGCTTTTATTAGGTGTTGTTTCATTTATAGCATACTTCCATCTCGATTCTTTATATATTGGACAATCATCTAATATCTCATATTCTTTTCTATAAAGAATGCAATCATTTGGATAAGCATTAATCTTATGATATTTCATGCTAAATCAACTAAGAGATTTCTTCACTTCATACATTGAATATGGAAACTCATTACCCTCAGGAAAAATATCTATTAGTACATTTAGTAATTTCTATGAATCTCTTATCAGAAAAACTATTTTTTGCCTTCACATTGCACAAATAAATCAATCCCGATATTTTAGTATATTTCTTGCGCTCTAGAGTGCCTATTATGATAAGATGTATATAAACCACTCACATATTTATTTATCTCTCCACCATGATAATACCAATATTTATAACTCAAAAGAATACCACTACAGATAAGGTGATACTTAACATCATGAAATTTCTCATTTTTACATTTAACACATGGGCATCGAATCATACTAATTTTATTATTACTATTTCTAAGGAAAAATTATAAGAAAATTTCAATTCTAGAAATATAGTCCTGCTCAATTCTACACTTTGATATCCAAGATTTATCTATTTTCTATCAATGAAATTAAACATATTAATTAAATATGTATCTAATAAAATATAAATGTATTAATCACCAATATATTTAAGCTATTATTATATATAAAGTTATAAATTATTAAAATATTCATTAAAACATCATATAAAAATAAATACATAAAATCTAAATAATTAATAAACTCATTATAACATTAACAATATAATATATATATATATATAAATACATGAAATAATAATAAATTTAAAAAATTTATTAACAATATATATAATACACAACCTACATAACACATAAAATATATTAATAATATACACATAAAATAACACATAACAATATATTAATAATATATATAATATATTAACAATATATATTTCATGTATTTCGTAAATGCATGCAATAGTAATAATTTAAAAAAATTAATATATAAAAAACATAAAAATACATAAAATTAATTAAAATAAATAAGTAAATAATATATTCTTCTCTTCTAAGCTTGAATAAAAATACACAACTCATATAACACAAAATATATACAAATAATCAATAACACATAATATACATTAAAATAAAAAATAATATTATAAAATTTATATAAAAATATAAAATATCAATAATAAGTGTATAATAATTCATACAAATACTTACAAGAGTGAAACAAGGGACAAAATGAAGAAAATAAAGGGAAAAAGTTAGGTATGAAAAAATTGAGTATTGTGCTTAAAAATATGGTAGATCTGGATCAAAAACTAGAGGGAAACAAAACCTAAATAACGGTGCGGAAAATGATGGTCGAAAGTGGCCAAAAATGGAGAAAGAAAATAAGAGAGTGATCGGTGCAAAATTGCAAGTGCATAGTATCGTAATTTTATAATAAATTGATAAGAAGAGTATCGTCCTCAAGGATTGGTAACTTATTTTTGACAAATATAAAAATTATACTGATCTCAATTGTATCTAGAAAAGTCATTAAGGTTGGTGTAATTAGAATTTAAAATAAAATCAATTTAAAGAAAATGTGCAAAAGAAAAGAAAGATGTTGTTCAAGAATTAAATCAATGAGAATAAAACTTCTAAGAAATCGATTTCACCAAATCCCTCACTATGTTTTACTCATCTAGCTAATTGAATTTAATTCTCCATATTTGTTAGCAATCTCTAAAAAAATCTAAAAGCCTCTTTCGATGGTCAATTGGAAACATTCATGTTCATCAATTTACACAAGAGTATGCAATTTAATAAAGCAAAAAAACATTAAGATCAATCATTTTAATACTTCACATGTTCATATAAGTCTTTCAATCTCTATATTTACCTATGCCAAAATATTACATATCTATCCAATAATTACTTCTTTCGATAGTAAATCACAAGATTAAAATTATCTAATTAATGGCTAGTTAATTAGAAGCAGTAAACTCATAATAAATCTAAAAAATATGAATAGAAATAATACAAATTAACATAGAAAATCAAGCATAGTTTAAAATTAAATTACATCTTTTTCTTAGAATAAAGAAAAATTAATTCATGCTAAAAATTAAATTTAACACAAAATAATTCACCATAATTTTATGAGAGGAATTGAAAGAAAAATAGATCGCAAAAGAATATGCTTTCGCTATAATTTTCCCCAACATTCCCTGTTTCTATTTCTCTTTTTTTTTCAGTCTGCACCATTATTTCTTTTTTCTCTATTTCCGTTCTCCCTCTGTTTCCTCCTATTCATTTTTCATTTTTTCTCCTATGTCACTACCTTCGTTTCTCTTTCTCTCTTCTTCCATATATATATATATATATATATAATCTTAATTTAAATTTGATTTAAATAAATCTTCATTGAAATTTGAGAGTCCTTGGATGATATGTTTCTAAAATTTTGGTCTTTCATTTTCTTCAGATCTACAATAAAATTTAAATAATAATAATGAAGTCTAAAATCAATAAAAATAAAATAAAATTAGACTAAAATTAAAGTTGAGAAGTGATAAATTATGCCAAATTATGTAAGTCATCAAACACCCCCAAACTTATAACATTGTTTGTCCTCAAACAAAAATAAAATAAAATAAAAGACACCTATAGACAATATCAACTAACCCTATAGATAACTACCATCACTCACCAAGTCGTGATTTGAATTTAAATTTTATCACTAATAACTTATTCTTTTACATCGAAGATAGTAGGTAAATCAATCAAAAATTCAGCAATTTGTCAAGCAATAGTTAAGCATTTACTTTAACCTAAAGCTAAGTACTTGAGTGTGTGTGTGTGTGAAATAATCAATTTAACTCCAAACCACCAACAAATTCAGATAAAAGTAGAACAACAAAAATAAGAAAAATTCTCTCTAAACTTAAATCTATAAGTCTACTTTTCAAAAATCCTCTCCACTAATGTAATCAAATACCAAAATCAGAGATCAAAAGGTCTTTTAATCAGGATTTTAATGATATGCCATAGGGTGAGGGCTAAGAAAGAAATGGGTATGGAAAATCAAAGCAAACTGGGAAAATACTTGTAGAAAAAAAAATAAAAAGAATATCCATAGGATTCACACTATAACTCTTTCTCAACAATATACTCATACTGATGATAATATTGTTTTCATACTCAATAAGTGGAGTGCTCTCTCTCTCTTTTCTCTCTTTTTTCTTTTTTTTTCTTGATACTCATAGCCTTTTTCTAATTTACAACCACTTTAACCCTTTTTTTTATTCTTGTCTTTCACTTTTTTTTCACTTTGATCAAATAGAGCAAACATAATGTGGATTATTTAATTTGAACTAATTTTCTTTTTAAATGTAAATTTCCACCAAAGTATTTTCTGAAAATTTAAGGTAAATTCCTAGTTTTTTAGGCTTAGAATAGGAATGGTTTATGTAGTTAAAAGAACAAATAAAGGCTTATGTAAAATAAGGCTCAAGGGAGTTAACTATGGGAATACATCATACAATGATGGCGTGATAATTAGGATGGCTAATAAAGCTTTTTGGTTGTGACAAAAAAATTGCCTAGATCATTTCTCTAATATTTGGTATCAACTAGGATTTTGTCTCAAGGATTCTAGAACAAAGAAAGATTGAAATTTCCTCACCTAGTTAATTCAACTCCTTCTCTTCATAGGAAAAATGGAGTAGAGAAAAAATTTACTATATGCTCAATTATTTTCAAGGACAAAGATTTAAATCAAAGTACCCATAAACTCTACCTAACATAATAGCAAATTTTGTAAAAAATTCTCAAAATCATCCTCAATCACAAACTTCAAAGTCATAGCGAATTCAATCATACTTAAATACAAGCTTGATAAAATAATTCAACAACTCAAGACTATATAAGAGTTCACATTCCCAAACTTAAACTAAACAATGTCCTCATTATAATTCAAAAGTGAGACAAATAGAAGAAATGAAAGGAACTTCCTTGATTTTATAGTGGATCCACATTAGTTTGTAATTTTTAGCTTTTTATTCCTGCATAATAAACCAGCATCAAAATCCAAATTATTCAAATAGTAATAAAAAAATAAAATAAAATAAAAGAACAAAAAATAAAGTTTTATAGGCTACCTTTCATAAGCGCTTGTTTTATAGTTTATAGCCACACTTTTCAATCTTCATCAATTAAGATTTCGAAGAGGAATAAATGCATAATTCCTCTCTACTTGTTCTCCATAATAGTGCTTCAATATAGGACCATTAACTTTGAATATATTCCCTACCTTGTCCTTCAAGTCTATTACTCCAAAAGTGGAAACTTTGTAAATTGTATAAGGACCTGTCCATCTTGATCTTAACTTACGTCGGAAAAGATGTATGGTATGCCCACAAAGCATCATCAAGCTTCTTTTCCCAATCCTTTCTATTGGTATTGACCATCTTCTCAAGGATATTCTTGATTTCTTGATTTGAAATTTCCACTTGGCCATTAGTTTGAGGATGGTAGGCAAGTGCTATCTTGTGTTTCACACCATATTTAGAGATAAGGTTATCGAGTAACTTGTTACAAAAGTAGGTCCTTTCATCAATAATAATAGCTCTTACAGTGCCAAATCTTGTGAATATGTTATTATGTAGAAATTTAAGCACTACCTTTGCATCATTTGTTGTTACAGTAATTTCCTCTACCCACGTTGACACATAATAAACTACTAACAAGATATAAACAAAGCCAAAAGAAGAAGGAAAAGGACCCCTAAAATTGATTCCCTAAACACCAAATAACTCAACCTCTAAGATATTTTTTTATGGTAACTCTTGACGTCTTGAATATTTCCCATATATTGGCACTGATCATAATTTTTCACCAAAGTATAACTATCACAAAAATAGAGGGCCAAAAGAAACCACTTTGAAGTACCTTAGCTTATGTTCATATTACCCCAAAATTTCGTCGATGAGTAATGGCGATGATGGAGAATGGCTTGCATCTCCTTTTTAGGCACACATCTTCAGATGATTTGATTAGGACATATTTTAAAAAGCAAAGACTCATCCCAAAAATAATATTTCACATCATGAAAAAACTTACATTAATGGTAAGTAAGATTTGGTGGCAATACCTTACAAGCTAGGTAGTTTAAAATATCAACATACCAAGGAAGTTTGATCTCATATACAAACAATTGCTCATCAGGGAATGCCTCTTGGATAACTAAATATGATTTTATTTCCTCTTGCTCCAACCGAGAGAGATGGTCAGCAACTAAATTTGCACTTCCTTTCTTATCTTGAACTTCCAAATAAAATTCTCAAAGAAGAAGAATCCAACGAATCAGTATAGGCTTAGCATCCTTCTTCCTAAAAAAATAATAAAGTGTTGCATGATCAGTGAACATTATCACCTTTGTACCAATTAGGTAAGACCAAAATTTATCATAAGAAAATACCACAGCAAGCATCTCCTTCTTAATTGTTGTATAATTCAATTGAGCTTCATTCCATGTTTGGCTTGCATAGTATATGGCCCTAAACAATTTGTCTCACTTTTGTCCTTACACTGCTCCAATTGCAAAGTCACTTGCATCACACATGACTTCAAAAGGTTGACTCCAAAGTCACTTGCATCACATATCACACATTATTGGTGTTGGAATGAGTTTCTCCTTGATTACATTAAAGGCCTATAAACAAACATCATCAAAGTCAAATGCATAAGTTTTTTTCAGGAAGATTACATAAAGGTTTAGAGAGTCTAGAAAAATCTTTTATAAATCTTCTATAAAATCCCAATTGTCCTAAAAAGCTTCTAATTCCTTTCACATTCTTTGGACATGGTAGTTTTTCTATGGTTGTAATTTTAGCTTGATCAACCTTAATTCCTTTTATATGACACTCTATGACCAAACACAATCCCTTCTGGAATTATGAAATAACACTTCTCCCAGTTTAGGAAAAGATTTTTTATCTTCACACCTCTATAAAACAAGAGCAAAATTATGCAAACAATGATCAAAAGATAGCCATCATGCAACATTGAAATGTTACTAGGGCATTATACAATCAAAAGGGCATCCTTATAAAAGAAAATGTTCCATAGGGGCATGTGAATGTAGTTTTCTCTTGATCTTTGGGTCTATGACAATCTAGTTATACATCAAATAACCATCTAAGAAGCAATAATTAGGATATCCAGCCAATCGATCTAACATTTGATCAATGAATGGAAGTGAAAAATGATCCTTCCTTGTTGCTTTGTTCAAATTGCGGTAATCTATACATATATGCCAACCCATGAGCTGTCTGAAATAGCATAAATAATTCCAATATTGAAAAGCTTCAAAATTTTAGCGCTCATAACATCCTTCATTGTTGGATTTAATATTGTTTGGGGCTCAATTGATGGTTTGTAAGGTTCCTCCATTAGAAACTTTTGCATGCAAATGAATGGGCTTATACCTTTTATGTTAGAGATAGTCCATCTAAAGGCTGTTCTATGCTCCCTTAAAACACACAGTAACTTTTCCTCTTCTTCTAATGTAAGTGATGTTGTAACAATCACTGGAAAGGTGTAACTATCACCCAAGAACACATAGCAAAGATTCTCTAGTAATTGCTTCAACTCTAGAGTTGTAGTTTGTTGCACTTTTTCTGTTGAGATTACAAAATCCATCTTTGCTACCATTGGCTCTAGCCTCTCTACTTCTGTGCTAAATGATGTAACCTATTGCAATGCTTCCAAGACAAACACATAGTGGAGAATTCTTCACTAACAAAAGGTAAATCAGGTTCACAAATAACAAAGTTATTAAAATCATAAGCATAAGATCAAGTGGTGATACATTGTTCTATGTGATCAGCTCACATATCTTCTTGAAAAGCTTATAACTCACTTTTTTCAATGATATCTACCCAAAATAAAGTGCTTGGATCATTTGTAAATCTTATAGATTCATAGATGATAAACATAACCTCTTCCTTGTTCACTCTCAATGTTAACTCACCCTTTTAAACATCCATTAAAGCCATTCCCTTAACCAAGAATGGTTTGATAAGAATTAGTGGGACATCCTAGTCTTCATCCAAGGCATCTACAAAAGGATTATTTATGTGAATTTTCTTAAAGATATCCAAAAACATAGAAAATTGCTTATCTAATTTTTATTTTTGAAAACGTTAAGGATAAGGAAGTAGAGTAGGGAGGGAGAATAAGAGGATTTTTAGGAAATAAAATTGATAGAGGCATGTCAGTATTTCTTAGTATATCATCAACAATATCCTCTTATTCTACTTTATTATTGCTTTGGCCATTGTTTGGAGCTGTAGGGGTGGACTCAGTTTCCTTTGATGACGATCTCTCAATTTCTCTTCCACTCCTAAGTGTAATGGCCTTGCATTATTCCTTTGGATTCACTTTTATATTTCTAGGACAAGTTTCTCTTTGTTGGGCTTTGATGGTTATGGCTAGTTTCCCAATTTGCACTTTAAGATTTTTCATAGTGGCTCCCATATTGCTACAATGAGTCTCAATGTTATCTAGCCATGAATCACTCTTTTTAAACCTTGATTTGGTCTCCTCAACAAAAGAAACCATAGCATCCTCAAGTGACATCTTCTTCTCGCTTGGTTGACTATTGAACCTAGAGAAGGTTGCAACACATTCTTTGTGTTTCCATAAGAAAAATTCTCATGATTTTGAAGCCTTGGATTGTAGTAATTTGGCATAGGATTACCATGATAGTTGTAGTTTTGATTGTTCATGTATTGAACCTATTCTTGACTTGCTTCATTCATCAAAATTATTATACTCGGGTCTACAACATATTCTGTACTTTGTGGTATTGTTTGGGTTGTCAAGGTTGAAATATGATGACTTAGAGAAGTAACTTGAGTTGGAAGGGCAGTAAATGGCTTCAATTCATGAATCCAAGTAGCTTTCTTAGTTATAGATCTTTCAGTTGGCCATTGATAGTTGTTTGAGGATATTTATTCCAAAAGAGAAATAGCACCCTCAATTGTCTTTGATATCAAAGTTCCACCAGAAGTAGCATCAACTATTGTTCTAGTTTACCCATTTAACCCATTATAGAAAATTTGAACTTACAACCAATTTGACAATCCATGTTGAGGAAAACATTGAATCATATCTTTATATCTTTCCCATGCTTCATAGAGTATCTCAAAATCATTTTGTTTGAATTGACCAATCTCACTCCTGAGGTAGGTTATTTTTACAGATGGAAAGAATTTAGCAAGAAAAGTTTCTACCATGTCTTTCCAACTAGGGATGCTTCCTAGTTGTAGAGATTGTAGCCAACCTCTGGCCTTTTCCCTCAATGAAAATGAAACAACCTCAGTCTAACGGTGTCTTCAATAACACCATTCATCTTTATAGTGTCATATATGTAATAAATTTGTAATAAAATTTGAGAGTCCTTTATTTTCTTCAAATCTATAATAAAATTTAAATAATAATAATGAAGTTTAAAATCAATAAATATTAGATAAAATTAGACTAAAGTTAAAGTTGAGAAGTGATAAATTATGCCAAATTATGCAAAGCATAAGAGAGAACGCACAATTTTCTTGTGTGAAATGAGGAGACAATGAAACTGTCGATAGATTGGGGGAAGAAGAAGAAAAAGGAAAAAAAGAAGACAAGTAGTGTCGGTACTATGTGTCATCTAATGCTACACATGAAACTTAGTGTCTATTCTATGCGACAACCAATGTGATCCACGTGTAGCACATGTTAATACATATAATCGACACTATGTCCTAATTGTAGCATTGATGATGCTACATGATGCTACACGTGGGACGTAGCATCGGTTGTACATGTCAACTGATGCTAGTCTACATGTAGCGTCAATTCTATATGGCAACTGATTTAAAATTACGAGTCAGTTGATATGTACAACCAATGCTACACATGAAATCGCATCGATTAGCATGCATAACCAATGCTACGTCCTATGTGTAGGATCAATTGACATGGAAATTAATGCTATTTTTTGAATTTTTTGCTATGTTTTAAGTCAGTTCATTAGCATACTGACTTAAAATTTGTTATAAGTCAGTTTTAAGAAAAAACCGACTTTAAATCTTGACTTAAATACTCTATATTGTAGTAGTATGAACATGACTTGTTATAAACCTTATTGGAAAAATTAAATGAAAAGATTTGAAATATGAGAAAAAGAGTGCATTATTCCATGGAACATGCAAAACTGCTTCATCAAAACCTTATCAGGAAAATCTAATGGGATAAAACCTTGACGATTGGAAAATAATACAGTACGAATATTCTTCCCCTATTCATAGCAACCAAAAAATATGAAACATAGAGATGTATCCGTACATCAAATTTTAATATTTCAACCTCTCAAATGTCAAAGAATAAATTGGTGTATCGAAGGACTTCATGAATTGTTAGAAACTTCATATATTGTATTAACTATCAAAATTTCTTGGCCCTAAGTTGATACCTGCCATATAATGTCCCTTATCTTGAAAATATGTGTTATTTCTCAAGATTGTAATGCCCCTACATTAACAAAATATTTCAAGAGCAAATAACCGTTTATTAATAACAATATTTCAAAAATTTCCAATGTTATGGATAGAAAAAGATTCTCTTCCAGTTAAATGTTTGTCTATAAATGAATAGCTGAGCACATAAATTTTAGTATACACTAGTATTAATAAAAATACTAGAATAAATGTTAATAATACAAAGTATTTGTTTGATAATGCTTTGGACACTAAAAACGTTTTAATGGAGATCAAGGTGTTGATCAAGTTGATGTTCTCAAATATTCTCGAGATCCTTTGTAAGAAATTGGCGGTCTAATGACTAGGGCAAAGACTAAGAGGATGAAGGAAGCTTTGCAAGGCTTGATTATGGAAGTGCAATACAAAGAGGCCATGTTAGTAGAATCAAAAACTAAATTCGAAGATTCTAAAGCTTCACAAAGGATAGTCTATTACAGTTTTATTCAATTGATATATTTGGAAGATCAAGTTGGGAGCAAAGATTGATTTAGGAAGTAATATTTTTGTTTTAGCTAATTATGGACATTTTATGTTTAGTAATTTTATTTTAATTAATTGTGGGCTTTTATTTTAAGACTTAATCTTTTATTTAATTGTGGGCCTTTTATGTTTAATAATTTTTATTTTAGTGAATTGTGGGCTTTTTATTTTAAGTCTCTTAGTCTTTTATTTTTAAGGTTGGATTAGGCCCAATCCATAACTAAATAGGCGCATTCCATCTAGGGTTTTTTTTTCTTTTAGAATTTCTTGCTTATTAATAAGAAGAGCTATGTAATGGAGGCAAAAATGAATATTCATTAATGAAAAGAAAATTTCAGAAAGCTTCTTGCTTTGCCTTCTTGTGTTCATGATTGAATGTTTGAATTCGACTTATCAAAGGGAGTGATCATCCTTTGTGGCGTCTCAATATTTGAGTTTTAAGAACTATGTTTCCTTAGGGTTCTAATCTGATCATATTCAACATGTTCTTAGCAAATCAATCATTTCAATTCCCATAAGTTCGTGGGTTCCTAGGTTGTTTGCCTAAAGGGTCCGTATCATTTGGTATCAGAGCTTTGGTTGCTGAAAATAGGTTATTTATCTTTGTCTATTTTGTTTTAAATTTTAGGTTTAAAAAAAATCGTTCTTTGATTGTTTTCTGCATTCTTGAGTCATAAATCACAAAAAAAGAGAAATTTCTTCATTTTGGATTTTGTTTCGTAGTTTTCTTTGATTCTTCAAATATTTTTCTTGATTCTTTATTTTTCTGTTTTCAATTATCTTTGTTCTTAAAAAAACAAAAAAAGGAGAAGCGGGTTTTTGTTCGCAGTATTAAAAAATAAATTTGATAAATCAAAGTTGTAACTTTAAACAGCCATAACATTTGACTAAGGTAGCGAAATGACTAATATAATATATAAAATTGAAGCTCATTTCAATTTATATAAGTATAATAAATTTTCTCCTTCATTTCGTACCTTTTTTGACCCCAAATTCCATCGTTTAGACCACTTACTTAGGGGATAAAGATTTGTCGCCACTTTTTGTGTTGTTTTCGGTTCTTGCTCATTAGGGTTGGAATTGTTTTTCTTTTTGTGAATTTTCTATTCATAAAATCAATAGAAATAGTAAACAAAAAACAAAACAAAAAAAGAATAACATAGTAGTAGATTGTTAAAGAATCTAATTCTTGTTTTCTTGCTAAGTTTTCTTGTTGAAATTGGGTTTCCTTTATTTTGTTCTTACTGCCCAAGAGTCTTTCTTTAGAGTCCTCCTTGGTTAAAAGTATTCTTATAAAGTCCTCCATGTTCAAGAGTCTTTCTATAAAGTCCTCCTTGTTCAAGAGTCTTTCTTTAGAGTCCTTTTTAGTGAAGAGTCTTTCTTTAGAGTCCTCTTTGGTCAAGAGTCTTTCTTTAGAGTACTCCTTAGTCAAGAGTCTTTCTTTAGAGTTCTTTTTGTTTAAGAGTATTTCTTTAGAGTCCTGTTTAGTCAAGAGTCTTTCTTTAGAGTCATCCTTGGACTTTCTTTCTTTAGAGTCCTCTTTGGACTTTCCTTATGTCATACCTTGCTATTAAGTTTTTAGAATTCCGAGTTTTCAGATTTTCACCGATAAAATAGTTACTTCTTGAGATTAATTGGATTTTTTTTATTTTTTTAAGAACACAAAGGAGGTTGGCATGATCTTTTGAGTCGTTAAAAAATAAAAAAAAAGAAAAGAGTGAAAGTAGTGTAAAAAAGAAGAAGAGACAAAAATAGTGAAAAAGAAAAGAGGTTGAAATAGCGTAAAAAAGAGAGAGGCCGAAACAGTAAAAAAGGAGAGAGGTCAAAATAGTGAAAAAAGAGTGATAACAATCTGATTTGAGAGCAAATATGTGAGAGAGAGTGTCACTTATATCATTTTTTCTACAGTTTGAAAACATGAGTAAGGAAGGAAGAGAACCACAAGAGGTCGACTTAAAATTCCTCTTCAAGACTTTTAATGACAAATTTAAAAAGCTAAATGCAAGGTTGGATGATTTGGAATCCCCTTCCAGTTCTAAATTACATAAAAGAAGACATAGAAAACATGAGTTCAAGGAAAAAGATGCTGATTTCATAATGGAAGAAAGAGCAAGTTGTAAACGGGACAAAAGGATCATGGTTGTACAGAAAAATGGAGAAATCAAAAGTGTCAATTCATGTGATGAAGAGATACAACTAGTGAAGTATTGTTCTAATGTTGAAATGGAAGAACATATGCATAGAGATTCACTTGTCACAAAGAGAGTCATAAATATACTGCCTAATGATGAAGAAGATGACAAGCACCTTAATCATTTTTTCCACACAAGAATCCATGTGAAGGATAAAGTATGCGCATTAATTATTGATAGTATGAGTTGTACTAATGTTACTAGTACCTTGTTGGTAGAAAAGTTAAATTTGAAGTGGCAGAAGCATCCCAAATAGTATAAGTTACCATGGTTGAATGATTGTGGAGAAATGGAGGTTAATAAACAAGTTTGGGTTCCTTTTTCAATTGTAAAATACGAAGATGAGGTTCTTTGTGATGTGGCACCAATGTATGCTACTCACATATTGCTCGGCCAACCATGGCAGTTTGATAGGAAGGTGTCATATAATGGTTGCAAAAATTGTTATTCTTTTGAAATAAACAACCGAAAAGTTATATTAACCCCTCTTAAACCTTTGCAAGCTTATGAAGACTAGATTAGGATAGCAAAAGAGTGCAAGTTGAGAGAAAAACAAAAATGTGAGCAAGATGAAAATAAAAAAAAAGAGTAAGTGAGATAGAGAGCAAAAATGGAGAGAAAAGTGAGAAAAATAGAGAGAAATTCACTACTACAATATATACTTTTAGTCTCGAAAATTTAGCCTCGGTTTTTATAAAAACCGAGACTAAAAAGCTTTGGTCACGGTTAAATAAAAACCGAGACTATAGGGTATGTTTATGGCCTCGGTTTTTATCAATAACCGTGGCCATAAGTTATATCAAATTTTTTCATTTTTTTATTTTTTCCTTTTTTTTTCTCTTCTCTTTTTTTTTCCTCTTCCCTTTTTTTTTTCTTTTCCCTCTTTTTTTTTCTTTTTTCCTTTCGTCGGCCCATCTTTTTTTTCTTTTATATTTTTTCCCAAATTGTTTTTTCTTTTTTCCCAAATCGATATCTTCCGATCCCCTCTCTTCTTCCTCATCCCCTCTCTCCTTTCTCTTCCCCTTTCTTCTCTTCTTCCTCGGCCCTGTCGCACAACTTTCTTGGTCCTCTTGTTGGTCGTTGGTTTGCAGGTTACTGGTTCACTGGTGTTGTTCACTGTTCGTTGTTCGTTGTTCGTTGTTCGTTGTTCATTGTTCGTTGTTCGTTGTTCGTTGTTCGTTGTTCGCTGTTCGCTGGCGCTGGTCGCTGGTACGTTGACAAACTGATTTTCCATCTAAGCTTCGACTCAACCAATTATGAATCTAGAATTCCTATTGAGTTAGGATGTTCTTATAAAACTGATTTGGTTCTTACCCATAAACACTGTGCAAAGGCTTGGTTCAAAATCAAGGGTAACATTGATTTAATTTTTAAGTTTCTTATGTTTCACGACATATACATTTTATTGTTATCTGATTGCATCAAGTTTCATATATCCTTGAATGTGTGCAGTTTGGTTGCTAGGGTGATTAGTTTATGATCTAATATATATTGAGCCAGTTACTACCTTTCATTTTTCCACTGCTCTGTGATTCATCTTTTAGCTCTTGATATTATATTGAAATCACAAGACCTAAAATCAAGAAGAAACATTTTTTCTGATACTCTTTCCAAGATTTTGGTTCTCTGTTTACTCTCCCTTTGGACTCTTTTCTTTAAAATATTTTGGTTCTCTGTTTACTCTCCCTTTGGACTCTTTTCTTTAAAAGATTTTGGTTCTCTATTTACTCTCTGTTTACTCTCTCTTTGGACTCTTTTCTTTAAAAATGGTGGTTTGGAGTGGCTTATCCCTCTTTTCTCAGTTGCTACTTTGCCTAATACCTTAGTCATGGGCATCCATTTGCTTAAGGCTATGTACGATGATTTCACTCAGAGTCTCATGTTTCAAATTGTTGCTCTTCGATGTATTATTTAGTAATTCTTATACCTACTTAATTTACTTCATTTTTTTTCAATCCTGATTAATTTCATGCATGCTTGCTTTCTTTATTTAGTGGTTTGGCATCAAGATTAACTTACCGTTTGATATTAAAAAAATTAATTACATAAATATATAGATTTCTTTTTTTGGGTATATCAATGTCTTATATTGTTTTTAGTAGCTAGATGTTGGATCTTCTGTTTTTATCTTTTACTTTTTTTTCCTTTTCATAAGAATTTAGTGATCATTTCTTGATTTGTTTGTTTGTGTTCATTCACGGGAAATTAAACTTTTTGGCAAAAGAAAGCTAAAGTGGATAGGGTTATTGATTTGATTAAAGACATTGTATTTTTTCCTTTTCACAGAAATAAAAAGCAAAATGGACAATAACATTAAAGATATTTTATTTTCCTCTGAATTTGATGCTTTTACTTACAATATGATTTGAGAAACCAAAATCCAAAGGTTTGAGAAAGATTATGTGCTCTCCTATCATCTAGTAGAGTAAGTCCACAGTAATGCCCTTTCATTTACATTAGTAGATTCAGTACCAAGTGGTGATTATGGACCATTTGTTGGTCCATTATGTGCTCTCCTGCATGCAACTTCCTTTTTTCATTGTGTATTTGATATGATTATGTAGTTTATGTTATCTTATACTTAAACAGGTTGTAAATTTGATTGGGAGTTAGCATTTTCTCATGAATTGGATGCTATTAGGCCTATGGATGATCACATGCTATTGTAGTTTTTTTTCCTGTTTTCTTTTTCATGGTAGGCACTAGGTGCAGCAGCATCATACGTACCAAGCATACCAGGCCTCAATCTGGGGGAAGACCATTGATGGATATGAAGATTTTCCAAAAAATGATGAGAAATCCTTAATGAAGGTTGAGAAATCACTTACATAGACTTGATGAGTTGACATTGAAATGCATATTGTTTGTCTACTTGTGAGAAAGCAGAAGATGCAGGAAATGAGGATGAAATTCTAGTCTTTGGTCTTATTCTGCCCAGTGTTGGTGATCTTTGGTGCACTTCTGTTGGTGTTAGTCTGCTGCGTCTTGTCTTTGGTGCCACTGTCTTGGTGTTAGTGCTGCCTTTGGTGTTAGTCTTATTTATCTTGGTGTTGGTCTTGCTGATGCAGCTGTTGGTATTGGTGCTAGTTCACTGCATTGGTGCTGTTACGCTACGCTAGTGTTGGTGCTGGTTTGTAGAAGATGGAGTCAAGAAAGACTTGAGAGATTTTTCAATCAATTGAAAATCCGGAATTATCATTATAATCTTTTTTATAGCATATTTATGCTTGTAATTAATAGAAAAAAGTCAATTTGTAATAGTAATTTTTATTATGTTTTAGTGTAGAATAAACTCTCGAATGTAATTATACTTTTAATTTTAATATAATATTATTTTTAATATTGTAATTATAATTTTTTTTTAATTTATGTATACCCTATGGCCTCGGTTATTAGAAAACCGAGGCCAAAGGGGGTATCTATGGCCTCGGTTATTAGAAAAACCGAGGCCATAAGTCGTTACCTATGGTCTCTCTCACTTAGGCCTCGGTTCTTATAACCGTGGCCATAGACCTACGGCCACGGTTAAAAACCGAGGCCATAAGCACATATTGTAGTAGTGAAAAGTGAGCATAATGGAGAGAAAAGTGAGCAAAAAAGAGAAGAAAGTGAGCATGAAGGAGAGAAGAGGAGAGAAAAGTGAGAAAAAGGAGAGAAAATAAAAGAATGAGTGTATTTGTTGAAAAACAAGAGATTAAGAGTGCTATGATGGCAAGGAAACAAGTAGTTGTACTTATGTACAATAATGTTTATCTTTTTACTAACGATTAATAGGGCAGAACCGATATCGTCGATCCTACCGATACTTTGGTTTTATGTATTTATAAAACTCTCGCAAGTGCACGAATCATTTCATAGAAAATGATAAGTATACTCCCAAGGTCGATCTAAGGAAGGAATGTATGTGGTTTTTAATTTATTATTCAAAAATTTTAAAACGAAATTAAATCCTAAACATTCTGTCACGATATTTTGGGTTTTGTGTTTTTAATCTACTGACATAAAAATAAACATAGATTCAATAAACATTTATGCAAATTTTATCATTTATAATGGTGGAGTATTTATGGATATAATAATTAAGTTAATTATGCTTGCTCATATTATTTAGGTTATTAAAGATATGAATTGATATTTATTGATTCTCTCTTTTTTATATGAATACCACCTTTGGTGGGGTTAGATATTCTTTGTTAACTAAACAAATCAATTAACACCTATGGGTGGGGTTGATAACTAATTTGGTTAATTAAATTAATTCCTTTTTCTAAGAGATTGAAAATGAACCATTTAAATGTCACCTTTGGTGGGGTTAAACAGTTTAAAATTTATTCAAGGTGTTCAAATTAAACCTAAGAATGTAGTTCTCCGAGTACTAACTTTCAAGTTTTAGTTAAGTTTCCAATTATCTTAAAAAAGAAGACTATAACATGATAAATGTCCATGATAAGGAGTTGACAACTCCGGGAGACTATCCCACAACTTGCACATAGTGAAATTAAAGAAATAAAGCAAACACAAAAGGGAAATAAATAAATAAAATAGAATAATATGCAGTTAAATTTAATCTAAGTAGGATGTAAACCTAAGTAAAAGTAAGATAAGAAAACACATATTAAAATAAATAGAATGCAATAAGGAACAAGGTATTTTTCAATCACAATAGAATCCTCATAAGTTGGTCCATACTTGGATATGATTGTTCTTTAACTAACTAAAATACAAGAGCATGCAACACATCAATATAAGGTGGTAGACCCCTTCCTATGTGATAAAATCTTTGGGTTTCTTATGAAAAATACTAATTAGTAAATAATCCACTAATAGTATAGAAATAGTTTACAACTCGATAGAAATATAGTTCTAATATCTCTATTAGTCAGAACACCTACCTTCACAGCTCATATGCTTCCCTTGCTTGTTGCCTCCATAACTATTATGATCCAAGATGGATCTGATTATCCTCCTAAACCCTACCACTACCTGGTGGTATAATCAATCATCAACAATCAATGTATGTGAATCCTAAGGGTTGGAAAATCCAAGCATTGGAACCTAAAAGCAATCTAAGTCTTGGGTGTTAGTTTACTTGTTAATTAACCTAACTCGAATATAACAATATTTGCTAAAAAGTCTCACGAACAACTAATAATGAAACCATACTCAAGTTAATAAAAATTTAGAATAAGAAAAAAATTATACTTTTGAAAAACATAAGTTTCAAAATCACCAAAGTTTTTCCAGGTTCTTCTAATTACTCAAATAATTAAAATATGTATTTATAGAAAAAAATTGAGTAGTCTGGGTAGCTTATGGCCATGGTGGCAAGAGTAATAACCATTACCTAGTAAGGGTAACAAACATTACACACTAGCTGGCCAGGGTGATGATGGGGTGGTAAGACCCCTAATGAGCACATAAAATTTAATTTTTTGTTTCAAAAATTTGCCAAGTAATTTTCTACAATTGCCCACAAAATGACTTGAACAAAAATACAAGAAACAATCTAGCATGCATACTGACAAACCAACCCTCGTTGTATGTATATAACATGCAAACAAACACAATGTAACCAACTACGTGAGTGTATGTAGTATTGATCCTTACTAACTAACCTTACAAAGAGGATGACAAAACACAAAGTAAACAAAACAGACTCTATGTTTTGCTCATGGGACCACCAAAAACTCAAGGAATTAAAGGACTAATAATCTCTACCTTTGCCTTTCTATGGCAAAAAATTGCACAACTAAATAGACTCTCATCTTAACATGAGACAATCATACAATATGGTGTAAGAAGTTTTTTCCAATGAATAAATAATGACTCATAACCCAAACACCTCCAAACACACCTACATCAAGAGCATCCCTTTTGTTATGCTCCAACCATCTTCATGAATTAACACATTTGTAATGCATGTCTGAACTCCACCTATTCCTATAACCTACATACAAACCTACATGTAATCTAACTAAAAGAACTATCCTATTACCTCTACACAGGTACACATTGATAGGCATGCAAATAGACAGAAACTCATTAAAATAACTCCCACAACTACAAAAATGGGCATTAAAGTCGGTTAAAAACTGACTTTAAACAAATTTAAAGTCAGTTCGCTAAACCGACTTTAAATTAAGTGACTTAAAATGTAAAGTCGGTTCACACGATGAACTGACTTTACAGGTAAAGTTGGTTCATTGCAATAAATGACTTTAACTGTAAAGTTGGTTCACACGACGAACCGACTTTACAGGTAAAGTCGATTCACGTGATGAACCGACTTTACACGTACATTTTATGAATTTTTTTATTTTTATTCTCATTTTTCGTATTCAATATTCAATATATATAGCATATATGAATTTTTTTTTTATTCTCATTTTTCGTATTCATTATTCAATATGTATAGCATAAAAAAACTAAAATATAAATAATAATACAAATAATTAAAAATTTAAATATAATTAATTACTTGATAATTAAATTTATTACAAAAACAAATAATGTATATACAATACATATAGTTAACTTAAATTATAAATAAAATAATGTAGTCAAAGTGTAATTGGATGCGAGTAAGCTTGGTTGGCTTAGAATCACCAACATTATGATAAAAAAACTAGACAAAAAATAGATGATTCTTATAACAATTCATATTCCCCTACATACATGAGCACGTAAACATCCATCAAACAAGCAGTCTAAACTTCAGAGACATACGAATGAAGAAATTAAATCATTATAAATATTACGATAAAAAAAAGATTACCACAGCGACATCCGAGTGATATAACCCTTCGACGAACTCATATTAGCACTTTATTAATCATTTGTCTATAAATATGGAGTTATATGGAATCTCTACTAGTATTTTTAATGCTATAATGAACTCTAAATATGAAATCAAGTATAACGCTGATTTCTTACTTGGCTTGAGTGAGTTTTGGTGCCCTTAAACGTATGGAACACGTTCATGGGCACCAAAACTCATAGAAACCAAGAAACAAAACAGAGTTACACCTGATTTCATATTTAGAGCTCATTATAGCATTAAAAATACTAGCAAAGATTGAATAACTTCATATTTATAGACAAATGATTAATAAAGTGCTAATTGTTGTCATAAGGAAAGTAGGCAAGAGAGATGAGATGTAGTTTGGTCCAAAAATAGGTCCATAAAACAATGCATTCCCCTAAATACATGAGCATATAATCATCCATCAAACAAGGGACTTCAGACACAGGAATAGAGAAATTAAATCATTAAAAAAATTACCGTTATGTTGTCATATACTATTCAAGATCATTAGAATTTTCTCTTGACTATTCTTGTGATGATATAATTTGAACCATGTGTTCTGCCCATTCCTCTCGTAAATCATCAAAAATTTGTTGATCGTAGCCCGTCTTGTTCCAACCAAAGAACTACATGTATTTAAAATCAAAATAAGAATTTAATTTCATTTATTTACAAAAAATAACTCAAATATGTTAAAAACTTTTATGTATATGGGTAAAAGATATTACCACATCATCAATTGGAATTTTAATATTTGTGATGATTTCGCTCATAAACTTCATGACATAATAACCACACATGATTCCATTATTTTGTTGTGGAACCTACAAAAAACAAGTGTACATGATTTTTCATATTCAAACATCTTTATTATTCAATTGTAAAATTAATAAAATTATTAATATTGGCTTGTACATACCATAACTTTTGTCCATATAAGCTTATGAGATTTTTTAAGGGCAATGCCCTTAAACTTGTTCCACAACTTCCATGCCCTATCAATGTTTAAAATGGTTAGTTTTTATTTAAATATTACAAAAAATAATAGAAGAATCTAATATGTAGCTATAACTCTTACATTTCAACAACTGATTTTGTTTCTTTACTCAGTTCTATGGAAGCTGAGTCACAGTACCAGCATGATTATTGAACAGATCAATGATTACCAACATCAAATGATCTTGGCCTTGTTCAAACCTTAATGGCCAAGGGATTATCAACTTTTGATTTCTGTTAAGCGTTAATGCCCTATCACATAATTGTTTAGCTCTGATGCTAACATCCTTCTCTTGATATTGATTGACATATGAAGAATCATAGAACATTGCTAAATGTGATGAGTGATTATGTTGAAGTCGATAATAGCACCCCATATATAAAAGATATATATATATATATATATATATATATAAATAATTAGATAATATAGTTCTACATAAATGAAAGAAAAATAAATAGATTGAGGACTCACCTTGTCCACACTTGAATTATACTTAAATCTATCATTTGATATTCAAATAGTTACAATATGCACTCGATCGATATATAAGTTTGGCCGAGGTCTACACTAGAAATTTCTATAGGAAGTGGCACAGTCCATCCATCATTTATGCTAGATGCCCTCCCAACAATAGTCATCAAAGTGCCAAGATTTCTATTGAAGTTTAAAGCATAATTATAGCTATACTTTTTCCAAGGCTTCTTTTTGAATGACTTGGTGCACGATGAATGGCCATTAGACATAGATTTAGCTCAAGATACTTGCTTTGTATCTCTTAAATGTGTCATATTTAAGAGTTCTGGTATAATAGACTAAAAAAAAGTATTATATATGTATTTTAGTAACAATATAAGATATAATAAAATAATAGTAGTAAACAAGTGTTATCTTTTAAGTTAAAAATAGTACCATATCAAAATTTAGAACAACTTGAATCGACGGCCAAGCCACATACTGTCCAACCGCCTCTTGGACTATGGTAGTATCAGAAGGCACAGATAGTGGACAATCATTGAACAATGCTTGATAAATTACTATTTTCCAATGATTAGACAAATATTGATTATGAATCATCCGATCATCGCTCAATTATTGTACCGTTCCAATAGCAAAAAAGTCCTTTGACAAAGGATGTTTCAACAAACATTTCACATTTTGTAAAAAATTTAAGTGTTATATATAAAAAATAAAGCATATAATAAGAATTTAAAAATAATAGATTATATACACCATAAATTAAAATCTTACCACATATGATTCATCAAATAGAAGAGGACTCCCATGTGGGGTAGCTATTGGATGTACATTCTCACCAAAATGTTCATCGTGGTTTGATTGATGGTAAGAATGTGCAGATTGCATTGGAGAAAATGAACCACTACTTGATTACGTATGCATTCCTGGCATATAGTGAGGGCCAATAGGATGGCTATATCCCATACTGGATGTAGTTTGAGCGTAATGAGATTGCATGGGTGGCATGCCTGGCATGAATGGTGGCCTGCCTGACATGGATGGTGGCATGCCTGGCATGGATTGTGGCATGCCTGGCATGGATGGTGGCATGCCTGGCATGGATGGTTGCATGCTTGGCCAATATGGCATACCCTGGTTGTAGAATGATGCCATGGTTGACATTTGTTGTGATTGATGTTCTTTTAGAGTGGCAATCTCACTTAACACTAAGGCCTTAAAGGAGTTGAATTCTTCTTCAATTTTAGTGTACTTCTCCTTACTTACCGTCTAAGGCTTTTGTTTTGGAATGTTAAAATACTCCATATAATCATCATATTGGCTACCTCTCCTAACACGACCAGGATGCTCGCGTCCGAATGCATGATATAAAGCATCTCTCCCAAGCTCTTCGATTATTTCACCCTTGGATATTTTTTCTTGAACAGCTCTCTAAAAATAATAAAACACACAAACATATCATTCATTATTACATCAATTATTAAAAATCATTAAGACTTTTTATCAACCAAAATTACTAACCAACTTATTTAGTTGTTCTTCTTCTCGCTTAGTCATCGATTTTGAATTCTTCGTTTTGGGAGTCTTTGTTTCTATGGAAACACATAATTTCTTGCCAATCTGGAAGTCTTGTATTCCTTCCAAGCCTTATTTGCAATCTTATAACACTTTAGTTTCCAACTGTCATCAACTTTGTAACGATTCTGTAAAAACATAGTACAAAAGATTAGATATAATACAAAAAAGATATAATATATATATTGATTATAAAATATAAGAGACTTACACAAATGGTTATCCATATTTTGAACTTTTTTGCATCGTCAACCTGAGACCAATCATTTATATTGATTGGTATACTGGACTTCACAAGTCGACCAATAGTGGATTTCAATTGTTGATCATTTTCCCCTATTGGATTACCATTAGCATCAAATAGAACATGTATTCTATCATTTGGGTTAAGTGGAGCATCAGGTATATTCGCCCAACCCCTTCTTTTCAAATACCCTAATGGATCATTTGGATCTACAAGCTCTGTTATCCGAAGATCCATGAAATATATATCTACAAACAATGAAGAAATATATAAATTAATTGACAGGTTTAGGAACATATATATATAAGAGTTATTACAACAATATAGAACATACGTTATGTTTAATTAGGTTGTTGATCATATACATATATTCCTTCACAATCACTTCGAGCCCGTGACGAAGAATTATCATCATCAATTAGATCATCACATACATTAGACAATTTATTTGAGAAATTACTAATATTGGTTAATGTATCAAGCATAGAGTCACAATCTTCTACAACATCAAAATGGTAAAACTCTTTTTGTGGAGGCGTTAACACAACAGACCATTTTTATATATATATTTATATTCAACTTAAATTCTAAAGAGTCAAATAAAATAATAATTAATGACCTAAAAGAATTTCAATTTTATTTACTTCATCCATTTTTTAATTTAAAAAATAGGACGTAGCGTCGGTTGATGTGGTGAACCGATGCTAGCCACGTGGGTAGCATCGGTTCTCTACGTCAACCGACGCTACGTCCAATGTGGATAGTATCAGTTCTACACTGAACCTACTTTAAATTCATTATAAGTCAATTTTTTTCAAATACCGACTTTACACAACGACTTAAATACCCATTTTTGTAATAGTGTCCCTTGAATTCATTCTACACTCTCCCTACATGTATACAAGCTAGGCAAAAAAATGTAGTGTATCCTTAACTCACAATCTATGTAACATATACAAAATAACAAACAATGAGTTGTGCAAACAAAATTCTTTCCCTTTTTGACACATAAAGTCAAAAGAACACCTTTACATAACAGAGAGAAGGCATACAATAATGCAATAACCTTAACACTTATGTAATTAGTAGAGAAGATTAAAGCAATAGCAACTTGACAACTAATGAGTGCTTGAAAAGTACTAATATTTTATGATTTATATTGTATTTAAATGTGAATAAATAGATTTGATTATACTTATTTTTATCATTATTCATGCAAATCTATATGTTCAAACTCATGGGTATTTTTTATTATATTTTAGGTATTTTTAGTTTCAAAAATATATATTAATTAACATTTAAAGCACTCATTTGCACCTTAAAATATTAAAGGAATAAGGCATGTAAGCCTTACATTAAGAACTAGCTAGTATGTAAGTGAGTGCAAAACAAGAAGTAAAGTTGAGCATTTCGTGCCACGATGAGGATTCGTGGCATACTACTCTCTGCATAGATTCACTGAGCACACTGTTCACTTTGTGATGTAGCATGTAATTAGTGGCTCACGGTGTGAGCTATTTGTGATGGAATCATGCAATGCTTTATGAGTCTTGGGCCATAGCATGCAGAAGTTGAGCTATGACATGCATTCACTTAATTTGGCTCGAAGCCCTTACATCAACCTTAGCCTATATATATGTTATGTTTATTTTGGGTTTTGAGATTAGAATTAGTACGTATAGTTTTTATTTCTCATTTGTAGTCAGCTATTCTTGTTTTATTTCTTAGTTTAGGTGTAGTTTATACACAATTTAGATTAGACAATAATAAATAAGAGGTAACAAAGGGAGACTTTTTAGATCAAGTAATACAAAAAGTGAAGATTACCATACGTAAGAACAATAACAAGAAGGCCAATTGTTCTTTGAACTCAAATGGATAACCAGGAACTAGATGAGGGGTGAAAACGACATCCCATGGAATCTTTTTACAAGCTCTATGTCAAATCGGCCAAGCAGACCTCACAATGTGAATTAAGAAATTAACATAAAAGAAGTACAAAACAACATGCTCAATTCAACGTACAACATGACCAAATAGCATATGTAACAAAAATAATTATACAAAATACACACTAGTGACAGTGTATCTCACAAGTTCATGTCCAGATTAGCAACATGCATACATGGAAAACAATACTCAACTTATGATACATGCATACATATTGAAAAGCTAAAAGGATTTTCAATCACTTCAGGACCTCGTATGTGGAAACATATTTAGTAAATGATGGTTGTACTTTCATAGCATGCAATCAAACATACATAGGAAACCCTAATAAAGAGTTTGACATCTGGTACACATCTAAGGTAAGGAGATACAAACTCCTTAGAGATTCATACCAAGCATGTATGAAGATAAAAGGGTAGATTATACTAACACACAATCTAAACATGCATAGCTACTAAGAAAGAGTCTAAGACCTTATACACAATCAAGTTAAGGATATGTTTACTCCTTAAGGACTCAACCCAACCTCACTAACACCTGACAAATAATCACAGTTGTAGTATAAATAAATACAAACATGCAACATGATAAACCTACTGATATAGAATTTAGTAAACATAAAGCAAAGGATAAATATTAAGAGCTTTCTAATCAGAGTTTAAACTTCAGTGTGTACAAACATATACCATTTAAAATATGATTGTACTAGCATATACAAGCATGGATAACTCTGGATATAACAAGGTAAACCCATATAGAAACCATATCTATGTGGTAACATCCTCGGGTTACTTAAGAAAACCACTTAGTAGCAAAAAGTTCACTAATCAATATAACAATTACAACTATGAAAGAAATAAAACTAATATTATCTCTATCAGTTAAGACCTTTGTCTTAACTGCTTATTACTGTTATAACTTACTGCCTTCGTAAAAACCTTTTTGACATATAAACTCGACTCTCCTCCAAAACCCATACCATCCAATGTGGTGGATTAGTAACTACAGATCGGTAACCAAAAGTGTGATAACTCCTAATCTTGAGGACCACCCTCAAACTCAAACAACCTATCTCTTATTGTACACAATAAGAGATATGATAACTCAATACGTTTAACTTAGCTCAATCTCATAATGAGATTCCCAGAAATAAATAATTGCATTCAAGAAACTCGTAGTTGATACATGGATCACATACACCCACTTGTAAACATCGTCTCGAGTACTCACCACTCATAAGCATGATTTTGTTCACATAGTCATGAATCACTACTATTGAATGACTCAAGGTATTAGTGATCCAAAAATAGAAAAATGAGATATCATTTGATAGAGCTTCACTACATTTTTATGGATGCCAAATAAGAAGAAATGGGAGGGTACTTATAGAACTCAAAATTTCCACCTCACTAGCCACTATTCCATCACCTTACTACCACTTGTAGCGAGGTTGTTAGTGAGTTGTGTAAAACATGGTACTTTTTGTTTCTAGAAATGTCAAGAAAAATTCACAAATACCAGCACACGAAACAAGCCAAAAGGCATGAGTAACAATGTCAACTTGCTCATCGAAAACCACCACTCCCAACCTTGCAAGTACACTACGAAAACCAACGTCGTGGTGTATGTAAATATGCTTGCATACAAAGTGTACCTAATTATATGCATGTATGAATTATTGATTCACAGTAATTAACTTTACATAAAGGAAGACAAGTATACTATGTAAAATAAAACAAACATCATGTTTTATACACGGGAAGCCAACATATAGACATGAGTACAACGGGACTTACGAAAAGGTTGTTGGAAATTAGGGAATATTGTAAAGATTAAGATCAATCTTGTGGAGTAAGGTACATCCATCTAGCTAATTTTGGGTATTGAAATATGATTTATATTATTATTTCTTTTCAGTAAATACTTTTATATTACTTGAATTTGTTGAAATTAATTTATTGGTCATTTATTAATTTTGAGAATATCTGGGATAATGAAAATTTAGTTTTGCTGTTATGTTTTTATGGGTTATTTAAAAAAATATTTTTAATAACTAATAAATACAGATTATTTTCTATTTTAAGATTTCTACAAAGTTTATTCTTAAATAATATATTGACAATATATTTTTCGTAATAGATTTAAAAATATAAAAAATTAAGTTTCAGGTACATCATTTGGATCTAATTTAGATAGCTTGAATAAGAGTTTAAATTGGTAACTTGAACGAAGGTATCGAGTTATATGGTTTGTTAATTCCTTAAACATTAGACATAATTTAATTAAATTAATTGGTGATTCGATTGAAGGAATTACATGATTTGATTAATAACAAATAATGACTTGATAGAAGCCATTATTTATACTAAAAAGAGAAAATCAATAATCTAAATTTATATTTAATTAATTTTATTAATTCTACCAAGCATAGTCAACTAGCTAAAATTCTCATTAATTCTCCATTGATTGTTAATTTATAAATGCCTTGGATTTGTTTGAGTCCAATCTATCTTTTATCATTTTATTATTTTTTTTCCTTAGTTTAATCTTTTCAAAAATTAAAATAATATGACAGAATATTTAGATTTAATTTTCGTGTTTATTTTTAAGAATTTCTTTGAATTATTTAAAATCTAGTAGTTTCTTTTTTAGATTGACCTTGGAAGTGTACATATCGCTTATTATAGGTGATTCATATACTTATGAGCTTTTGTTAATTTACAAAATTTGACTATCAAGTTTTTATACATCAAGTTTTTGGCACCTTTGTAAGGAAAATAATAATGTTTTAAATTATTATTATCAAAATTCTTAAAAGATTTTATATTCTAAAAAAATTAAAAATTAAAAAAAAATTTAGTTTTTTATTTTTATTTTAACCTGTTTTTATTAATTTATTTTTAGTTACTAATTTACTAATAAATTTAATTTCCTTTTCTTTTAGTATTTTTGTATGCTAATCTTTATTTTAACTTTACCTTATTTTCTTTTATTTTCTTTATTTATTTTTATTTTATTATTTACTAACTTAATTTCTATTTGTTAATTACTTTTATTAATTTTTATTTTATTTTATTTTTATTTCTTTTTTGTTATTGTTTATTTATTATTTCTATATATTGTTTTTTAATTTTTTTATAATATGTTTTATTTTCTTTCATTAAATTGTTTATAGTTGTTTATTTATTTTTATTATTGTAACTATTTGCTTGTATATGTATATAAAATTTATTTTTTATTTTTTTATTTTCTATTTTAATAGGTGTTTTAATTTATTATTTTTGTAGTTTATGCTAAGTAGGAGATCCTTAGGGAATTCACTTGAACCTTTCACAAATAATGTTAATAGATTAAAAGAAATGTTAAAAAGATTGGTTATTGAAATCCAAGAATCATTAGATGGGCCTATCTTAGAACCCATTCTAGACCCTTTAGTTGAACCAATAGAAATGAGGGATAATCATATACCTATAAAAATAATTATGAAGTGTTTAAGGCCAACCACTAGCATTGCTACTTCTTCAATTCAGTTGGGTGAGGCATCACAGAACTATGAATTAAAAAGTATTCATTATTCTATGTTACCCTCTTTCCATGGACCGCCTAATAAAGACTCATTGTCTTTCATTAAAGAATTTTACTCAATAGTTCAAACTTTTCCTCACAATTTACTTATTGAGGATAAGCTTAGAATAAGGTATTTTTCCTATACTCTAAAAGACAGAGCCAAGGCTTGGCTAATAGCTCTCTCTAGGTTCCTTGATGACTAAGGAAGAGGTCTATAATAAATTCATGAGAAAATTTTATTCCCATAAAATAACTTCTAACTTGAGTGCAAAGATGGCTATTTCCCCTCAAATAGAAGGTGAACCATTCCATGAGGTTTGAGATTTGTTCAAATTATTCCTCACTCAATGACTAACCATAGTTACCCATTGTAGCTACATTATCAATTTTTATATGATAGATTGACATAATAATGTCAATTCATTGTTAGTAACACTACAAGTGGTGTTATGGGTGAGAAAACCACCTTAGAGACTTATAATCTCTTTAAACTATTGGGTGCTAATTCCCAAAAAAAGAGCTCTAGAGTGTGAAGAGTCGGAGTCCATGAAATAAACTCTAGTATTTAAGTATTTATGCAACTTCAAAACTCACCAAGCAAGTTACGCTTCTTACTATACAAGGAACCCCAAACAAAGAACAATATGGAATGTGTAGCACTTTGGGACATGGTGTTGATACTTGTCCCTATCAAAAAAAAGTTACTACAGGACCTAAATAGTTGAATGCAATGAAGGGATACCAACCTAGATTTAGGTATGACATCAATGTAAATACCTACAATCTAGGGTGGAGAAATAGTCCTAATATCTCTTGAAGGCAAAAAAATTCTCCCTTTTCTTGAAACTCTAACCAATAGGTCCAACAATACCAACAACAAGTGCCAAAAAAATGCTTCCAATAAACCAATCCTATAGGATAACTTAAATTCTTTTATTCAAGTAAGCATGGGCAACCAATCCAAAAAAAATCAAAGGTTGGACTCATTTGAAGCAACCATGAAAAGGGTAAACATAAAGGTTGAGCAACTAGTTGAATACTTGTAGAAACAAGGAAAAGAGACGTTATTAGTTCAAAATGACAAGTGAACACAATGACATGGGTACATTGAGTTTATTAGAAATAGAAGTTCCACAAGCAACGTCTTGCTAAGACGATAAACTAAGTATTAGATGGAAGACAACCCATTAAGCTTTTTTTTGTTTTTATTTATTTATTATTTTTATTTTGATAGTTATATTCTTTTTATTATTATCTTTACTTTTATTTTAATTATAATGATTTAATATTTGGTTTATATTTAATGCTTAGTAGTATATTAGTTATAGATTTATAATTATATATATATATATATATATATACATACATGTATGAAATTGGGGAGTAAAGAATTCAACTTTGCACCCTAGCATGAAGTTTTGTGTATTGTAGCCCCATGGTATCTTAATGTTTGGTTTGAAAAATTCTTTATTCGTGTCGTGTCATGAAGTAACTTGCACGGTGGCCTAGGTGTAATTTTTCACTAAAACCACTAGCCCTACTCCTTTCATACCATTTTGTCTCAAATTTTATTTCCTTCTTCCATATAACCCTAAATTTCTCTCTCCCTAAACATATCAAATTCAATAAAAATAATATCTTTTTTCAAAATGAGAGGTGAGTTTAATTACATGGGGACATTGATTTTATTAAAAATGGAAGTTCCATAAGCAACGCTTTCCTAAGACGATAAATTAAGTCCTAGATGGGCAGCAATCCATTAATCTTTTTTGTTTTGTTTATATTTATTTATTATTTTTATTTTGATAGTTATAGTCTTCTTCTTATTATCTTTATTTTTATTTTAATTATAATAATTTACTATTTGGTTTTTATTTAAAGCTCAATCGTATATAAGTTATATATATATTTATAATTACTAAAACTAATATATATATATATATATATATATATATATATATATATATATATATATATATATATATAAATAATCTTTTGCAATATCCAGAATATTTTTTTCAGAAAACTTTAATCAAGAAATCTTTATATTATAAAGGATAGTTCCATTTATGCTAGTAAAATAAATTTTCTTATAAATGGAAAACAAAATGCTGCTTTACATATAAAACAAAAAATCTAGTTTCCAAAAATTAAAAAAGAATTGCAGTCAAGTTTCGCAAAACAAAAGATTTCTAAATTTTAAAATCTTTTTAAAGAAGTTTGCTCATATTTACCAAATTACTTCTAGAATAGAAAGAATAATATGGTAAATTTACCTTATAAACCAAATTTCTACCAAAGCTTGACCCATTGAAATGAATGCTGGTTTAGAACAATTTTGTCGCAAAGAAATCCAAGATCTTGAATCTAAAGGATTAATTTCAAAATCCAGATCATCACCTTGGAGTTATGCGACTTTCTATGTCAACAAAGCCTCTGAAATAGAAAGAGGAACACCTAGTTTGGTTATGAACTATAAACCTCTAAACAAAGCTTTAAAATGGATTTGTTACCCGATTCCTAACAAAAAAGATCTCTTAGAAAGACTTCGTTTTGCATGCATATTCAAAATTTGATAGGAAGTCTGGTTTTTGGAAAATCCAAATAAAGCTAAAACATTGTTATAAAATGACATTCATCATTCCATTCGAACAATATGAATGAAATCTCATGCTTTTCAGTTTAAAAAATTCACCTTCTAAGTTTCGAAGGATTATGAATGATATTTTTAACTTATACTTAGAATTTTTCATTATTTACATCGATGATGTACTTATATTTTCAAACTCCATTGAACAACATCTAAAGCATCTCAAAACTTTCTTTTATGTTATTAAAAAGAATGGTATCATTTTATCAACAAAAAAGATATCTCTACTTCAAGCCAGAGTTATGTTTCTACCTCACTTTGTGTCTCATGGAACTATCACTACTATAGAAAGGTCCTTACTATTTGCCAATAAGTTTCTTGATAGGATTACAAATAAAACCTAACTTCAAAGATTTTTAGAAAGCCTAAACTATGTTCTAGATTTATATCCCAACATAAACTGCTTAGCAAAACCTCTTCACAATAGGTTTAGAAAAACCCTGAGCCCTGGACAGATGAACATACTAGTATAGTTCAAAAAATAAAAAACCAAGTCCTAGATATTCCTTACCTACACTTAGAAGACTCTAGCCTACCCAAAGTTGTAAAAACCATTGCTAGTGATAATGGGTATGGGGGTATCCTAGAACAAGTCTAGGGGGGATAAAGAATTGGTTGTCCAGTACACCTCTGGCCATTAGAATGATATTCTAAACAATTATTCCACAATAAAAAAAGAAGTTTTATCAATTATTTTATGTATTACTAAATTTCAATCTGATTTATTAAGTCAAAATTTTATGTTAAGAATTGATTATAAATCAGTAAAAGAAGTTTTACAAAGAGATGTACAAAATATACCTCAAAGTAGATTTTTCCTATATCGTAAGCCATATTAAGTATCTTTGAATTTAATATAGAATTTATTAAAGGAGAGGAAAATTCTTTACCATATTTCCTTACTCAATAATTCTTACAAAATAGATAAGCCCAGTAATGCCTCGGAGAAAAGGAAAAGATAAAGAAGAACTAACAACAAAACCCATTTCTTCTTCAAAATCTATTATCACCTGATCCGAGTCAATCGGGTCCAAAATTCAACAGGACTCCCATTCCGATGTTAAAATGGAAAAATTTAGAAGTCGATTATGTCCCTTACTAAATCTCTAAAAATATGAAAAACCCTTCCAAAACTCTCTCTAGAGTATTGGAATGCAAAACTAGTCAACTGACCAAACCTGTACAGGTAAAAAATCTAAACTAATAATAAGGGAAGGATCTTCTTCCTCTTGTAAGATAATCTCTAAAATAGAGAAAAGAGAATCATGTTCTCTAAAATCATTTGAATATATTTTAAAACAGTTTTCTTAGACTATCATAACAATTGAAAAAGGATTTCATGGAAAAACCCTGATGTTTCTTTACAAAAAACGTTCTCAAAAAATTGATTCTATAAGCCTTAGGACTTGGCCAAAACTCTAGAATACTTTTAGTGTACTTTGGAATACACATGATTTGACCAAAACTCTAGAATACTATCAGTCCAAGAAAATTATGTATTTCTCAAAAAACTCTTTTAACCCCCAGAAATCGAGAGAAGATTCACAACCTTATGTATCTTTTTTACAAAATTCTACCTTCTTTGGGTGTACCAATGGTTTCTCGAGCCAACACATGACTCAAGAATTGTGGTTACTAAAAAAAGATATAAAATCAAATGGTGGACGACATTCAATATCCCCAAAACAATTCTAAAACCTGTTGTGGAAGAAGGGCTTTACGAAAAAGGCTATGGAATAGGGAAATCTGAAGAAAACTTTCTTATTTTTCCCTTCACAAAAAATTATTATCTGTAAAATCTTGTAAGCTCCTGACATATTTTTGTAAGTTTCATAACCTCTTTCTATAAATCTGTAAAAAAAAAATTTGATTCGTATGTAAAAATGTCTATGTAAAATGACTATGGCTGGTTAAATTGTCTTATTACTTATTATATGACTATTAAGTGATTTATTACTCCTAGATCCTTGTGCCGACTCTTGATATCAGAACCAAGGGGTTGAAAGGCTACTGTATATTATAAGCACTTGTTTTTACTATTGTTTCAATTTTGTTTAATCTCTATGTTTGTATTGAGTCATTTAGGGTCAGATGTTGGTAGTAAGTCCTGATATAGGCAGTAAATCCATTGTTAGACAGGCTGAAGTAAGTACAAACTTTAAATTAAATAAAATCCAACAGTAAAAAAGATGAGTTCTATTTCTATAGAGCTTATTCTTCTTCTTCTATAGAGCTTCTTTTTCTTCTTTTGCTATCAATATTAAAACCAAGATTGTGGTCAACAGTGAAGAAATCACTATGGAAGATTTTACAAAATAAATTGATAATTGGAAAATTCCTAAAATCCAAAAAGATCATATATATATATAAAAGTAACAAATTAAATTTCTTTAAAATTGATTATTCTATTAAAATCGAAGAAAGAGATATTCAACTTTCTTCACCTTTCACTATTCACTTATTTTCTCCAAATTCATTAAAAAAATATTAACAAAGGTTACCTATATGTCCATGTTGGCTTAGTCTAAGTAAGCTTAAAACCTTTGACCAAAGAAGGTCTTAACACTTCTATCTTAGCTACTCTTAGAGATGCTAGGTTTAAAAATTTCTAGGATTCTTTCTTAGGAATAGTTGACTTGAGTCTTTATAAAGGTCTGATCTCTTTTGATTATTATCCTAACTTTACTATTTTATTAAATGACAAAAATATTTTAAAATAACTCATTTTACAAATCCTAACATAAAACTATGATGTGATCAAAGGATTTATCCTTATTACGTTGATATTTCAAGTACATTAAATAGCCATGACCTCTGCATTTAATACAGCTCTACCTATTTTAACTTTGAAAGTATGGAATCAAATGTTGATATTGTGGATTGTGTGAGATTTTCGAAGGATGTTCCTCTTATGTATGTATTAAAGGAAATAATGTAAAATTTTCAGATAGGATTTAAGCTCAAACCATCAATTGAAGGGCCACCAAGTTTAGACTTCACACTTTTACCATCCCATCCCCAATAAAGTAGACAAGGGAATTAGTCCAATAGAGAGGTGAAAAAGATGTTGGAAATACATAAATTGCATGAGTTACAATGGAGTGCTTATGAGAATGCAAAAAAAGTTCAAAAAGAAAACAAAATTATGGCATGTGAAGATAATTGAGCACTATGTTTGCGAACCTGAACATAAAGTATTATTGAAAAAATCAAGACTCAAATTGTTTCCAGGAAAAATCAAAAGTAAATGAACACAAAAGGATGTACCTTAGAAGTTTATATGATCGTCTAGTCTAGGGCGTTAAACGTGACGCTGGTTGGGAGGAAACCCAATGTTATTTTATTTAAATTTTTATTTTTTTTATTTTTTGGGTGAATAAATATGGAGAGCAATGGTGCAGCAAGATGATTATTTCAGTGACATATGTGGTGTGCCAAAGCTAAGGGAGTTTTCTTTCATTTCACTTTTTTATATTTATATGTGCACATTAGGAACAATGTGCAATTTAAATTTGGGGGGAGGGAACTTCATTCTCTACTTTAGTACTTAGTATGCATTTTCAATTTTTAGGGAATTTGTTTTTGTTTGGGTAGAAATTGATAAATATTTGAAAACTAAATGCATGCATGCTTGATATGAAACATATGAACTCAATGATAAAAATTGGTTGTCATGACTAGGATAAGGAATGTAACATATTTGTTAAGATACTTACATTAATCATGTGATATGCTTGCTAGATTTGATTGGATTGATTCAAATTTTTACGCACATATTCATGATTGATTTTGGTGTTCTTATTTAAAAAAAATTGTAGTGAGTTATACGATTTGATGAGATCTATCAGGTTTTATAATTTATTTGATCATCCTTTCAGGTAAAATTTTGAATAGTATTTAGCAAAAGAAAGGATTTAGTCCTTATTTGGATCGATTGAGTCTTTCAAGCTAACCATTATTAATATCTTTATTCTCCCATTTGAGCCTGACAAAGAACTTTTCATATCTTTAAGCTACATTTTATGCCCAACCAATAAGTATTACCTTTACCCTTGCACATTTAGCTTATATGAAAAGAAAAAAAATAGTGTAAGGGTAAAGGTGCATAAAATGTGACTAATAATGTGCTATGCTATAGAGTAAGGTGAAATGTAATACACCCTATAAAAAAGAGAGAAAAGAAAGAAGCAAAACTCACAACACAATTATCCCTCTAAAGAAAAAGAAAATAGAATTGAAAATAAGTTTAGGGGTGTTGTGAAGTTACAAAAAAAGATATGGAATAATAGAATGTGAAAAGAATGATAAGAGATGGTGCACTAAAATATCAAGTAAAAGCACAATTACAATTAAAAAGTGCATGATGAACAAAAAGAAAACCAAGGTGTGGAAAGAGCCTAAATGTCTTTATTTATCAACCTTTACCTAAGCCTTACATTATAAGCATGTAAAGTCCTTATTGATATTTAGCTAAGTGCATATTTATATTAGTGGAGAGAAATGTGAAAAATAGACTTATGAGACTTGTTTTAAGATTGAATTTATTAGCATGCTCATATATGTTGATTTCATGAGTGCATTGGATGATATCATGTGCAGTACACACACACAAATCAATTTGTCAAAAACCTTGCACATCCTTATATTTATGGAATGTTGATTGATGAATATGTGAACCTCCATATTATAGGATTGTATGAATTTTGAGAGGTATAGTTTTCGTGAAATATGCATGTACTAATAGAAATATATTTATAAATATACTACCCATGTTATTTTATTTAGTTATACTTGGCTTTACTTGAGGACAAGCAAAGAGTTAAGTTTGGGTGTATGATGACTCTATGAAAGTAGAGTCATTAGCACATCTTTTTACTTAATATTTACTTTTTTATTCAATAAATAGTATTTTTGGGGATATAATTATTAAAATATAAACTTTTTAGTGAAAATGGGTGAAAATATAATTTCTTGATTTTTTTAGAATTTTTATGGATTTTTCAAGAATTTTTAACATAGGATGAATCAAAAGCTGCCATATGGCATGCCATGTAAGTAGAGCATCTAACTAAGCAAGTCACATGGATTCCATGCAAGTTGAGACAATGAATCCTAAATTGTAGTGTGTGAGGAGGAAAGAAGCGCATGACATGTGTCAATATGATGTTCAATTCTAGTTTGGAGCGCAGTCAAACAACACTAACACGTGTCATCACGTTATTTCTCCCCACGATCCACCAATGTGTCATGATATCTACATTCGTGGATCACATTTCACCATGTGGCATTGACTTAGTATACGTTGACTCAGATAGGTCTCCCTTACCATACTTTGCGCTCTGATTCGCCTAGTAAATTTTGTGTGCCACGTTTTGCGTTGTGATTGGTTGACACTTTTAATTTTGCTTGTATTGATCTCAATCCTTGATCTAAAGTTCATTTGATGATCCATATTACACCTGAGCTATATTTAAGTCTCTAATCACCCCATAAACCCTAATGAGCTGCCATTAGCATAATTTTGATCAGTTTTTGGAGTTAAAAAATAGAGAAAATACAGAAAAATTCAAAAGGAGATATAATTTTGGTGGAGATTCAAGAGAAAATTAGTACTACAACTCAAGAGATTGATTGTATATCTTCTTCTACTCTTTTCTTTATCAATTTTTATGTCTTTCCTTATGAATAGTATGAGCCTCATGGACAAAATTATGTCTAATTAATTTACTAATCTAGGAATCTTTTGAACCCAATTTTCACCATGTGATGATCTAATATTTTACCCCAATTATAATTATAATTTAATTATATTATTTAATCTGATTTTTTTGTTATCAATTGTTTGGCCAAGAAATTATTTATAGAGGTAATTAAAGAGATTTGAGAGAATTATTTAATTGTTTGTATTGATTAAATAACATACAAAGTTTCTATGCATATATGTATGGTTCTTATGTATGTGATCCATAATTGATGAACTTAATGAGTAGTATTTAATTTAATTGGCATGAGAGTGTGACAAGTTAATTAATATATGGTATGTATTTTACTTGAGAGAGGAATACATGCTAAGTTAGACTCAATTGATCATGTAATTAATTAATAATAATAATGGGGGGATTTTAGCGATTCACATGTTTAGAAAATTGGAGAATTAAGTATTCCTGGATATTTTATCATATATCTTCTTAGTTACTGAATATGATTTAATTAATTATTGTAAATTACTTTTAGTTATTTTAATTCTGCTTTCTTAAAATATAAAAGCACAAAAAAAAAATTTATTTTTTAGTTTTAAAAATTATTTTCTAATAAAATAATCTCCGTGAGAACGATCTTTTCTTATCATTATATTACTTGTTATGATACATATACTTATGTATTCATTGCATACACAATTTGTGTGCCGCGGTATCTCACCCAGTCTATACTAAAGCCCAAAACCACGATAAAAACCAATCATCACCCTAATCTCCAACAGCTACAACTATAATGGAAAACATATCCCATGAGTTAAATGTCTTGGAGAAGGATGATTTTTAAGTTGATAAATATATTTGCATGATGATTTTTATGCATTTCATAACAAAGGAAAGGTAAAATGGTTCTTCAAAAACTTTTTGAATACTCATAAAGAGATTCAAGAAGAATTTTATAAATTTGTTCTTGAGCATAAAATTCATATTTTATTTTTTGATTAGTTTGAACATTCTGCATCTAAAAAACATATTGCATACCATTTCAAATTCATTAAGCCTGTAACTATAAAGAAAAAAGTTCCAGTTTGGGAAACCTGATAAGAGTCAAATTATTGTATTTTTGTTATGATTTAAATGTTGATATTTGTGTGAAAATTGCGTTTATTTGATTATTTAATCCACAAATGTCATTTCACGGATATTTTGTGTTTAAAGTACAATTTCAGGTAAAATCATAATTTTGGAGAAGTTTGGGACAAATTTCTATAATGGGATTGAGTGCAAATAAAAAGAAAACAAAATTTCAGAATTTGGAATTTCGCCGCCGGCGAGAATATATGGAGAATACGTTGAAAATCATGCAGGGAGTATGGATTTTGGCAAAGCAATCTCGCCGCCGGCCAAAGCAATCTCGCCGTCGGCCACAGTAATCTCGCTACCGGCCACAGTAATCTCGCCGCCGGCGAGATTTAGCAGAACAAAAAGCGTAACTTTTCCAGAAATCTCATTGCGGCGAGAACAATGTCGCCGCCGGCGAGTTTCATCCGAAAACACATTTTTTATTGTGTTTTGTTCCAAAATTTCCCCCCAAACCCTAGATCTATATATACAATATGATGGAGAAAGAGGGGGACGGCAGAGAGAACAAATCTGAGTCATTTTTGGAGGAAAAAAAGGCAATTTTGGAGAGATCATCACCATTGTTGCTACCAAGTCTTCATCTTCAAGAGTTTTTCATCTCTTCTCCTTAGCTTTCATATTCTGCATTTTATTCAGATTTGTTATTCATGAATTCAATTGAAATAATGGTTGTTCTTATTTCCTTTATGAACTAATTCATTTTTGCTAAGGCTATGATGTAGTTGAATCAAGGAAATCTAGTGCATGATGTATGTGATAAATACCGTGTGTTCAATGAATACACAAGTATATGTATCGCAACAAGTAATATAATAATAAGAAAAAATCGTTCCCACAGAGATTATTTTATTAGAAATTAATTTTTAAAACTAAAAAAAATAAAAATAAATTTTTTGTGTTTTTATATTTGAAGGAAGCAAAATTAAAATAACCAAATGCAAATAGCAATAGTTAATTAAATCAGATTTGATAACTAAAAAGATATGTGATAAAATATCTAGGAATACTTAATTCTCAATTTTCTAAGAATGTGAATCGCTAAAATCCCTCCAATATAATTATAAATTAATTACATGATTAATTGGATCTAACATAGTATGTATTCTTCTCTCAAGTAAATTACACATCATATAATAATTAATTTAATTACACTCACATGCCAATTAAATTGCATACTACTCATTAAGTTCATCAATTATGGATCACATACATAATAATCATACATTTTTGCCTAGAAAATATGCTTGTTATTTAATCAAGAAACAATTAAATAATTTTCTCAATTTATTTAATTTCCACTATAGATAAATTGTTGGTCAAACAATTAATAGCATACAAATCAGATTAAGTAATATAATTAAATTATAATTATAATTGGGGTAAAATATTAAATCATCACATGGTGAAAATTGGGTTCATATAATCCCTAGATTAATAAATTAAATAAGCATAATTGTGTTCATAAAGCTCATATTTTTTATAAAGGAAGACATAAAAATTGATAAAAGAAAAGAGTAGAAGAAGAAATACAATTAATCTCTTAAATTGTAGTGTTAATCTCCTCTTATATCTCCACCAAAATTGTGTCCTCTCTTGAATTTATTTTCTTTTTAGCTCCAAAAATTGACCAAAATTATGTTAATGGAGGCCAATTAGGGTTTATGGAATGATTAGGGGCTTAAATAAACTCAGGTGTGATTTGGACCGTTAGATTAACTTTAGATCAAGGGCTACGATCAACACAAGAAAAACTGAGCATTCCATCCAATCATAGTGTGACACATGGGAGGGGAAATTCAGTAGGCAAATTATGGATCGATGAGTAGCAATGGAGACTGATCAGAGTCAACTCCTATTGAGTCCATGACACATAGCATGACGTGATTTGTGGAGATGGATGGCATGGCGTATAGGTGGAATGCACAGAGCAATGGCATAGTGACACATGGCATGGTACATTGACCAATTTTTGAACTCGGATTGAACGTCGTGTAGACACATGACATGCAATTTTTCCTCTTCACACGCAACATAATTTGATTTGCTCTCTATACTAGTGTGGCGTCTGCGTGGCTTGTACACTGATGACTCTATTTTCATAGAGTCATCACACCCCCAAACTTAACTCTTTACTTATCGTTAAGTAAAGCCAAGTATAACTAAATAAAATAACTTAGGTAGTACATTCACAAGTATACTTCTATTAATACATGCATATTTAACGAAAACTATCTCTCTCAAAAGTCATACAATCCTATGATAAGGAGGTTCACATATTCATCAATACATGAATATGCAAGGTTTTTGAAAAATTGATTCGTGTGTGTGTGATGCACACTATATCATCCAATGCACTCATGAAGTCAACCTATATGATTATGCTAACCAATTCAATCGTAGAAAAAGTCTTATAAGTCTATTTTTCACATCCCTCTCCACTAATATAAATATGTACTTAGCTAAAGATCATTAAGGACTTTACATGGTTGTAATGTAAGGCTTAGGTGGTGGGTCGATATATGAAGAAATTTTAGGCTCTTTCCACACCTTAGTTTTTTGTTTTGTTCATCATGCACTTTTTAAATGTAATTGAGCTTTTACTTGATATTTTGATGCACCTTTTTTTGTCAATTTTTTCATATTATCTTATTCCACATATCTTTTCTCTTTTTTTTTGTAACATCACAACACCCCCAAACTTATTTTAAATTATATTTTTTTCTTCTTTAGAGGGATAATTGTATTGTGAGTTTTGTTTCTTTTTCAACTTTTTTTTCTTTTTATAGGGTGCATTACATTTCACCTTACTTTAAAGTAGAACACATGATTGCAATTTTTTTATTTTCATACAAGCTAAAGGTGTAAGGGTAAAGGTAATACTTATTTGTTTGACATTAAATATGGCTTAAAGATATGAATGATTCTTTTCTTTTGCTCAAATGGGCGACTAAAGATGTTAACAATGGTTAGCTTGAAAGGCTCAACTAATCCAAATAAGGCCTAAATCATTTCTCTTGCAAAATAGTATTTAGGATTTCGCCTCAAGGGATGATCAAATAGATTCTAAAACTTGGTAGATCTCATCGACTCGCATAACTCACTACAAATTTTCTCTCAATAAGAACACCAAAATCAATCATGAACATGTGCATAAAAATTTGAATCAATCTAATCAAAACTAGCAAGCATATCACATGATTAATGTAAATATCTTAAATATGTTACATTCCTTATCCTAATCATGACATCCAATTTTTATCATTGAGTTCATATGTTTCATATCAAGCATGCATACATTTAGTTCCATATATTTATCAATTTCTACCCAAATAATGATTAAAAACAACCTAAAAAGTAAAAAAGAAAATTCCCTAAAAATTTAAAAAGGAATACTAAATGCTAATGTAGAGAATGAAGTTCCCTCCCCCATACTTAAATTTCACATTTTCCTCTATGTGCACATATAAATATGTAAAGATAAAAGAAAAGAAAACTCCCTTAATTATGGCATACTACATCTGTCACTAAAATGCTCATTCTTGTTGCACCATTGCTCTCTATATTTATTCACCTACAAAACAAAAACAATAAAAATATAAGTAAAATAACGTTGGGTTGCCTCTCAACTAGCGTCACATTTAACATCCTTGACTAGACGGTCATATCAAGTCCTAAGGTATATCTCTTTGTGTCTATTTACTTTTGAGTTTGACTAGAAACAACTTAAGTCTTGATTTTTTCAATAATACTTTATGTTTTGGCTCGCAAACACGGTGCTCAATTCTTTTCTCATGCCATATTTTTGTTTTCTTTTTGAACTTTTTGGAAATCTTATAAGCACTCTATCGTAACTCATCCAATTTATGTATTTCTAATAGCTTTTTCACCTCTCCATTGGACTCTTTCACTTTCATACTTGATTGGGGATATGAGGGTAAAAGTGTGGGGTCTAAACTTGGTGGCACTTCAATTGAAGGTTTGATTTTAGATCCTATCTCAAAATTTTCCATAATCACCTTTGATATATATATGAGAGGCACGTCCTCCAAAAAGTTCACACTGTCTACAATGTCAACCTTTGATGCCATACTTTCAAAGTTAAAAAATGTTGAGTTGTTTTCTGGTGAGTTTATGTCCCTATTTATAACAACATGTGTTAAAGTCTTATATGTGGGAGACTCAACATATTCTTTAAGTTGTCCCCACATTCAGTAACATTTATCCTTAAACATTCATTAGCATTATCAATATTAAGGGGTTTAGATTCTTTAAAAACTTTAAATATTACTTGTTCATCTTGCACTCTCATTGTAAGTTCACCTTTTTTTACATCAATAAGTTCCCTTCCGGTTGCTAAGAATGGACGACCAAGTATGATAGGAATGTCACGGCCCTCTTTCATGTCTAGCACAATAAAGTCTACAAGAAATATGAATTTGTCTACTTTTACTAGAAAATCTTCTACCACACCCAAAGGTCTCTTAATTGATCTATCTACCATTTGTAATGTTATTGAAATGAGTTTGGATTTACCAACCCCCAATCTTTTGAAGACCTGATAATGGCATGAGGTTAATGCTAGAACCCAAGTCAAATAGTGCCTTACCAAAATGAATGTTCCCAAAAGTGCAAGGGATGTCAAAACTACTTGGATCTTTAAGTTTTTGTGATAGTTTTCTATTAAGGACGGCACTATAACCTTCAGTCAAAGTTATTGTTTCATGATCTCCATGCCTCATTTTCTTTGATAGTATATCCTTCATGAATTTGGCATAAGATGACATTTGTTCAAGTGCCTTTATGAATGGTATGTTTATGTGTAGCTTCTTGAAGACTTCTAGAAATTTTGAAAACTGCGTATCTGACTTTTGCTTTTGCATTCTATGAGGGAAAGGAATAGTGGGTTTTTAAAGGTTGTTTTCTTTGGCTAAATTATTTCCTTTTCAGTGCTTTCTTTATCCACTAGTTCCTCCTCATCCTTTTAAATTTCATATTTCTCCTCATCCTTTTCTATCTTATGTTCTTGTTCTAAAGTTCTACCATTCCTTAAGGCTATGGTGTTACACTAATCCTTACCTTCTCTTCTTGGGTTTACAATTGTGTCACTTGGAAGGTTACCTTGAGGCCTTTGACTTATAGCCTGAGTAAGTTACCTCATTTGGTTTTCTAAATTTCGAATTGAAGCCTCTTGAATGGACACTTTGGTATTTATGGATTGGATGAAATCTTTCATCATCCCCATTAAGGCATTTGTATTGTCTCAATAGGTGACTTCTTCTCCTAGGCTTGTGATTTATGTGGTTGTTGAAATGATTGATGGTTGAATTGATTACCACCTTGATTGTTGTTACTCCAAGAGAAATTTGGATGTTGTCCCCATCCAAGGATATATGTGTTCGAGTATGGATTATTATTTCGATTCATATTACCCATATAGCAAATGATTCAGGATTATTTGGACAATTATCAAACAAATAAGCTCCTCCATAAAACACACATGACACGCCTGAATCTTGGACTTGGTTTATACTCGCTGGTGAGTTTTGAGCCTTCAAACGATTAACCAAAGATGAAACTTGAGCTGTAAGTGATGTGATATCATTTACCTCATGCACTTTGGCTACTTTTCTTGTGGCTATCATTCTGTCCATTGGCCATTGATAGTTAATACTAGCCATTTTTTCAAGTAAATCAGAAGCTTGATTGTAAGATTTGGATAGCAAAGCTTCATTAGCAGATGCATCAACAATAGTTCTTGTGTGAGCATTGAGACCATTATAAAAAGTCTCCTTTTGAATCCAAGAAGGAATACCATGATGAGGACACTTCCTTAACAATTCCTTGAATCTTTCCCTTGCTTCATATAGAGATTCTCCTTCGTGTTATTGGTGGGAAGTAATGTCATTCTTAAGCTTGTCATTCTTTGTTGGTGGGAAGTATTTCATCAAGAATTTCTCCGCTAAACCATTCCAAGTTCTAATGGAATCAGGTGACAAAGAGTTTAGCCAAGCTCGAGCACAGTCTCATAAGGAGTAAGGAAACAATCTAAGCCTAAATGCCTCATCGGTCACACCACTGAACTTAAATGAATCTACAATTTCAATAAACAATTTGAGATGAATATGAGGATCCTCTATTAGTAATCCGATGAATTCTCCAACTGTTTGTAGCATTTGAAACATCATTGGCTTTAGTTCAAACTGATTAGCTTGAATGTTTGGCCTTTTATTACTTGGATTCAATCCTTCCAATGTAGGTATTGCATATCCATTCATAGCTTTATCTCTGTCATCCATCAAAAGCATTTGATTGTTCAAGTTTATCTCATTATTTTTTATTTTTAATGGATTATTCATTTCTTTCTCTTGGGTGACTTGTTGTTTTCTAATTAATCTCTAAGTACGCTCAATTTCAAGATCTAAAGGTAAAATTTTTAATGAAATAGACTCAACTATATTTCTACAATACTAAATGAGATGTCTAAATAAAAACTAAAAAAATAATAACCAAATAAATAAATTAAAGTAAAAAAATAAATAAATAAGTAAAGAAAATAAATAAAAGAATTTAACTAGAATAAATAAATAAATAAGTCACTAAAATAAAATAAGTAAATTAAAATTAAAATTAAAGTAAAGAAAAATAAATTAAGAAAATAATAATAATAATAATAATAAATTATTAATTTCTAATACTTATATCGTAAGGGTGCCAAAAACTTAATCACCACACACGAAGTGTGTGTAATGAATATGCAAGTATATGTATCGCAACAAGTAATATAATGATAAGAAAAGATCATTCCCAAGGAGATTATTTTATTATAAACTAATTTTTAAAACTAAAAAAAATAAAAATCAATTTTTTTGTGTTTTTATATTTTAAGGAAGCAAAATTAAAATAAATAAATGTAAATAGTAATAATTAATTAAATCAAATTTGGTAACTAAAAAGATATATGAGAAAATATCTAGGAATATTTAATCTCTCAATTTTCTAAGCATGTGAATCGTTAAAATCCTCTAATATAATTATCAATTAATTACATGATCAATTGAATCTAACCTAGCATGTATTCCTCTCTCAAGTAAACTACACACCATATAATAATTAATTTCATACTACTCATTAAGTTCATCAATTATGGATCACATACATAAGAATCATACACATCTGCCTAGAAACTATGCATGTTATTTAATCAAGACAAACAATTAAATAATTCTCTCAAATTTATTTAATTACCACTATAGATAAATTGTTGCCCATACAATTAATAACATACAAATCAGATTAAATAATATAATTAAATTATAATTATAATTGGGGTAAAATATTAAATCATCACATAGTGAAAATTGGGTTCATAAGATCCCTAGAATAATAAATTAAATACACATAATTGTGTTCATAAAGCTCATATATTTTATAAAGGAAGACATAAAAATTGATAAAGAAAGAGTAGAAGAAGAAATACAATTAATCTCTTAAATTGTAGTCTTAATCTCCTCTTGAAACTCCACCAAAATTGTATCCTATCTTGAATTCTTCTCTATTTTTCTCTCTTTTTAGCTCCAAAAATTGACTAAAATTATGCTAACGGAGGCCAATTAGGGTTTATGGAGTGATTAGGGGCTTAAAAAAAAGCTCGGTATGATCTGGACCATCAAATTAGCTTCAAATCAAGGGCTACGATCAAAACAAGCAAAACTGATAGTTCTAGCCAAACACAACGTGACACACGTTTTGTCCTCCTCACATGCAGCGTAATGTGATTCGCTCTCTGTGCTTGTGTGGCGTCTGTATGGCATGCCACGTGGCAACTCCTGATTGGTCATACGTTAAAAATTCATATAAAATCTAGAAAAATTCCAGAAAAATCCCAAAATATTCCAAAAATTATATTTTCACCCTTTTTCATTAAAAAGTTTATATTTTAATATTTTTGACCCAAAAATACTATTTATTGAATAAAACAAGTAAATATTAAGTAAAAAAGTGCGCAAATGACTCTATTTTGATAAAGTTATCAGTTTACAAATGGAATATTGATTGCATGACTAAATATTAGATCTTGAACCTTCTCCATCAAACGAACGTGGCGTCAAATGCTTATAAAACCCAATTTGGAACCTCTAAAAAAATAGTTGTTATACTTTTAATAGCTAGCTTTTCAGGAAAACTCAAAGGATGATGGGACTTTTATGTTACCAAAAAACAACAATTGGATATCTTACATGCTATCCAACTCGAGAGAATGGTGAACCCATTCTTGACTATCTGGGAGAACTTATTTAGGATGAAGTATCAACTTTTATCTTTACAATCTCGTTGCATTTTGTAGGTGACTCCTCACACCTAAAAGATAAAAATATCGACCTCTTTTTAAACCTAAGGTGTAAGAAACTCAGCGATTTCCAATGATATAAAACAACCTTCCTTAATAGAGTTTTTTGTAGGGCCATTCTTCCATGGTAGGTTTTAGAATTTTTTTGGGGACATTGAATGCCATCCACCACTTGATTTTATATCTTCTTTTAATAACACAATTCTCGAACCCTGTGTAGGCTCGAGAAACCATTGGAATACCCAATGAAGGTAGAATTTTGTAGATAAGATACATAAGGCTTTGAATCTTCTCTCAATTTCTATGGATTTAAAGAGTGTTTTGAAAAAAAGGTATAACTTTCTGGGATTTCTAGTGAAGATCCAAAAAACTTCCACCAATAAGGTAGTTTGGTAGGTTTAATGGTTTGTAATTGAAATAAAATAACCAAGAATGGGAATATTTTTGGTTTAGGATTAAGAAAGTATTGAACCATGCCCGTTCAAAGTCTCAACAATTGAAGTCTTTACAGTGGTATAGATTGGTTTTGAGATTGTTGAGGAAGGTTTAAGTTTGGATAAATCTAGAGCCTATTTTGATGGAGACAAGACTTTGATAATTTTCCAGGTAGAGTAGGAAGGATATGTTTGGTTATTTTGGTGGAGGGAGATACTTCCTTTTTTATTAGTTTAGATGTTTTACCTGTAGAGGTTAGGGCCTCTGACAACTTTTACATTCCAATATTCTGTAAGGGTTTTGAGTAATTCTAGAGATTTAGTAAGGGATATAATCCATTTCTAAATTTGTTCTATTTTAACATCGGATAGAAAGTATAGTTGAGTTTTGGAACCGAATGACTCGGACCATGTGATAATAGATTTTGGAAAAGAAATGAGTTTTGTTGGTGGTTCTTCTTTACCTTTTCCTTTTCTCTAAGGCATTACTGGGCTTATCTGTATTTTAAGAATTCAAGTAAGGAAATCTATTAAAAATTTTGCCTTTCCTTTAAAAAATTCTATCTTAAAATCAAAGATACATAATATAGCTTGCATCTAGTAAAAATTTACTTCGAGGTTGTTTTGTACATTCTTTTGTAAAACTTCTTTTGTTGATTAACAATCAATTCTTAACAAATATTTTTTATTTAATAAATCAGATTCAAATTTGGTAATACATAAATCAATTGATAAAGTTTCCTTTTATTTTGGAATAATTCTTTTGACTATAATTCCAATGGCCAAAGGTGTACTGGATAACCAACTCTTTATCCCTCTGGACTTGTTTTAGGATACCCCCATACCCGATATCACTAGCATCAGTTTCTAAAACTTTGGACAAGCTAGGGTCTCCTAAGTATAGGTAAGGAATATCTAGGACTTGGTTTTTTTATATTTTGAACTATACTAGTATGTTCGTTTGTCCAAGGGTTAGGGTTTTTTTGAAGCCTATTGTAAAGAGATTTTGTTAAGCAGTTTATTTTGAAAAAAAAAATATAGAACATAGTTTAGGCCTCCTAAAAATCTTTGAAGTTGGGTTTTATCTACAATCCTGTCAATAAACTTATTAGAAAACTGTAAGGACCTTTCTATAGGAGTGATAGTCCCACAAGAAACAAAGTGTCCTAGAAACCAAACTCTAGTTTGAAGTAGAGATATATTTTTTGTAGATAAAGCTAGACCATTCTTTTTAATAACATAAAAGAAATTTTTTGAGATGCTTTAGATATTGTTCAATGGAGTTTGAAAATATAAGTGCATTATCGATGTAAACAATGAAAAAGGTGCATTTTTTAAACTGAAAGGCATGACATTCCATTCATATTGTCCAAATGGAACAGTGAATGTCATTTTATAACAATGTCTTGGCTCTATTTGGATTTGCCAAAAACAATACTTCATATCAAATTTTGAAAATATGCATGCAGAATGAAGTCTTTGTAAGAGATCTTATTTGTTGGGAATCTAGTAACAAATCCATTTTAAAGCTTTGTTTAGGGGTTTATAGTTTATAACTAAGTCAGGTGTTCCTCTTTCTATTTTGGAGGTTTTGTTGAAATAGAAAGCCACATAACTCCAAGGTGATCTAGATTTTGAAATTAATCCTTTAGATTCAAGATCTTGGATTTCTTTGTGACAAAATTGTTTTAAATCGGCATTCATTTGAATGGGTCAAGCTTTGGTCAGAATGTATGTTTCTTATAAATTTGGTTCAAAAGGTAAATCTGAGCAACTTCTTTAAAAATGTTTTGAAATTCAAAAATATTTTATTTTACGAAACTTGACTGCAATTATTTTTCAAACTGGATTCCTTATTTTAGATGTAAAACATCATTTTGTTTTCGTTTTATAAGAGCATTCATTTTACTATTATAAATGGAACTGGCCTTTACAATATTGAGATTTCTTGATTTAGATTTTTTTAAAAAAGGAAAATAGAGTCTTCCATTTTGGCCATTAGAAGAGATCTTATCATATTTTCACTGAAGGGAGTAATAAGGTTTATAAAAGGTGTTCCTAATATGACCAAGTGATGAATATCATCAATAAGATCAAATTGAGTTTTTAGATGGAAGTTTTCATTTAAAATGTTGGCTTTAACTTTTCCAGTAATTTGTATTTTTGAATTATGAATATTTTTTGGAGTAAAACCAATTTTATACAATTTTAAGTTAGCACCAGTGTCAAAGAGTGTGACTGAGTCCATCTTGAAATCTATTGAGAAAACAAGAGTTTTTTTTTATAATATATTTTTGTGTGGTTATTTCTTTTAGAACAAAGAGAAAATCCTCTGGGACCTTTTCTAAGCTCTCAAGGTTTTGATGATCAAGGTTTTCTTCCTTGTTAGAATCTCTCGCTTGTTTCAGTAGCAAGATGAGAGGCTAATAGTTGAATGATTTTGGAATCTTCTCTTTGTTTTTCTTTAAGCTATTTGATTTCTAACTTAATGGCTTTGATTTCAGATTTAAGGTCTTGGATAGACCCATGGATTTTTTGTGTTGTTTCTTTCTACCAAGGATTGCAGTGAGGTCATAAAGGCCAGTACGTGTAGAAGGAAGTTTCGAAGGCTTTTCCTTTTATTCATTGTCTAAGGAGCTAGTTAGACGGTGGAGGTATTGTTTTTGAAGGTCATGATTATATATGTGTTGGAAAATTTCAAGAATGAGACGTTTCTTTTTGGTGAGTATATTGATATGTTTTAGCTCATTGGTATCAAAATCAAAAGAAGTTGTGACTAATTCATCAATTAGAGGATTATGATCATCAGAAGAATAATAAAGATCGAGGTGCTAATCAAGTTAATGTTTCCAAGTGCTAATCAAGTTGATGTTTCCAAATATTCACAAAATCTTTAGCAAGGAATTGGCGGTCCAATGACTAGGAAAAAATTTGAAAGATCAAGTTGGGTGCAATGATTACTTTAGGAAGTAATTTTTTTTAATTAATTGTTGGCCTTTTATCTTTAGCAATTTTGTTTTAGTTAATTATAGAGCTTTCATGTTTATCAATTTTTGTTTTAGTGAATTGTGGGCTTTTTATTTTAAGTCTTTTAGTCTTTTATTTTTAAGGTTGGATTAGGCCCAATCCCTAACTAAATAAGCCTATTGGGCCTATTCCATCTAGGGTTTTTTCTTTTAGGGTTTCTTGCTTATAAAGAAGAAGAGCTATGTAATTTGGAGGAAGAATGAATATTAATTAATGAAAAGAAAATTTCATAAAGCTTCTTGCTTTGCCTTTTTGTGTTCTTGATTGAATACTTGAATCTGACTTATCAAAGGGAGTGATCATCCTTTGTGGCGTCCCAAGGTTTGGGTTTTGAGGACTTTGTTTCCATAGGATTCTAATCTGATCATTTTCAACACCTTTTTAGCAAATCAATTGTTTATATTCCTTTGAGTTTATGGGTTCCTAGGTTTTTCGCCTAAAGGGTTCGCATCATTTGGTATCAGAGCCTTGGTTGCTGAAAACAAGTTATCTATCTTCATCTATCTTTGTTTTAAATTTTAGATTTCAAAAAAAATTCATCCTTTGATTGTTTTTTGCTTTCTTGAGTCACAAATCACAAAAAAGAAGAGAAATTTTGTCCTTTTAAGTCTTGTGTTTTCTTTCAATTTTGTTGTCATTGTTTTTGTATTTGGGTTTTGTTTCCTAGTTTTCTTTGAATTCTTCGCATATTTTTCTTGATTCTTCATTTTCTGTGTTCAATCATCTTTGTTCTTAAAAAAAAAGAGAAGAGGTCTATTGGTCGCAATTTCAAAAAGACAATTTGATAAATCAGAGTTGCAAGTTTAAACGGCCATGACTTTTAACTCGGGTAACGAAATAAATATTATCTTATATCAAATCGAAGATCTTTTTGATTCATATAATGGTAATTATTAATCGACTACGTTCCATACCATTTTTCATCTTAAATTTCATCATTTAGACCACTTACCAAGGGGATAAAGATTTGTCTCAACTTTTTGCGTTGTTTTCAATTCATGCTCATTAGGGTTGCGAATTTTTTTTTTTTTTTGTAAATTTTCTATTCAAATTAGAAGTAGTAGCAGTAAAAAGAAAATAAATAAATAGAAAAAAAAAGAGAAGGAGAACATAGTAGTAGATTTTTCAAGAATCTAATTCTTGTTTTCTTGTTGAGTTTTCTTGTTCTTGTTGAAATTGGTTTTCCTTTATATTATTCTTGTTTCCCAAGACTCATTTAAAAAAAAGAATCATAGTTAATCAAGAGTCATTCTTTATAGTCCTATTTGGTTAAGAGTTTTCTTTTAGAGTCCTTTTTGGTCAAGAGTCTTTCTTAGAGTCCTCCATGGTCAAGAGTCTTTCTCTAGAGTCCTCTTTGGTCAAAAGTTATCCTTTAGAGTCCTCTTTTTTCAAGAGTCTTTCTTTAGAGTCCTATTTGGTCAAGATTCTTTCTTTAGAGTCCTCCTTAGTCAAAAAAATTTCTTTAGAGTCCTCCTTGGTCAAGAGTCTTTCTTTACAGTCTTCTTTGGTCAAGAGTCTTTTTTTAGAATCATAGTATTAAGTTTTTATAATTTTGAATTTTGAGATTGTCACCAATAAAATGGTTACTTCTTGAGATTAACTAGATTCTTTAATTTTGTTAAGAACACAAGGTAGGTTGGCATGAGCTTTAAGTGGTAAAAAAAGCAAAAATCGGGTAAAAAGAAGAAAAAAAGAGTGGTTGAAATATTGATAAAAAGAGGACGAAATAGTCAAAAGAAAAAGAGTTCGAAATAGTGAAAAAAGGAGTGATAACAATCTTATTTGAGAGCAAATACGTGAGAGATTGTGCGAGTTATCTCATTTTTTCCTCTACAATTTGAAAACATGAGTAAGGAAGGAAGAGAACCATAAGCGGGCGACTTAAAAGTCCTCTTCAAGACTTTTAATGACTAATTTAAGAAGCTAATGTAAGGTCAGATAATTTAGAATCCTCTTCTAAGACATAAAAGAAGACATAGAAAACATGAGTTCGAGGAAGAAGAAGCTAATTCCATAATGGAAGAGAGAGCAAGTTGTAAATGGGATAAAAAGATCATGGATGTGCAGAAAAATGGAAAATCAAAAATGCCAATGCATGTGATGAAGAGATACCACTAGTGAAGGATGGTTCTAATGTTGAAGTAGAAGAACCTGTGCATAGAGATTTAGTTGTCATAAGGAGAGTCCTGAATATACCGCCTAATAATGAAGAAGATGACAAGAACCATGTTCATATTTTCCACACAAGATGTCATGTGAAGGATAAAGTATGCACATTAATTATTGATAGTGTGATTTACACTAATGTTGCTAATACCTTGTTGGTAGAAAAGTTAAATTTGAAGTGGTAGGAGCATCCCAAACCGTATAAGCTACCATGGCTGAATGATTATGGAGAAGGGGAGGTTAACAAACAAGTTTGGGTTCCTTTTTCAATTGGAAAATATGAAGATAAGGTTCTTCGTGATGTGGCACCATTGTATACTGCTCACATATTGCTCGGCTGACCATTGAAGTTTGATAGGAAAGTGTCATATGATGGTTATAAAAATCGTTATTTTTTTAAAATGAAAAACCAAAAATTTGTATTAGCTCCTCTCAAACCTTTGTAAGCTTATGAAGACCAAATTAGGATAGTAAGAGAGTGTAAGATGTGGGAAAAACAAAAGTGTGAGCAAGAGGAAATAAAGAAAGAGTAAGTAAGGTAGAGAGGGAAAATGGAGAGAAAAATGAGCTTAATGGAGGGAAAAGTGAGAAAAAAGAAGAAATTGAGCACAAAGAATAGAAGAGTGAGAAAAGAGGAGAAAAAAGTGACCAAAAATAAGAGAAAAATAAAAGAATGAGTGCATTTGCTGAAAAACAAGAGAATAAGAGTGCAATGATAGCAAGGCAACAAGTACTTGTACTTATGTACAAGGATGTTTATATTTCTAATAATGATCTTAACTCATCTTTGCCTAGTGTCGTTGTATCTTTATTATAGGACTTTGAGGATCAACTTCTTGAAGGATTCTCCATGGATTACCTCCTTGAAGAGAAATTGAGCATCAAATATACTTCACTTATGGATCCGTTATACCAAATCGACCTTCTTATAGAGCTAATATTCGAGGACGAATCTTTTGAAAAATGAGGGGAATAATAGAGATCAAGGTGCTAATCAATTAAATGTTTCCAAGTGCTGATCAAGTTGATGTTTCCAAATATTCACAAGATCTTTTGCAAGGAATTGGTGGTCCAATGACTAGGGATAAATTTGGAAGATCAGGTTGGGTGCAAGGGTTATTTTAGGAAGTAATTTTTGTTTTAATTAATTGTGGGCCTTTTATCTTTAGGAATTTTTTTTTAGTTAATTATGGACCTTTTATGTTAAACAATTTTTGTTTTAGTGAATTGTGAGCTTTCTATTTTAAGTCTTTTATTTTTAAGGTTGGATTAGTCCCAATCTATAACTAAATAACCCTATTAGGTCCATTCCATCTAGGGTCTTTTCTTTTAGGGTGTCTTACTTATAAAGAAGAAGAGCTATGTAATTTGGAGGAAAGAATGAATGTTAATTAATGAAAAGAAAATTTTAGAAAGCTTATTGTCTTGCCTTCTTGTGTTCTTAATTGAATACATTAATCCAACATATCAAAGGGAGTGATCATCATTTGTGACGTCTCAAGGTTTGGGTTTTAAGGACTTTGTTTCCTAAGGGTTCTAATATAATCATCTTCAACACGTTCTTAGAAAATCAATCCTAGGTTGTTAGCCTAAAGGGTCCACATCAAAGAGTCTTCAAAACAGGCTTCAAACTCGGAGGATTCAACGACAAGGGTAGAGAGTTTTTGGAAAGTCTCTTCCTCGAGTTGTAATGCTTGGAGTTTCTTGGAAACTTGACATTATTTTGCAATATGGCCCTTCTTACCACATTTGTAGCAAGCAATATCTTTTAGGTTTGGTTGAAAGAGGCTTTTGGCTTTTTAGAGGGTTGTTTGTATGTTTTCTGAAGGGTTCCTTTTGAAATATAGTAAAGGAAGTTATTTTGTGTTTTCAGAATGGTTTGGAAGAGGGTTTTCTATTGTAACTTCCATAACAATGCTTAGTTTTTGAAAGGGAATTGTCCAATTTTTGACAAAAAGAACCTAGTTCTTTCTTGGTATTTATCAGTTTCCATTTGAGATGCTTTTGTAACTTCATATCTTGGAAAATATGAAGTCCTCGTTTTTGGGTAAAGCTAACCAGTTCATTGTAAGTGAGCTGATCATAAGGAATTATGTGGTTTCCAAAGGTTTCATGGATTTTGTTTCTAACATTTTCTTCTAGAAGGGTTGGAAGTCCTATAAGAAACTTTTCTTTCTAAAAGGTTAGGTTAGAGTCTTCCAGGAGTAAAACTCTGTTAAGGAAGGTTGTTTTATACCATTGGAAATCACTAAGTTTTCTACACCTAAGGTTTGAAAGGAGATCAGATTTTTTATCTCTTAGGTGTGAGGAGTCACCCATAAAATGCTGTAAGATTGTATAGATAAAGGTTTATACTACATCCTAAATAGGTTCTCTCAAATAGTCAAGAATAGGTTCACCATCCTCTTTGGTTTGAATAGCACTTAAGATATCCAATTGTTGTTGTTCGGTAAGATAAAAGTCCCACCATTCTTTGAGTTGGCCTAAAAAGCAAACTATTAGGTGTTCAACAACTTTTTAATTAGAGGTTCCAAATTGGGTTTTAAAAGAATTTGATGCCATGGTCATTTGTTGGAGAAGGTTCAGAATCTAATATTCTATCATGCCATCAATATTCCATTCGTAAATGGAAGAGGTATTGTATTTTGGTTGGATAATCTAATTTGGTTGGGTTCCCATATCTAAATCTGAGGACATAGCAGGTATTATGCTCATAAGTGTTGGGTTTTTCTAGTTTAATTTTGCAATTTCAGAAGATGGTTCCTGAAAGGCTTCATCACTTGAGGTACTAGCATCTAAATTTAAAACACTAATACTCTAAGGTGTTGTTTAAGGTGTTTCGAGAACTATATGACTATTATTAAAGCTAGTAGGTTGTTTTATACCATTGGAAATTGCTAAGTTTTTCACACCTAGGGTTTGAAAGGAGATTGGCATTTTTATCTCTTAGGTGTGTGGAGTCACCTATAAAATGCAACGAGATTATAAAGTAAGGGTTGATACTACATCCTGAATAGGTTCTCTATATAGTCGAGAATGGGTTCACATCCTCTTTTGTTTGGATAACATTTATGATATCCAATTTTTGTTGTTTGGTAAGATAAAAGTCCCATTATCCTTTGAGTTGGCCTAAAAATCCAACTATTAGGAGTTCATCAACTATTTTATAAGAGGTTTTAGATTGAGCTTTATAAGTATTTGACACCTTGGTCATTTGTTAGAGAAGGTTCATGATCTGATATTCAGTCATGTTATCAACATTCCATTCGTAAATAGAAAAGGCATTGTAGTTTGGTTGGATAATCTGATTTGGTTGGGTGCATATATCTAAATTTGAGGACCTAGTAGGTATTATGCTCACATGTGTTGGGTTTTGCCACTTTAATTTCATAATTTCAGGAGATGGTTCCTAAAAGGCTTCATCATTAGAGGTATTAGCATCTAAATGTAAAACACTAATATTCTGAGGTGTTGTTTGCGGTGTTTCTGGAACTATAGGACTAGTATTAGAGCCAATAGGTTCTAACTTGCTCATTTGGTCCCTAATAGCTTAAAGAAACTCGTTTTTGTTTGATTTTACTTTGTTTTAGGCTTATTTGGAAACTTGGAATGGTTTAAAGGTAGGATTTTTTTATTTTTTGGTTAACTATTTTGCTAGAATTGGAGAAAACATCATATTGTTGGTCCAGACATTCTAGCCTAGTAAGTTGTTCACCTAAGGTGTTTAGGTTGATATTTATGAAATTTTTTTAGGATGATATTTTTTAGGTTGGTAGAGGAGTCTTCTTGAGGTTTTCATAAATATCAGCCTAAATACCTTAGGTAAACAACTTACTAGGCTAGAATGTCTGGACTAACAATATGATGTTTTCTCCAATTCTAGTAAAACAGTTGACCAAAAAATAAAAAATCCTACCTTTAAACCATTCCAAGTTTCCAAATAAGCCTAAAACAAAGTAAAATAAAACAAAAAATGAGTTTCTTTAAGCGGAGGATGTTCAGCCTCCACTTCACAATTTGGGGTTTCCCAAACAGGTATTTTTTTCTTTATAGTTATAGGCTTAATGGATTTGAAAGTGTATGTAATATGTTTTTTAGATGCAAAAATTTCAAAAAACAAATATATAAAATTTATGTTTAAGATCAAATTTATAAAATTCTTCTTGAACCTCTTTACCAGTATTCAAAATGTTTTTGAAGAACCATTTTACCTTTTCTTTATTATGAGATGCATAAAAATCATCATGGAAATATTTTTTATCAACTTGAAAATCATCCTTCTCCAAGAAATTTAACTAATTTGCTACATTTTCTGTTATAGCTAAGGGTGTTGGAGATTGAGGAGATGATTGGTTTTGATCTATTTTTTGGGCATTAGTATAGACTAAGTGAGGTACCGAGGTACTATAGTCTATATTTCGAAGGTTTGAGGTAGGTATATCAAAGGTATAATACCTAGATTGGGCTTTATGTGGTAGGTTTATGACAGAAGAGAAATTTGGAACCCTTCCAAGATTTATAGTTTCTGAAGAGGGAGCACTGGAGTACCTTGAAATAATTGATATATCAAAGCTTATTTTAACACTACCATTTATATATTATTTTATAATCCTATAATGGGTTTTTTGTTTAGGTATTTTTCTTTTTGACTCAGGCTGGGTTACTCCTTCAAGGAGCCACACATCTGCCAAGGTGATTTGATTCCACTCAATAGGGTTTGTTATGATTTTGTTAAACCTAGAGAGATCTATCTGTAGGAAGAGTGTTTCTCCTTTTTCCTATGAAATATGTGATTAGTATTAAATGCAAAGGTCTTGGCTTTATAATGTACTCAAAAAATCAATGCAACCAGAATAGATCCTTCGATCATATTGTAATTGTGTGTTTGGATTTGTAAAATGAGTGGTTTTAAAATATTTATGTTATTTAAGGAAATAGTATAGTTAGGATAACAATCAAAGGAGATCAGATCTTTATAATGACTTGACTCAACTATTCCTAATAAGGAATCCTAAAAAACTGTAAACTTAGCATCTCTAAGAGCAGTTAAGATAGAAGTGTTAAGACCTTATTTGGTCAAGGGTTTTAAGCCTACTTGGACTAAGTCAACATGGATATATATCAGTAACCTTTGTTAGTATGATTTTTTAAAGAATTTGGAGAAAATAAGTGAATAGTTTCGAAAGGTGAATAAAGTTGAATATCTCTTTCCTCGGTTTTAATAGAATAATCAATTTTAAAGAAATTTAATTTGTTGGTTTTATAAATCTAATCTTTTTGGATTTTAAGAATTTCCCAATTATTAATGCTTTTTGTAAAATCTTCAATAGTTATTTCTTCACTGCTAACCCTACAGTCTTGGTTTTACTATTGATAGCAAAAGAAGAAGAAAAAGCTCTACAAAAAATAGAAGTAATCTTTTTACTGCCAGATTTTTTTAAATTTAAAGTGTGTACATACTTTGGTCAGTATAACAATGGATTTACTACTTATCTTAGGACTTACTACTAACTTTTGACCCCAAATGACTCAGTACAAACATATAGATTAAACAAAATCTTAGTAGTAAAAGCAAGTGCTTTTAATTTGTAGGAACCTTTCAACCCACCCTTGGATCTGATACAATGAGTCCTTCCATGATAGGTTTTAACCTACGGTGGCTACATATTTTTAAATTGTTATATGCTAAAGATTATATTAGTCATGGAATATGTCGTGGATACTCGCTCTGATACCAATAGTCAATGATTATTGACTCATTACAAACACATAGATTATTATATATAGTAACCTGGCTATAATACCAAGAGTGGGCACAAGGATCTGGGGAGTAATAAATAACTCAATGGTCATATAACAAGTAATACGATGGTTTAACCAACCATAGTCATTTTACATAGACATTTTTACATACGAATCAAACAAGATTTTACAAAATTATAGAAAGAGGTTATGAAACTTACATAAATATGTCAAGAGCTTACAAGCTTTTATAGATAATAATTTTTTATGAAAGGGAAAATAAGATGCTTTCTTCAAAGGGAAAGCGAATGTTGACTGAAGAAAGGAGTGTTGGAGGTGTGTCTCAAAGACTTAAGAGATGCTTTCAATAATTGTGAATAGTGCTTTGTATGTCACTTTTCATTATAGGAGATGCTTGCACTATCTGTGAATAGTGTTTTATACCATTGCTATAATGCTAGACTTTTACACTTTTCATTTTGCAACATATGAGTTTTGAGCCCTAAAGCATAATGATAAAGCCCAAGGGCCATTACATATGGGTTTTAAATTTCTATACTAGATTTGGCAGAAAAATCCCAAAGCGATCATCTTCATTGTCATCTGCAAAGTCTACTAGAGGCTTTAAGTAATCTAAGGTAGAGACATTGATTGATTTGTTGGAAGATTCTGATTTGTTTTTTAAGAGTTGTTACATGATTCTTAGATATTCTTCTTCGTTTTTGCTGCAGCAAGTAATGCATTTTTGTGGGATTTTTGAGCTAAGAACTTGTGTTGTTTTGGTTGGAATTCTTCAAATTTTACTGTTCCATAGCCTGTTTTGTAGAGCCATTCTTCCATGATAGGTTTCAGAAATTTTTTTTGGGACATTGAATGCCGTCCACCACTTGATTTTATATCTTCTGTTAATAACACAATTCTTGAGTCATGTGTTGGCTCAAGAAACCATTGGCATACCCAACAAAGGTAGAATTTTGTAGAGAAGATACATAAGGTTGTGAATCTTCTCTCAATTTCTATGGGTTTAAGAAGTGTTTTGAAGAAGACATAACTTTCTTGGATTTCTAATGAAGATCCAAAAAACTTCCACTAATAGGAAAACTAAGAAGGTAGTTTGGTAGGTTCAATGGTTTTATAATTGAAATAAAATAACTAGGAATGTGAATATTTTTGGTTTTGGATTAAAAAAGTATTGAACCATGCCTATTCATAGTCTCAATAATTGAAGGTTTTACAGTGGCATAAAGTGGTTTTGAGATTGATGGGAAGGTTTTAAGTTTGAGTAGATTTAGACCCCATTTTGATGGAGAAAAGACTCTAATAATTTTATAGGTAGAGTATGAAGGATATGTTTTATTATTTTGGTGGGAAAAATGTTTGAATTCAGCAAATCTTGTGTATTCCAAAATACTTGAATAGTATTATTGGGTTTTGGTCAAGTCCCAAGGCTTATAGAACCAATTTCTTGAGAACATTTTTTGTAAATAAATATAAGGGTTTTGTCATGAAATCCTTGTTCGACTATAATGATAGTTTGAGAAGGCTGTTTTAAAATATATTTAGATGATTTTGGAGAAGATGATTCTTCTTTCTATGTTTTAGATATTATCTTATAAGAGGAAGGAGATCCTTCCTTTTTATTAGTTTAGATGTTTTACTTGTGGAAGTTGGGGCCTCTGATTGATTTTGCATTCCAATATTCTGAGAGAGTTTTGAAGGGCTTTAAGTAATTCTGGAGATTCAGTAAGGGACATAATCCACATTTGAATTTGTTCTGTTTTAACATAGAATTGAGAATCTTGTTAATTTTTTGACTTGACTGACTTGGACCAGGTGATAATAGATTTTGAAAAACAAATGGGTTTTGTTGGTTATTCTTCTTTATATATTCCTTTTCTTTGAGGCATTGTTGAGATTATCTGTTTTGTAAGAATTCTCAAGTAAGGAAATCTGGTAAAGAATTTTCCTCTCCTTTAATAAATTCTATTTTAAAATCAAAGATACTTAATATAGCTTTCCATCTAGAAAAAATCTTCTTCGAGGTAATGTTTTGTACATCTTTTTGTAAAACTTGTGTTGTTGATTTACAATCAATTCTTAACAAAAAAAATTGATTTAATAAATCAGATTGGAATTTGGTAATACATATATCAACTGATAAAATTTTCTTTTTTATTGTGGAATAATTCTTTTGACTATCATTCCAATGGCTAGAGGTGTACTAGACAACCAACTCTTTATCCCCTGGACTTGTTTTAGGATACCCTCATACCCGATATCACTAGCCTCAGTTTCTACAACTTTAGGTAGGCTAGTGTCTGCTAAGTGTAGGCAAGGAATATCTAGGACTTGGTTTGTTTATTTTTTGAACTATACTAGTGTATTTGTCTGTCTAGGGGTCAAGGTTTTTATTAAGCTTTTTATGAAGAGGTTTTGCTAAGCAGTTTATGCTGGGATAGAAATCTAGAACATAATTTAGGCCTCCAAAAAATCTTTTAAGTTAGGTTTTATTTGTAATCCTATCAGGAAACTTATTAGAAAACTATAAGGACTTTTCTATAGGAGCTGTAGTCTCACAAGACATAAAGTGTCCTTGAAACCTAACTCTAGTTTGAAGTATAGATATATTTTTAGCAGATACAACGAGACCATTCTTTTTGATAACATAAAAGAAAGTTTTGAGATGCTTTAGATGTTGTTCAATGGAGTTTGAAAATATAAGTACATCATCAATGTAAACAATGTGAAATTCCAAGTATGGGCTAAAAATATCATTCATAATCCTTTGAAACTCAAAAGGTGTATTTTTTTAAACCTAAATGCATGACATTCCATTTTTGTTGTCCAAATGGAACGGTGAATATTGTTTTATATTGAAGTCATGGCAATATTTGGATTTGCCAAAAACCAAACTTTATATCAAATTTTGAAAATATGCATGCATAATGAATATATGTGATTTTTAATTTATTATTCAAATTTTTAAAAACCGAAATTAAATCCTAAGCATTATTTCACGATATTTTGATTTTTTTCCTAATCTATCACAAAAAATAAACATAGATATGATTCAATAAACAATAATGCAAATTTTTAGGTTATTAAAGATATAAATTGATATTTGTTGATTTTCTCTTTTTGGTATAAAAATGTTCTTGGGTAGGGCCCAAATTCTTTTGTTTAATATTAATTAATTCATATTCTTAGCTGGGGCCTATTAATTAATTAAGTATTAAATTTTAGCTTTATTTTTAAGAAAATAGCAAAATATCTAATCATAGCTTTAGACGGAGTTAGTTAATTAGACTTTATTAAATGTGTCTAAATTAAACATAAGAATTTAATTATCAAAGTACTAACTTTCAAGTTTTAAAACTATTACTAAAAATATATCATTAATATATTTTCAAATAATATTTATTATAAAAAAGTTTTTGAAATAGAGCTTCACTCGAACTACCGGGCAATTGTTTCAACAAATAAAATAACACTACTTTAAATTAGACCAGATAATTAAACCTTATAATCTAATTTTTAGATTTAAGTTTGTAATGAAAAATAATATATTTCTCTCTAACATCCTTAATATAAAATCTTGAATAAAAACAAAATCAATTTATTTTATACAAATGTTTTACCAATTTAATATTGCGTAAGCATAACAATATTATTATTATATCATATTTACAAACAGTCATTCATGTTCAATTCAATCACAGATAAATTAAACATAACATATAAGAATAAAACATAAAAAATAAATGTAAAAAATTCATTATAAAATTATACCTCAAAAGAATCCTTACAGAACTTTGATGTTAATTATGTTGCTGGAAAACCTCCAAATGGATTTACATTTTTGTTTATTGAATCAAAAACTAAAAATATATAAAATAATAACTAGTTCTTCTCAAAAAGAGAAGAACTTTAAAACTAAAAAAACTAAAAAAGCTTTAACAACTTAGAGTCAGGCCTTCTTTTCATAATAGATACAAAAATAATGGGAAAAATTGGATTCAATTGTCAACTGTTCCTATCAGAAATAGGATTGACTACTGATTTGAGCCATAACCACATAGTTTCATAAAATCGTATGATTCTCTCGATCTAAATAAAGTAGGTTTTACATTAAGAAGGTTTGGCTTAGTATGTTCTATTCAATACGAGTAGGAGAAGTGCCCGACTCAGTATTATTAAAACAAATAGAGAAATAAGAACCAAGTCAAGATGATAGGGATCAACTCCTTCTTCTTGTGCCAAAGATCTTACCATTTTGGAAGGAATTGGAGTTATATCTCTTTTCCATTCAAGATTTCTTATGTGTTTCCACGCCCCATCGAGACTCCAAAAATGGACAAATTCCTTTTCTTAGGAACACATACAAGATTCGTCACTATAGAGAGGATAATGGTAACCCTACCATTAACTACTTCATTTATGCCTATTAACCATAAATCGCTCCTTATCATTCTTTTTCTAATTCAATGGCTCCATGGTTGGTTACCTTAGTGATGATGAATGGACCTGGCCATCTACTCTTTAATTTTCCTGGAAACAATTTGAGTCTTGAGTTGTACAGTAACACTTTCTAACCCGGTTCAAAGATAAGGTGCACAATTTTCTTGTCATGCCATCTTTTTGTCTTTTCTTTGTAAAGCTTGGAATTTTCATAAGCTTCCCACCGTAATTCATCCAATTCATTTTTTTGAAGCATTCTTTTCTTACTAATTGCATCTATGGACATATTCAACTATTTCAATGCCCAAAATGCTTTGTGCTTCAATTCTAATGGTAAGTGAAAAGCCTTTCCATAAACTAACTTATACGGGGTGGTACCAATTGGTGTTTTAAATGCAATTTTGTATGCCCATAAAGCATCATCCAACTTAGATGACCAATCCTTCCTAGAGATGTTCACAGTTTTCTCCAAAATTCTTTTCACTTCTCTATTGGATACCTCCACTTGCTCACTTGTTTGGGGATGGTAGGGGTAGACACTTTATGCTTAATCCCATACTTATACAATAAGGAATTAAATGCTTTATTGAAAAAGTGACTTCCTCCATCACTAATAATAATCCTCGGAGTTCTAAACCTAGTGAAAATGTTTTTCTTCAAAAATTTCATGACAACTTTGGCATCACATTTGTATTGGTTACCAAAGGATATAGAAAATGGTCCCATAAATTCAATGTCCCACACATTAAACAATTCTATTTGAAGTATACCATTTAGAGGCATCTCATCTCTTTTAGAAATATTACCTATCCTTTGACATTTATCACATATCTTTACCTAATTATAAGAATCTTTAAATAGTATAGGCCAAAAATATCCAGATTGAAGTACCTTAGCTATTGTTTTTTTTCCTAAAATGACCTCCATAGTCTGAGTTATGGCAATGGTAAAGAATACTTTCAACTTTATAATTAAAGACATACCTTCTCAAAATACCATCAAAACATTCTTTATAGATGTAAGGGTCATCCCAAAAATATTGTTTAATGTCGTGGAAGAACTTCTTCTTTTGTTGCCATGTGAGATTCAATGGAAGAATGTTGGAAGAAAGAAAATTCGCAATGTCTCCATACCATGGAACTTCTGTTTGAGCTACAAAAAATAGTTACTCATCTTGAAAAGATTCCTCAATCACCATATTATCATCCATTTTTGTTTCCCTTTCTAGTTTAGACAAATGGTCTGCTACTTGATTTTCTATTCTTTTTTATCACGAATTTCCAAGTCAAATTCTTGTAGAAGTAGCACCCATCTTATCAATCTTGGTTTGGCATCCTTCTTCATCATGAGATACTTTATTGCAGAATGATCCATGTAGACGGTCACTTTGGTGGCAACCAAATAAGATCTGAATTTCTCAAAGGCATATACAATGGAAATGAGCTCTTTCTCTGTAGTAGCATAATTCATATGAGCTTCATTCAGTGTCTTGCTTGCATAGTACATGGCACAAAACATTTTGTCTCTTCACTATCCAAGAATAGCTCCAATAGTAAAATCACTTGTGTCACACATCAACTCAAAGGACTTGTTTCAATCCGGTGTGACTATAAATGGTGCTGACACTAGTCACTATTTAAGCACTTGAAATGTTGTTAAATATTTATCATCAAACTTGAAAGGCATGTCCTTTTCCAAAAGATTACACAAGGATTTGGAGATTTAGGAAATATATTTTATGAATCTACGATGAAAACCTGCATTCCCAACCTTACTCCTCGTATATTGGTAGGTGGTGGTAGTTTCTCAATCACTTTTATCTTAGATCTATCCACCTCAATACCATTAACTAAGATTTTATGGCCCAAGATTATACCTTCATGTACCATTAAATGAAATTTCTCCCAGTTTAAAACCAAATTCGTTTCTTCACATCTTTGTAACACTAGGGAAAGATAATATAGACATTCATCAAATGAGTTTCCAAAGATCGAAAAATCATCCATGAAGATTTATAGATGCTTCTCCACCATGTTTGAGAAAATGGCCATCATGCAGCATTGAAATGTAGTAGGTGCATTGCATAATCCAAAAGGCATTCTCCTAAAAGAAAAAGTTCCATAAGGACATATGAAGGTGGTATTTTCTTGGTCTTCAAGTGCAACAACAATTTGGTTATAACCAGAGTATCCATCTAGAAGGCAAAAGAAAGAATACCCAACTAATCGGTTAAGCATTTGATCCATAAATGGGAGAGGAAAATGATATTTCCTTGTAGCTTTATTTACTTTACAAATCCATACATACTCTCCATCTCGTGATAGTCCTGGTAGGTATTAACTCATTGGACACATTTTCCACCACAATGATTCCTCTTTTCTTCGGTACACATTGGACTGGACTTACCCATTCACTATTTGATATAGGATAAATAATGCCCATGTCTAGCCACTTGACAATTTCCTTCTTCACCACTTCTTTCATAATGGGATTTAAATGACATTGTGCATCCCTAGTGGGTTTAATTCCATCCTCTTACAAGATTTTGTGCATGCATATAGATGGGCTTATGCCTTTGATCTTGGTAATAGACCAACCTATAGCTCTTTTGAAGTTCCTTAGCACCTTTAGTAGTGTTTCCACTTGCTCCATACTTAGATCAGTCGAGATTATGACCGAAAGTGTATCTTTATCACCGAAAAATGTATAAAGAAGATGAAAAGGTAATGATTTAAGCTCTAATTTAGGTGGATTTTCAATGGATGGTTTCAACATTGAGGTTATTTTAAGACATTCCATAAATTCATTTGATACATACATGATAATCGTGTCCTCCAAAAAGTTCACACAATTCACAATATCAATCTTTGATTCCATATTTTCAAAACTAAAATATGTTGAGTTGTTTTATGTTAATTATGTAAAAACACATACTAATGAATACCATGATTTAGTGCTAACGAATCATAGTGTAACACATGGCACATAGAATTCACGAGGCGAATTAGAGTATGATGCGTGGGAAGGAGATCGATCAGAGTTAACTCTTATTGAGTCAGCACCATATGGTGCAAAGTGATTCATGATAACAGATGGTGTTGTGCACGAGTGGAACCCGGAGAGAAATCACATGGTAACATATAGCAGTACGGTTTGATCTATCTCTAAACTCGGATTGAACACCGTGTGACACGTGGCTGATCGGGGCAGAACCGACATCGTCGATCCTGCCCGTTACTTTTGTTTTATCTATTTATAAAACTCTCGCAAGTGCACGAATCATTTCATAGAAAATGATAAGTATACTCCCAAGGTCGATCTAAGGAAGGAATGTATGTGGTTTTTAATTTATTATTCAAACTTTTAAAAACGAAATTAAATCCTAAACATCCTGTCACGATATTTTGGGGTTTTGTGTTTTTAATCTAATTACATAAAAATAAACATAGATTCAATAAACATTTATGCAAATTTTATCATTTATAATGGTGGAGTATTTATGGATATAATAATTAAGTTAATTATGCTTGCTTATATTATTTAGGTTATTAAAGATATGAATTGATATTTATTGATTCTCTCTTTTTTATATGAATACCACCTTTGGTGGGGTTAGATATTCTTTGTTAACTAAACAAATCAATTAACACCTATGGGTGGGGTTGATAACTAATTTGGTTAATTAAATTAATTCCTTTTTCTAAGAGATTGAAAATGAACCATTTAAATGCCACCTTTGGTGGGGTTAGACAATTTAAACTTTATTCAAGGTGTCCAAATTAAACCTAAGAATTTAGTTATCCGAGTACTAACTTTCAAGTTTTAAAACCACTACTGAAAACATGTTGTCAATACATTTTCAGATAATAATTCTTATAAAAACTTTTGAAATAGAGCTTCACTCTAACTACCGGGCGATTGTACCAACAAATAAAAGAGCACTACTCTAAATCAGACCGGATAACTAAACCTTAAAATCTAATTTTCAGATTTAAGTTTGTAATGAAAAATAATATATTTCTCTCTAACATTCTTAATATAAAATCTTGAATAAAAATAAAATCAATTTATTTTAGAGATTTTTACCTATTTAATATTTCGCAAGCATAACAACGTTATTATTATATCATGTTTACAAATAGCCAACACAGTTAAATTTAATCACAGATAAATTAAATATAACATGTAAGAATAAAGCATAAAAAATAACTGTAAAGAAAATAAAATCCTTACAGAACTTCGATGCTATTCCCGTTGCTGGAAAACCTCCAAGCGGAATTTGCACTCCCATTTATTGAATCAAAAGCTAATATATTACAAAAACATAACTAGTTCTTCCCAAAAAGGGAAGAACTCTAAAACTAAGAGAAATTAACTAAAAACTAAGAAAAACTAAAAAAACCTAAAAATCTAAGAAAAGAGAGAAAGAAAGAAGAGAGAAGTGTGTTTTGAAGGTGTGTTTTGAAGTGAAGGGAAGGGGGGTATTTATAGGTGAGGATGGAGAGAAAAAATGAGTAAAAAAATGTTAAAAAAATATTAAAAAATGTAAAAACGCGTATTGGAATTGCTGATGTCATTAATGACATCAAGATGACGTCCTGTGGCGGTACCGCACGTGAAAAATGGGGCGAAAAGGCATTGGGCGCGCGGGCCTTGAGGGCCGCGCGCTAGGCGCGCGTGAACGATTCCGCGATGGGGCGCGCGCGGATAGGCGCGCTGGCGCGGCTGGGCGCTGGTAGCGCGTAGGCCGGGCGCGATTTCCGTCTTTTTGACATTTTTGACCTTTTCGACCCATTTTGTCCAATTTTTCCATGTTTGTTGACCTTTTCCCACTTATTTATTAATATATTTGTGATGTATTGCTTCAAGTATTCCTCTTTGAGTCTTTAAATTGCGTTTTTAAGCCAAAATACCTGAAAAACAATAAAAATACCCGTGATTCCGAAAAAGACAAATTTATATAAATATATGATAAAACATATAAATATATGTATTTTTAATCAATTAATGTACATAAAATCATGGTTATTTTAGTGCTTTTTGGGCACTCATCAGTGGCATACAATTCATTCTCCTCACACCCAGCATAATGTGATTTGCTATCCCTACTTGGGTGCTGTCCACGTGGCTTTACCAGTTAGCTCATTTGCATACGTGGTATGCCATATTGTAGTTCCTGATTGACCTTGCATTAAAAATTAATAAAAATCCTAAAAATTTTAAAAAAAAATTATATTTTCACCCCTTTTCACTAAAAAGTTTATATTTTAATAATTTTGTCCCCAAAAATACTATTTATTGAATAAAACAGTAAATATTAAGTAAACAAATGCTCTAATGACTCTACTTTCATAGAGTTATCAGTTATCTGTGTGAATACATGGTTTGAATAATTGTCTCTCATACACAATTTGATATTTGTCATGGACTATGTGTCTTGTGTGGTTGTGAGTTGATACACTTCCAGTTACTGGTTATTGGTTACCAATCACATTACATTGTGTGGTGTTGGTTGTAGAAGACAGTCAGATTCGAGTGTTAAACCAAATAGTTACATAAATAGTAAGTGAAGAGTAGTAGTAAGCAGTTTGGATGAAGGTCCTCACTGATAAAGGTAATAGTATTTTTACTGTGTATTAGTATTATAATTTTTTTACTATTTAATGAATTATTTTCTCCTAAGTGATTGCATTAAACAACCCAAGTATATTACCATATATATATGGTCTCTATATGTTTCTACCTAGTTATATCGATTATTATGCATTATTTGATTTTATATTAGTACAATCCAAGTTTAAGGTGTGTATTTTTTAAAATACTATAAGCTTAAACATTGATTATAAAGCATTTATTATTTATTTGCTTTTTGTTTGATATTTAGTATCTATTATTAAAGTCAACTACTTTTGATATTATATTTTTTATGCTTTTTCTATGTGAACTATTTAAGTTCTACTATTTTGTTTCTTGCTAGTTTGGTTAAAATATTTTAAGAGTTTATATCTCCTTACCCTGATAGTTGTTCTAGTCATGGACTTTTTCGATTGGTATCAGAGCTAGTGCACCCTTTTGGGCTTAACTATACCACTGTTGATTATGTTAACTCGCTTATTCATACACACACTTTCTTTCTAATAGAGTTGAGAGAATGAGGAAATATAGGTAGACTTGTACTTTTTAATGAGATGAACTATGCTTGTTGGAAATCACAAATACAAGCCTTCTTATGGTCTGAAGGAGACCATGTATGGTTCCATGTTAAGAATGGCTGGACCTATCCCACTAAACCTCTACCCAATAATACTGTGATTCTGAAACCATTGATTGAATGGACTAAAAAAGAATCTAAAGAGTGAATAGAACAGTAAGGGTTTTTATGCTACCATTAATATTGTGTCACCTGATGAATATAGAAGAATTCAGAGTTGTACAATATGAAAACAAGCTTGGGTTATCCTTAAGACAACTTATAAAGGGAGTTCTATTATTAAGGTCCAGAATGCTTAAATTGAATAGAGACTTTGAATTGTACATTATGCCCAACTTATGTTGAAGGCTTAAGGGAATCCTCTCACTTTCACCTCATAAATTCAAGAGGCTACAATTGAAACTGATGATGATGAAGATGTGCATGATGAAATTCTTGATTCATACAATGCACTCCTATTGGAGCACATCAAATCATAAAAAGCTAAGAAAAAGTCTTTGGAGAGCTTGGATGAAAGGAAGAGCGAGATAAGTGCTCTAAAGAAAACTCTTAAGGAAAGGAAGTCATTAACTAATAATCAATAACGCGATCTCAATAATAGGTGTGACTTCATTCAAAAGAGATATTTAGATTTGCAAGAAAAGTTCGACACAAATCTTAAGAAGGTGAATATACCTGAGGAGCAATTGAAGTGTTCCACCTCTCATAAAGGTACTTCTTTGTATCTCAATCATGATCCCTTGAATCATTAGAAGGATGAAATTCAACTGTTGAAGAAGTAGATAATTGTCCTTGAAAGTGCCAAGGAGTATTTGACTTATACTCTCCTTAAGAAAGAAGCTAAAGTGGAACATATGAATGAGAGAGTTGAGATTCTTAACAATTCAATAGGTTACTTGGAATCTTTCCTTAAGGAAAAGTAAGATTTGATAATAACATTAAAAAATAAACTCTGCTTGAGTGAAGATGAAGATGAATTGACTCAATCTTCCTCTACTATCAACAAAATGATTTTTGTTTCCCAGAAATTAAGTGAAATTATCAATAACACAAATATGTTTGATGATAAACGCAATATCGGGTATAATCAAAGGGTTTATATTTCTATTTCTACTGCTCTTAAATTTTTCAAGTATATTGATCAAGATTCTAAGTTGAAGTTAGTTGTTATTACCCGTAAAGGTAAGTTGGTTTTCACATCATAGCTTGGTACCTTTAGCAAGGTGAACAATTCACTGAAGGCTAACACTTTGCATCCCTCTAGTGATGTTCTAGTGTATCTATCTACAACTATCCCTACTTGTCACCACTGAGGTGAACTAGGGCATATGAGACCTCACTAGCAAAAATTAAATTCTCATCCTCATTTGAAATTCAACATGAGAACCTCTTCTTTCTCTCCTCTGCATACAACTCCTTGAAATCAGGAACCCTTATTCTATAACTTCACTCGTCGTACCTGTTATCTTTGTGGAACTATTGGCCACCTTGCTAGGTAGTTCCCTAGATATGTGAAAAGTTCATTTAGGAATACTTTACCTTGTTCACCCCCACCTTCTTTGTCTTGATGTATCTAATGTGGATCATCTTAGAATTTTCAATCATGTTGCATTATACACATGAGGCATAGTGCGAAAAGAAATAAATCTCCTTCAAAAAGTTTGTATGGCCCAACATATATGGATGACTCGACTAAATTTTTAAAAAACTATAAACAAAATAGATAATAAGTTCTATATACTCCTCATGCTCACATGAGTGAGAGACTATCTCCGAGTTATGTTGCCCCTCATAAATTCTTTAAATTGATAGCTGCAGCTTGATCACTATTTTTAGGTGATCTGTTAGGGTTGAGTTGCTTAATTTCTTTCCTCTATTTGTTTGTCATCTTTTTGTATGTGAATTTATGTCATTTTGTTTATGTTTGTCTGTTTGATACTTCTTCTTGTTTCTCTCTTACTGTTTCCTTGGCATGCATAGTATATTAATTGTCATATTTGTTGCATTACATGTCTGATTGATCCTTTTACTAGTTTTCTCACATGCTAGTTGTTTTGATATGTTCTTTATGTGTGTATGTCTTGCGTATTGCTTGCTTCTTCTTCTATGGCCTTTTTATGCGCCTCACATCACATGCTCATCATGTAGATTCAAAGTATTAGGATTATACATGTTGTAGTCTTATCTTTCATATTCCATATAATATAGATTGCATCTTACCTGTTTGACTAGGCTATACTTTCCTATACCTAGTATGTTGTTTGTTGGTCCTTTATCTATTCTTATTTTGCTTGATCTTCCTTCTCTTTTAAGGCACTTTCCCTTTCTTTTTGAATTTTTTCTACATTAATACCTTTCTTATCGTCTCACTTGATAGCTATTGTTTTTTTGTGTTTTGTGAGATTGACCAATTTTTTTTGCTAAACTATTAAATGTAAAATTATTTTTAGAGGGATCATGTTGATATATGTTTGGCATGCATTTGACCTAAATTGAAGTGTGGATGTTTTGACATATATATTCCTTGAGAGCATGTATGAAAAAAATTCTTAACGTCTTCTTAAAGAGAAATATTTCTTATACACATTCTTAATGTCGTGAATTTGTATGGATGTCTTAACAAATTTGTGTGGATTCTTGCTTAATTGATGTGTGTTCCTCTGACAATCTTTAGAATCCATGTGTAGTGTCCCTCGAGGTGGAATCATAGGTGTTGCTTAGATAGAAAGATGATTTAGGTCATCTTTGGACCGTTCGATCCTTCTTGCCACCCTTGTCCATTTATATCCAGTTTCCCCTCTTAACCATTTTTGTTATACTTTCATTTCTTTGCACCTACTAGCCTATCTTAAATATTAAATCCCACTTACTTGGCACACCTTTTGTTGGGTTTCAACTTTGACTTGTTGAATGTTTTTGCTTTGGAATTGTTTATGTTACTCTTGAGTTTTTTTTAAATAAAAAGAAAGAATAAAGAAAAATATAAAAAAAAGATCAAGGAAAAAGAAAATAGGAGGTTCAATGAATAATGGATAAATAACAAATGAAAAAGATTCCCTGCTTGGGAAATTTATAAGTGTTTCAAAAGTGAGAAGTACAAAGAAAAGGTCCTCTAATTAAATGAGTTATTATTATGACTATGAGCTATGTGCTTAAAGTGAAAGTATGTTTGTCTAAAGGTGTGCCTTTCCTTAAATGTTTATTCTCTTCTACCCAATCCTTAGCCGTTCCTTACAAGCTTTGAAAGTACATTTGATTTCTTCAAAGCTGATACTTACATTAGTGGAAAGAGAGGATACATGTGGACTTATGAAGTTTGGTTTAACTTGAGTCTATATTTCGAATTGATTGGTTTGCATAAGCATATCATGATGGCATATAGAGTAAATAAATTTTTCATATCGCACATTGTGCATGGCATCAAAAATTTAGTCATACCCTTATATGAATGCATCATGGATTGATGGACATAAGAATATTTATGTTAATTGTGTTGACTATTCTTTAAGGACCCTCAAATTCATTGAATATGCTTAAGTTTACTTCTGTCTTTCTATATTTCTTGTAGTCTACTTTGTGTATATGCTTCTGTGTTAGGGGAGTTTTTGTGAGTAGAATGCAGGACATGTTTACTGTATCACATGTATACTTTTAGAGGGAGAGGTGTATGTCTTGTGTATGCTATCAAGGGAGGTTTTATGTTTATTTTTCATCATGTTATGAGTCATTTTTGTTGCCTTGTTCATGTGATGCTTTCTTTCCATTGTCATCACTTTATATGAATCATGCATAATAGGACTTTTAGTATGATATGTTGCATACATTGTATGCAATCTCTTGTTTCACATGTCCATTATATGTTTACCTACTCCCTTGTTGTAGTTATTTATTGCATATTTCTTATGCATGCTTTTGCCTCTCTATTGTCTCGGTGTTAACCTTTGTCTCTTTCACATGACTACATGTGGCACTTCTTATAGTGTTTTCTTTAATCTTATATGCAATGTTGCATTAGTGTTAGGATTATAACATATTTATATGTCTTATCTCCCTCATATAGGGGTATACCTTTGACTTTCAATGTCAAAATAGGGGAAATTTATGTGCACAACTATATGTTTTTGTTCCATAGGCTAGGAGTGTATGATTGCACTACATATTATTGTCTAACTTGCATGCATCCAGTGGGAGTGTTACATAAAGTAAGGGGGATTTGTGCATGTTTACTTGTGTTTGTGCCTATCATTGTATACCTATGTTAATCTGTGTAGGGATAACGTGATAGTATGTGGTTAAACTAGATGCTACCACTGCATGATACATTCATGGGATATGTGTTTGTTTCATGTGTGTAGGTTGCAGGTGTAGAGTGAAGTCTTTGTGTTTTTAGTGTGCTATATGTAGTGATGCTAAGATCCTCGTGTTTTATAGTGATAGAGATTTGATGAGTTGATTTATGAAGTTGGATGGATCATTCAAGACGGATGCACTTGGTGTAGGTGTGTCTTTTCAGTTTTGGTATGTGTCGTTGTGTTATTCATGGGAACAAAATTTGACATATTCATGATCATCTCATGGTTGATGAGTTTATGTATTTAGTTATGTAGTGTTTTGACACAAAAAGTGAAAAAGGGATACTGTAAGTCTCATTGTATTTGTGTATGTGTGTTGGCTTCTTGTGTATAAAACACGGTGTCTGTTTTTATTTTTACTTAGTATACTTGTCTTTATCTATATAAGGTTGGTTACTGAGGATCAGTAATTCACATATGCACATAATTAGGTATAATTTATATACAAGCATTTTTACATATACCATGGGGTTGGTTTTGTATGCACATAGTTATATACGTCTACCAACGTTGTCACTTGCATTTTTAGTTCGTTTATAGTGCGGTTATTTATGGATTATACTTGGTAATTTTTGGAACTAAAAAATGTGACTCTTATCACCTTGCCAACAAACACGCTATGAACCTCGCCACTACCCTTGGTGAGGTGGGTAGCAAGGTGGCATGGGCAAGTGCTATAAATACCCCTTAATTCCTCTTATTTCTCACCCACTATTTGATAGCCGAAACTCTACAAAAATTTACACTAAGATTTATATCTGTTTTTAAATTTATTTTGGAAAGCTTACATTTGAGAGCGGGTCATTTTGTGGTTAGTTATCAAATCATTATCTTTGTGAGTACTTGGTTTGACTATGTGTCTTCCATATGCGATTAGATATTTTTAATGGATTAGGTGTCCCATGAGGTTGTGAGTTGATACACTTCCAATTACTAATTATTAGTTACCAATCATACTAAATTAGGTGATGTTGGCTGTGGAGGACAATCGGGCTCGAATGTTGAACCAAACACTTATAGAAGTAGCAAGTGAAGAACAGTAGTAGGTAGTTTGGATGGAGGTCTTGGTTGATAGATATAATAGGGGTTTTATTTTCTATTAGTGTTGTAACTTGTTTACTACTGAATTATTTGCTACTAAGTGGTTGCCTTAAGCAACCCGAGGATGTTACTATATAGATACGGTCTTTATATGAGTTTACCTCGTTATATCAATTGTTATGCATAATCTGATTTTGTGTTAGTACAATCCAAGTTTAAGGTGTGTATGTTTCAATATACTATAAGCTTAAATTTTGATTAGAAAACATTTATTATTTACTTGCTTTCAGTTTGATATTTAATATCTATTATTTAAGTCATTTACTTTTGATATTACATTTTTTGTGCTTCTGTTGTATAAACTATTAAGTGTTTTACTATTCTTTTTCTTGCGTGTTAAGTTCAAGTCCTTTAAAAGTCTGTATCTCTTTATCTTGATGGTTGATTGGGTGGTAGACTCAATTGTATAGAGAGCATTCACTCTTATTAATTAGGGTGATTCTAAAAGTATCTAATTTCCTTAAAAAATTATTCATTGTTTTTTAGAGTTAGTGATGATGTGTAAATTAATGCAATACAATATTAATATAATTTTTTTTTAAATACAATTACCTAATGCCTTGATTTAAAAAGCAAGTCATTGAAAGGTGTTTCGAGGAAAAAGAAAGAAAAAAAAACCCAATTTTCATTAGTTTTCACTAATGTCAATCTATTCTTTTAGTAATAATTAAAATATATTAATTTCTTTTCACTTTATGAATCGAGTGTTGGGTTACAGTGAGTAAAAATAAAATAAATTCAACAGAGTAAAATAATGATACCAACAATTTAACGTCGTTCACCCTTTAATTTGGGCTACATCCACAGGACAAACTTTGAAAAATATTTTTTCTACTAATAAAATTAATGGATACAAAGTGAGAGACAATACAACAAATTGAGATAAAACTAAAATAGTGACACATAAGTGTCTCCCAAACTCACTATTTTGTCACTCCTCTTTTGTAAAAAATATCCCAAATATTTTTCTAAAATATTCTCTCCCACTTTATCACACACACAACACTATTTTCATCAAAGAAAATTGTTCCTCTTCTTTTCTTCTTTGATATGTCTCTCTAAGCCAAAAGTGTTGCTTATTTATAGGTAAAATTGCAGCCACCAAAGACAAATGTAATCAATGGTGCTGCACCTAATTTTTTTTTATTTTTTTCAAATGTAATTAATGGGTTTGCACCTACATTTTTTATTTTCTTTCCCTTCCATATGGGCAAGCCCTACAAATCTTCCCCTTCTGACTGCATGGAAGGCTTCACCAATCCAGCAACTAAATGACAGTATTCAAAATTCTGTCTTGGAAGAAATTTTATCAATATGTCTAATCCATTTTCCTTTGTATGCATCTTCTCAAGCTGTAGTAGCTTTTTCTCTATTACATCCCTAATCAAATGATATCTCACATAATATGTTTTGATCTCAAATGAAATGAGGCATTTTTTCCAAGGTGGATAGCACTCTAACTATCATAAAATAACTGGTAATTGTCCTGCTACAACCTAAGTTCTTTAAAGAACTTTTTCATCCATAACAACTCTTTAAATACTTTTGTTACTGCTATAAACATTGTTTTTGTAGTAGACAGTGCAACACATTTTTGTAATGTTGACTGTCATGACACAACTCGCCCAGTAAATGTAATCAGGTAACCTAAAGTGAATTTTCTAGAATCCACATCGCCAACCATATATGAATTTATGTATCCAACTAACACAAGATTTTCATTTTCAAAACATAGGCATATTTTGGAAGAACCTCAAAGATACCTGAAAAATCCTTTTCACTGTAGCCCAATATTCTTTTCCAGGATTTGAAAGGAATCTACTCATAACTCCAACTGTATGAGCGATATTTGGCAATGTACAAACCATGGAATACATCAGACTTCCAACTACTGAAGGATATGGAACCTTTTCCATCTCTTACTTCTCTTTGTTTATAGCAGGGCTCTACTTAGAACTTAGCTTAAAGTGATTAGCAAGAGGGAAACTAATCACTTTAACCTTATCCATATGAAATCTCTGAAGTACTTTCTCAATGTACTTCACTTGTGACAACCATAATTTCTTGGCACTTCTGTCTCTAATAATACTCATGCCAAGATTCTACTTTGTTGGCTCCAATTCTTTTATGGAAAAAGACTTACTCAACTGCATTTTCACGTTATTGATTCTAAAAATATTTCGACCAACAATCAACATATCATCCACATTGAGTAAAAGAATAATGAAATTATCAACAAAGAATTTCTACACAAAAACACAATGGTCTAAAGTAGTTTTCTTGTAGCCTTGCTCCCCCAAAACAAACTCAAACTTCTTGTACCATTATCTCAGTGCTTGTTTTAAGTCGTAGAGGCTTTTCTTCAATTTGCAAACATAATCCTCTTTTCCCTTTTGCTTAAAACCCTCTGGCTGCTCCATGTATATCTCTTCTTCCAAGTCACTATGTAGAAAGGTAGTTTTGACATCCATTTGCTTAACCTCTAGGTCAAGACTTGCTACTAACCCTAGCATAGTACAAATGGATGTCATTTTCACAATTGGTGAGAAAATATTGTCAAAGTCAACTTCTTTTCTTTGGCTGAATCACTTGACAACTAGTATGGCTTTGTATCATGGATTGAAATTATGTTCTTCATGTTTCACCCTGAACACCCATTTATTTTTCAAATCCTTCTTACCTTTGGGCAGTTTCATCAGCTTAAAAGTTTTGTTCTCATACAAGGACTTCATCTCATCTTGTATGGCTTCAATCCATTTTTTTTTAATTTTTCATCTATGGCTTCTTCATAACTCTCAGGTTCTCCCCCATCAGTGAAAGTTACATACTCATCTAGAGGATATATAGTAGAGGGTCGTCTCAGTCTACCACTTCTTCTCAATGGAACAGAAGAAGTTGCAGGTGTTGGTGTTGGATAATAAACATCATCATCTCCCTCGTCTTCAGAACTTACTTCTATAGGAGCATCATCTTTATCACATGGATAAACCTAGTTTTCATCTCCCGCTTATCTTGGCACTAATGTTGGAGGAATTAATTCCAAATCTGATATGTCACCATTGGAATTAGGAACATCCTTATTCAATATGATAACATTTTCAATGGTCTCATCTTCAACAAATACATCATCGTGGCTCCTGACAAGTCTCTTTGCAACTGGATTATAAAATCTATAGCCAAATTGATCTTGACCATAGCCAATAAAAATACAATGTCTTGTCTTGGCATCTAGTTTGGATCTCTTATCTGTAGGGATATGAACAAATTCTCTACAACCAAACACCCACATATGATTATAGGAAGCATCCTTTCTTGACCACACTTTATCTAAAACATCCATCTAGAGAGGAGCACAGAGTGAAAGATTCAACACATGTGAAATTGTGAGTATGGTTTCACCCTAGAATGTTTTAGGCAACTTTGCATATGAGAGTAGACATCTAACTCTTTCCATCAAAGTCATGTTCATCCTCTCAACTAAGCCATTCAATTGCAATGTCTTTAGAGGTGTCATCTGATGCTGAATACTATGCTATTTGTAGTAAGCATGAAAAGGTCCAGTGTATTCTCCACCATTGTTTATCCGAATACACTTCAGCTTCTTTCTAGTCTGTCTCTCAACTGAGGCATCTAGTATCTGATCCTTTGTCTTCAAAAGATATACCCACGTCTTCCTTGAATGATCATCAATGAAAGTCACAAAGTATTGAGCATCACTAAGTGACTTTGGCATGGGTCCACACAAATCTGAATGAATCAAATCTAAAATATTATTCATTCTAGAATGAGGGGACTCTTGAAAGCAACTCTGTTTTTCTTTCCTTCTAGACAATGAACACATTTCTCCAAATGTACTTCATCCATTATGGACAATATCTTCTTCATGGCTAGACTTGTCATACCTTTTTCACCCATGTGATTGAGTCTTCTATGCCATGATTCAGTTGCACTGTCTTTCTCTATGGAATTTACTATGTCAGTGGAGAGCTTCGCTTGCATTATATATAGAGTTCTATGCTTCTCACCTCTAGCCATTACTAAGAAGCCTTTTGTATGTTTCCATTTGTCACAAATGAAGGAGCTACAATATCCATCATTTGCAAGTTTATGTATAGAGATCAAATTCAGGCACATATATAGAATATGCCTGACATCCTTCAGAAATAGTCTAATTCCATTCTCTATTTACAAGCAAAAATCTCCTCTACCAATAACCTTTGATAGGCCTTCATTTCCCATTCTAACAACACCAAAAATTTCAGGTGTGTATGATGAGAAAAAATTTCTACGCGATGTAGTATGAATTGTAGCACCACTATCAATCACCCAGCTGGTTTCCTGTGATGTAAGATTGAAAAACTCTCCATCATAAATTATATTGAACTCATCTAGAGTATTTGTTTGCTCATCATCACTACTGTCATCTTTCTTCACTACTTTGCCTTTGTTCGTTTCCTGTTCCTTCTTGAACACCTGGAAAAAATTCTTGATGTGCCCCTTTCTCTTATAGTGATATAATTCAATATTGGCATATTTGTTTTATTTTCCACTCCTCTTGCCTCTGGGTTTATGTTTTCTATACTGTATCCTTCCTCTGGACTCTATGATAAGAGCTTGTGCTTCTGAATCTCTCTCCGTGTTTTGTTTCTCATATGACAATAGAACTTCTACAATAACTTCAAACTCAATCTTATCTTTCGCATAAGTCAGAGTTGTTGTGAGATGATTATATGATGAGGGTAGTCATGCCAACAACATCACAACTTTCTCTTCATTGCTGAAACTCACATTGAATCTTACTAAGTGAGAAAGCTTGATGTTGAAATCGCTAACATGTTGCATTATGCTCACATTATCTTCCTTCCTTATCTGATATAGCTTCTTGCACAAAAAAAATTTATTGGCAAGGTTCTTTGACATGTACACATTTTCTAGAGTCTCTTATGTTTCTTTTCTAGTCTTGCAACTTTTTGATTCGATATTAATTTTGCAAGACACTGTCTTAGAGATTTAGACGAATTGTACTGGCTGCAATCTCATCTATCTCCTCTCACTATTCCTCGGTGACAGTTGTTGCCTTCTTTTCTTTCCCCAGTAACGCCTTGTATACCTTCTATTGAATGAGAATATCCTTCATTTTCCTTTGCCATAAAGAGAAATTATTATTACCATTAAATTTCACAATATCTACCTTCTCGCTTGACATTTTTTTCTCGCTGTGTTTTTTTTTTACAAATAAATACGTTATAGACCTAATAAAATATTTTCTGATGTGACAGATCAGTCTATGCTACAATCACTGAACATATTAAGAATTTTATTAGACCATCTCTGATACCAATTGTTGGGGCACAACGGGTAAAAATAAAATAAATTTGACATAGTAAAATAATGACACCAATAATTTAACACGATTCACCCTTTAATTTGGGCTATGTCCACGGGAGAAACTCAGAAAAATATTTTTTTACTAATAAAATTAATGGGTACAAAGTGAGAGGTTACACAACAAATTGAGATAAACTCAAAATAATGTCACAAATGTTTCCCAAACTTCTTATTTTGTCACTCTCCTTTTAGAAAAATATCTCAAATATTTTTTTAAAATATTATTTTCTACTTTATCACACACAACACTATTTTTCATCAAAATATATTTTTCCTTTGGGTTTTCTTTTCTTTTCTTCTTTGGTGTGTCTTTTTAAAGCAAAAACATCGCCTATTTATAGATAAAATTACCGCCACCAAAGTCAAATGTAATTAACGAACCTACACCTAATTTTTTTATTTTTTTTCAAATATAATTAATAGGATTACACCTATATTTTTTATTTTCTTTTTCTTTCATGTGGGCGGGATCCAGAACCCCTAGTCCATTGGAGAGAAAATGAAAAATTAACACATCTTATTAATTATCTAAAAAATATGAGCAGAAATTCTTTCTTGTAAAACTTTAAACAGATATTTTCTATATTTTGCTATAAAACATCAATATATTAATATCGTAATTAAATAAATATAAGCCTACATTAACAATTGAGGAAATATCATATACACCCTTAAGTTTTTTCTAAATATCATATGAGTTTTATGTTTAAAAAAATATTAAAAACATCCAATTTACTCTAATTTATTAAAAAAAACACCCAAAATTGATAAAAGTGTCATACTATTTCTACTTCATTTTCACATTAAAATTAAACTTTTTATAAGAAATAAATGATAGATAAAATTAAAAAATAAATAAAAATTAAAACAAAACCATTTTTCAACAATTAATTTTTATGTCTTTGATTTCAAATTATATTTGAAATTAATTATTTTTTTAGATTGACTTTTATAATTTACATGAATTAAAATTTGTTTGTAATTAAACAATACCTTAAATTACGTATTTGAAATAAATTCTATTCAGTATTTGAAAAAACGTTGGGACTCTTAAGACATTTAGTCTTAATAATATCTTTTAGAGTAATTTTATATGTAAACATTGGTTATATCTCCATCAATCTATCTATTTTCTATTCATTTGTTATTAAATCAAATAATATTCTTAATAATTAATTAAAAATTAAATTTACGTGAAAATAAGATGATAATAATTATATTTGGAATTTTCCTATCCTTTAAGATAGTAAATAGAAAGAGTTGAGTAATTAATGAAAAAAGATTCAAGTTTTACGTTATGATATTGGATTGAATCTAAACTTTGAAAAATAAATTTTTCTCCCAGGAAAATAAGAGAAATCAGAGACTTGGACAGTCACCCCAAATTCAATTACTGCGAGAAACAACTTAATGGCAGTATTTATTATTTAAAGCTTTAAATATAATCGTATAAAGGTTGATGGCCACACCTTCTTCTTCTTTTTATTTAAACACTATATTTAATTTCAATTTTAAAAATTAACAAACATATTCTTAAAGATAATTTAAATGATATCACATAAATATATTAAAGATATAAATATGTTTTGTAAATTTAAAATATCAATATAATATATATGTTATTGAAAGTTTAAATTATGAATATAATTAACATAAAAAGAATAAACAAAAAAATCTATAAATTATGTTTAATTAAAAATTATCAAACTATTAGATGAGTAATCGTATGTAAATAATAGATTGTAGAAATAAAGATAAATAATACATAATATTTTAAGTGAAAATAATTTAAGTCACAATAATAAATTAAGAGGATAATTATTAGTCTACTGGACCACCTATTTATCTACTATAAAAAAATTAATTCGTCCATAAAATAATCTACATATGATCTTTCGCTTTTTCACAGTATTTACAAGATAGGTGTATGGATCCAGAACAACGTTCAAATATCTTGAATCACACAAATAATTAAACTCGTTCAACAAACACCTGAAAAGTTAATACAAATAACACAAGTATAAAGTGTGTTATAGAACAAATTCAATAATAACAAATCTTATTTAGAAGATTCAATATGTAAATCAAATAAATCAAATTATCTAGTTTTTAGAAAACGTTTTAAGAGAAAAAGCACAAATAATACAACACGAATAGAATGGGTATGATCAATTAAAACATTGACGATTAAGTTGTTTATACATGGGAATTAAAACCCTAATACTAGTCAAAAGTTAATGACCCTTTTAGCTATAAAAGATTTAATATAACACTATTAAATAAAAGTAATATGGTAATTTATAAGTTTGGCCTGAGTAAACAAAAGAATTGTAAGTTGAAAGCTTACACACTTAATTGATCTAAACTAGACTCGATCGATCGAACTAATAGATCGATTAATCGAAATTCTTTTCGATTAATCCAATAACGATTAACAAAAGCCGATAGATAGATTGAACATGATTAATCCTCAATCAATTTAGACTCTTGATCGATCAAACATAGTTTCCAAAATCTACTCCCATTAGAATTCAACCTGAAACAATTAAATCGTACACGATTGATTCTCAATCGATCGACCTAAGACTCGATTGGTCAACCTAAGGCTTGATTGATCAACCAACATATATATCATATTTATCTATGTGGGTAAATTCAATTATATTGTGTTAAGAAATTAGTGTATACCAAAAGTACATCAAATTAAAACTTGAATGTTTCTTCAATTTTGAATAACGAATATGAATACGGGCCTAGAAATTACTTTACACTTAAACGTTTTCGTCATGAATATCGCTAACACTCAAAAACCTTCTAGTTATGAAAACAATAAAATAAATTCTAACAATAAGTCCATCATTGTATAAATATAAACACATTATATTATGAATGGGAATATCAAGTGATAATATAAGCCACTTGTATATAAAAATTGAGTAATAATATTCTCATAATAATTTTTTCCATTATTTAAATAAAATTAAATAATTATTTAATATTATTTTTAATATCAATTAAATCAATTATATCTTAATATTATTAATATTGAAAAAAGATGTATTAATAAAATATTTTTACGGTAATAAAATTTTATGTAAAACTATCACCAAATTTTTTTCCCCTTTTATTGTCGTCCTCTTCGTCAATTCAGTTTTGGATTTCAAAAAATATATTTTTGATCGAACCCATCATTTCTCTTGCATTTACAGGAATATTCAAATCGATAATTCCATTATATTGTTTGTGATTGTATTGAGATTTTGATTTGGTATGGAAGGTGTTGGTGGTTCTAATCGCCGAGGAGTGACTCTTCTTGATCAGATGTCAGCAACTGTTGATGGGAGAAACTTCGCCGGAATATCTATCGCCGACGTTTTAGGAGCACAGAAACGAGCAACAACACTTAAGAATCAATTTCAACCATCACCACAATCATCGGTTTGCCAGCATCCTAGTCGAACCCTCTTAGACATCATTAAAGACGAAGACAAAGGCTCTTATAAGGGTCTGTTTGGTAACAAGGAAAAGAAATCCTGGAAAAGATTCCGAAATAAATTTCGACTCAAACACACCAGCTCTTCGGATATCGTCATTCCCAATAATAAGACCAATCCACCCCAATCCAATCAACAATACACCATGACTCACCCAAACGACTCTCGACCTCAAATGGCCCGTGCTCGCTCGACCAGATTAGGTCCCACTCGGTCATTCCGCTCGGACCCAAATGATCGCGAGTATAATTCATCTAATGTCCAAACACAATTCCGCAGGCGGCATTCAATTCGGTTAGCGCCTGATGAAGATGCAACGGACCCGCCGAGAAACGACTCATCGCGTCGCTTGTCAGCGGCAATAACAGAGGAGAGATCGATGTCGGCGAGAGATGCAGTGGCAGCCCAGGAGGCAGCAGAAGCAAAAGCAGCTGCTGATGAGGAGGGTGGGAATGGAGAAGAGCCAGTGAAGATGTCATTGATGGACTTACTGGAAGAATCAGATAGACAAATGGGAGTGGTTGGATCACGATATAGAATGGGAGATGATGATGATGAGGAGGAGTCTGAAGAAGAAGAAGAAGAGAGTATGAGTAAAGCGGAGCATACATGTTGTGTTTGTATGGTGAGGCATAAAGGTGCTGCTATTGTACCTTGTGGACATACATTTTGCAGGTTGTGTTCTAGGGAGCTTTGGGTTAGTAAAGGGAATTGTCCTCTCTGCAGCAATTTCATTTTGGAGATTCTTAATATCTTCTGATGATTTTTTTTTTTTAATCTCCTCCTCCTCATCATTATTATTTTGGATTTGAGGTTCCTAATTAAAATGGTTTACGTGTGGTGATCAGAAAACATCTATTGTAATCCAAAAATTCATTGCAATACAAAAATATGAATTTAAATTTTTTTTAAACTTACAAAACTTCTATTTGATAAAATTAAATACTATGATCGTTCATTTAATAACAATATATTGATTTATTTAATTTTTATAAAGTATTTAATAATTGTTTGAAAAATTATTAATATATTAGAGATTATAGTGAGATACTAGTGAGAATTTAACTCATATCCTTTATCATTTCATTAATAAGATATATATAAGTATAGAAAAAATAAGTGTTAATACTACATTCATAGATATTCTTTTCGAGGTGTTAAAATTGAACTAAATATGATAATTTATTATTAAAATCAAGTTGATATGATAAGTCGACGTAAAGTAGAAATGAGAACTATCATTACTAGTAACCTCATGATAATTTATTATTAAAATCAAGTTGATATGATAAGTCGACGTAAAGTAGAAATGAGAACTATCATTACTAGTAACCTCTTTCAAACTTCTACCATATAGGTCACAAAGTTCAAAGTTTTGCCTTACAAATTGCAAAGCATTGACTTCCACCGAACGGGCCATAGGGCCACGTCCACTAGTTTTCTTAACTGTGCCAAAACATATGTCTTCTTAAAGAATGGATACCTTTCTATGATGCACCTCTGTGCATTCTTCTTCATTAAGTACCATCCTAATGGTTGAACTACATGTCTACATTCTAGAAAAAATTTGGGCACAACTTGACATGCTTGAGCACTTAAGAAGAAGGGTTGTCGTATCTACGAAGATTGATAACAAAGTTTACTCTTAATTACTAGTTTGTTAGTAAATTAATTAAAGGTAGCAAAATAGGTTTTGATTATTTTCAAAGAAAATAACATAAAGCTATAAAGTAGGTTTCCGAAGAATTATGAGAGATGTGATAATGGGAATATCTTTACTAATAGCCTATAATTCAATTAATGTACCATATCATGAATGAAAGTTAATTTCTTAAGTTTTAAATCACTTTCATAATTTAAAATCATTCTTGAATTCTTAACTTTAGTTTTAGAAACTCAAATCTACTTAAGACTTCTCACATTTTTCTTACTATGTATTATTTCATAATATAATTATAAATCAAGCTAAATCCTGAACCTAGAGATCCACTCACTATACTTAATTTAGTTAATGCATTAAAAACTAAAAAAGTGATAACTAAACTAGGCAAGATTAAAATCATTGATAACCTTTTGTAGGTACTTAATCCTAAATATGACAATAGTTATAAGATATTACTTTGAATAAGAATATTAGCTATTACATACTAATATCTTAGACTAAAAATAAACATATTCATACAATAAACTGTGTTGCCATCTTAATTCATAATATGCATACTTTTGACATTCAAATATAGAATTAAACACATGAAGAATCAATATTGAAATTAAAATTGTAAGTCATGTTGTTCTTGTATTTGTTTGTTGGCTTCATATATGCTAAACACGGTGTCTATTTTATTCTTACTTAGTGTATTTGTCTTCTTCTATGTATGGTTAGTTACTACAGATCAAAAATATAGACATACATAGTTAGGAAAACTTTGTATACAAGCATTTTACACATACCATGGGGTTGGTTTTCATATTGTGCTTGCTAAATGGAGTGTACGCTTGCTTGTCAATGTTGTCACTTGAGTTTTTGTTTTTTTGGGTGCAAGTATTTATGGAAAGTACTCAACAATTTTTAGAATGAAAAAAATGTGACTTTTTACCACCTTATGACCAAGCTCGTTGCCAAGTCATCACCACCTTTGGCAAGGTCGTTGGTGAGGTGGCTAGCAATGTGGAAAATTTGAGTTCTATAAATACCCCCATTTCTTCTTATTTTGTATCCAAAATATGTAGTAGAGCTATATCAAAGTGACATCTCATTTTTCTATTTTTGGATCACTATTACTTCAAGTGTTATTCAGTATTAGTGATTCATGATTGTGTGAGAAAAACTGTGCTTGTGAGTGGTGAGTACTCAAGGAAGTGTTTACAAGTGGTTTATGTGAGGTGATTCGTGTGTCGATTGGTAGTTGCCTTCATTCAACTTTATATATTTGAAAACCTCTTCGTGATATTGGACAAAGTTAAATTCTTTAAGTTCTCACATCTTGGATTGTGTGTCCCTTGGTAGTTTGTGGTGGACATCCGACATCGTCGATCCTGCCGTTACTTTTGTTTTATTTATTTATAAAACTCTCGCAAGTGCACGAATCATTTCGTAGAAAATAATAAGTATACTTCCAAGGTCGATCTAAGGAAGGAATGTATGTGATTTTTAATTTATTATTCAAACTTTTAAAAACGAAATTAAATCCTAAACATCCTGTCACGATATTTTGAGGTTTTGTGTTTTTAATCTACTTACATAAAAATAAACATAGATTCAATAAACATTTATGCAAATTTTATCATTTATAATGGTGGAGTATTTATGGATATAATAATTAAGTTAATTATGCTTGCTCATATTATTTAGGTTATTAAAGATATGAATTGATATTTATTGATTCTCTCTTTTTTATATGAATACCACCTTTGGTGGGGTTAGATATTCTTTGTTAACTAAACAAATCAATTAACATCTATGGGTGGGGTTGATAACTAATTTGATTAATTAAATTAATTACTTTTTCTAAGAGATTGAAAATGAACCATTTAAATGCCACCTTTGGTGGGGTTAGACAGTTTAAACTTTATTCAAGGTGTCTAAATTAAACCTAAGAATTTAGTTATCCGAGTACTAACTTTCAAGTTTTAAAACCACTACTGAAAACATGTTGTCAATACATTTTTAGATAATAATTCTTATAAAAACTTTTGAAATAGAGCTTCACTCTAACTACCGGGCGATTGTACCAACAAATAAAAGAGCACTACTCTAAATCAGACCGGATAACTAAACCTTAAAATCTAATTTTTAGATTTAAGTTTGTAATGAAAAATAATATATTTCTCTCTAACATTCTTAATATAAAATCTTGAATAAAAATAAAATCAATTCATTTTAGAGATTTTTACCTATTTAATATTTCGCAAGCATAACAACGTTATTATTATATCATGTTTACAACAATGACAAAGACATTTAAATTTAATCACAGACAAATTAAATATAACATGTAAGAATAAAGTATAAAAAATAGCGCAAAGAAAATAAAATCCTTACAGAACTTCGATGCTATTCAGTTCTTTGGAAAGCCTCCAAGCGGAATTTGCACTCCCATTTATTGAATCAAAAAGCTAATAAATTAGAAAAACATAACTAGTTCTTCCCAAAAAGGGAAGAACTCTAAAACTAAGAGAAATTAACTAAGAAAAGCTAAAAACTAAGAAAAACTAAAAAAAAAAAGAGAAAGAAAGAGAGAAGAGAATGTGTTTTGGGGTGTGTTTAGAAGTGAAGAGAAGGGGGGTATTTATAGGTGAGGATGGAGAGAAAAAGTGGGTAAAAGAATGATGAAAACGCGGAGTGTAATTGCTAACGTCATGGGGGCGGCAGCGCGCGAAAATGGGGCAAAATGGGCAGCGGCGCGTGCAGAGGGCAGCTGGGCGCGTAGGGGCGCGCGCGGAAGGCAGGCGTTACGCGCACGGGCGTGCGCGGGAGCAGGAGCAGCACGTTGGGACGCGCGCGGAATTGGAGGTAGACGCACGCGGGGCTCGACGCGGCGGCGCGATTTTCTCCTTTTTGACATTTTTGACCCATTTTGTCCAATTTTTTCATATTTGTTGACCTTTCCCCATTTATTTATTAATATATTTGTGATGTATTTTTTCCAGTATTTCTTTTTGAGTCTTTAAGTTACGTTTTTAAGCCAAAATACCTGAAAAATAATAAAAATACCCGTGATTCCGAAAAAGACAAATTTATATAAATATATGATAAAACATATAAATATATATATATATATTTTTAATCAATTAATGTGCATAAAATCAAGGTAATTTTAGTACTTTTGAGCACTCATCACAACCCCCAACCAGCTTCTTGCTTGTCCCTTAGCAAGAGAAGCGATAAAAACTAAAAATTAAACTATCATAAATCACTTTTGTGGATTGACACGGTTGCATTTAGCCTATGCAACAAGCCTTTAAACCCCTAGGTTGCCCTAGTGGACGAGTTTGAGTCTCGTGAGGGTTTTCAGTAATGATACCCACAAACATTGAACTAAATGTAAAAATTAAAAGAAATAATAAAAACAATCAACTTCAAAACTAAAATTACAACAAAATCAAAAATTAACTTTTAAGAATAAAAGAAAACAACATATCACAAAATGTCTCATACTTTTTAATCTCCTTTAAGTTCATAATTAAAATCTCAAGCATAAGTTATTTTAATCTTTTTAAACAATCATGATTTATTATAATAATTAGTCAAAAATCATTTTCATATTTCATATCAAAAATGTATCAATTTAATTTTACCCAATTTCAGTGTCATGAATCCGAATTCGCTTTGACTCTATTCCTCACAAGTCAATACTCTCAAAACACTGAATCTTATGGGTTCAAACACTCATACTAATTTATATGCGAAAGAGTTGATGTATAGAAATGAACTAATATGTTCGCATATGTATAAAGAATAAAGGCTCAAAGTGTTATTTTGACGTTGATCTCATGGAAGGAATCAAATGTATAAATTATAAAGATATCATATATAAAAATTATTTTCATGCATAAATCAAACTCATTAAGAAAAAATTTCAAGATATATGCCTTTTACAAATGAAGAAAGTGCAATGACTTTTTAGGGAATTACTTCCTATAGCTTTCTTTTGTAATTAGCCTTTACTCACAACTTTGTAGGCAATATGGGTCATAATATGTAGATTATACTATATATTTTTTATCTCTATATATTTTTCTGAAGATATTTTTCAATATATATCATTTTTTAGAGAGTCAACCCATGTACAGATTGTACACATTTGTTTTTAGGATCTTGGGTAATGCGGGTCATAGTATGTAGATTATACTATATATTCTTTATTTCTCTATTTTTTTCTGAAGATACTTTTCAATATATATCATTTTTTTAGAGAGTCAACCCATGTACAGATTGTACATTTTTTTTTTAGGATTTTGGTGAGTGGTTAATTTTGTGGCTTTTCTGTTTGATTTGGTTTAGGTAACCCCAGATATATCTTTTTTTTTGTAGCAATCATGCATGAATGAGATAAAAGCATATACTTTCAATTTCTACTCAAATCATTTAATCTAAGCAAAAATAATAATAAAAAATATACGACACTTTATTAAGATGAGAAAAAATTCATACATTCAATGCTAATGCCTATAGAGATCATCTAAAAATTTGAAGAAATAAGAAATGTGTTTGGAGTAGAAAAAATATATATTTCACTCTGAATAAGGGAAATTAGGCTCAAATTATATCTCACATAGGTAGTCTCCACTAAAACAAATTCATAAACACCGATTTTGGGCTTAATATAATTTCTACATCTTATCAAGAAATATTAGTTATGAAAAAAACTAACTAATTATCAAAAAAAATTACAAAATATTTCATGATATGTTTTCAAAAATTAATCTAATGATTTAAAGAAATGATAAATTTTTGTGAATTTTTTTTTAATTCCAAAAATTACTAAATCACACAAAGAAAATAAAACCAAACACAATAAAAATGAAAATGTGAACATAAACAAGAAAAAATTATTATTTTTTTATTTTTTATTTTTTTAAAAAAAATTGTTAATTTTTTTTTAAATTAAGCATGATAACTTTTCACCACCCCAACCTAGAACTTACATTGTCCTCAATGTAACAACTGTAAATTAAAGATAAAGAGAAAAGAGAAGAAATATTACCTATTTCCTGAGAATGTGCAAGTAGTGATGGAGAAATACAAATGCATCCATTATATTCATCAATAAAGTTCACACAGACAGATCGCTGTGAACTTCTAATATCTCAACAAATATTTTTAGTTTTAACAATTTTAAAATTATTCACATGTAAGTAAACTAAAATAAATAATAGAAATTAAATAAATAAAAGAAAATTACCTAAAATGATGGGTTGCCTCCCATCCAGCGTTTAGTTTAACGTCTTAACAAGACGTAACTTGGGGATTTCATTTTAAGTAAACTCAATGTCCCCTCATCAATGAGTCAATCAAACCTACAAGTAAGACAAGTTTGTCTACCTATACTTTTTTGAGTCATGTCCTATGGATTTTCAAATTTTTCTGTACTTAAAACTAGGGACATGCTTGTGAGTTTTAGATAATCCATACCTAGGTACAAATCAAATAATTAAGGCATCAAAACAAAATTGTACCTAGATCAAACAAAACAACTAACTCCTTAGATTGTAATTAAAACATTAAAATTTTGGAGATAGTTTCAGACTTTTTTTTTTTGGTTTTTTTTTTGTTTTTAAGTATAATATCTAAGTTAAAATAACATAATCAGTATTAACTAAGAGTGCTCCCAGGAAAGAATGGTGGGGCAAAGGCTCCTTAAAAACCATTATCCTAGACAGAGCAACGTTCCCAGGAAAGACTAGTGGCACAAAGGCTTCCAAGAACTAGTCTCCTAGACAGAACTCCCTTAGATCTTTACTTTTCATGCTATTAAAATTAAGTTAAGTTAAGTTAAAATTTAAGTTAATTAAGTTAATAAAAAGGTAGGTTAATTAAGTTAATGAAAATCTAAGTTAATTAAGTTAGTAAATTAAATTAATATAAGTTAGTAAATTAAGTTACTAAAAACCTATGTTAATTAACTTAAACGAAAATTAAGATAAAAAAAATAGTTAAAAAAACAAAATTTAAAAAAAAATTAAACCAATAATAAAATAAATTGAAAAAGTAAAATAAAAATAAAATTCTAAATTAAAAATTAAGCCAAAAATAAAATAAAAAATAAAATAAAATAAAATAAAAAAATTGAAAAAAAAACATAATTGAACAAGATAAAAGAAAAAAAAAAAGGAAAAAGGGAAAAAAAATTGAAAATAAAGTTTTTGATTTTTTTTTGAAAAAAAAATTTATTTTTTAAATTAAAAAACTTATTTTTAAATAAAATAAATTTTTTATTTTTATTATTTTTTTATTATTTTTATTATTTTTATTATTTTTATTATTTTTTTATTATTTTTATTATTTTTTTAATTTTTTTTTAATTTTTATTTATTTATTTATTTAATTTAAAATTTATTTACTTTTTTTTTACTTCAAATTTCAAATTTCAAAATTATTTATTATCCATGCTATAAGTTTTTTATGAAATTTAAAATTTTAATTTTTTTTTATTTATTATGAAATTGAAATTTGAAAAATATTTTTTTAAATAAAAAAAATCACAATTATTTAGAACACAAAAAGTTTTTAAAATTTTGATAAATAATTTAAAAACGTTATTTCTTCCCCGGCAACGGTGCCAAAAACTTGATGAGGCAGATCCAACATCGTCGATCCTGCCGTTACTTTTGTTTTATTTATTTATAAAACTCTCGCAAGTGCACGAATCATTTCGTAGAAAATAATAAGTATACTTCCAAGGTCGATCTAAGGAAGGAATGTATGTGATTTTTAATTTATTATTCAAACTTTTAAAAACGAAATTAAATCCTAAACATCCTGTCACGATATTTTGGGGTTTTGTGTTTTTAATCTACTTACATAAAAATAAACATAGATTCAATAAACATTTATGCAAATTTTATCATTTATAATGGTGGAGTATTTATGGATATAATAATTAAGTTAATTATGCTTGCTCATATTATTTAGGTTATTAAAGATATGAATTGATATTTATTGATTCTCTCTCTTTTATATGAATACCACCTTTGGTGGGGTTAGATATTCTTTGTTAACTAAACAAATCAATTAACATCTATGGGTGGGGTTGATAACTAATTTGATTAATTAAATTAATTACTTTTTCTAAGAGATTGAAAATGAACCATTTAAATGCCACCTTTGGTGGGGTTAGACAGTTTAAACTTTATTCAAGGTGTCCAAATTAAACCTAAGAATTTAGTTATCCGAGTACTAACTTTCAAGTTTTAAAACTACTACTGAAAACATGTTGTCAATACATTTTCAGATAATAATTCTTATAAAAAATTTTGAAATAGAGCTTCACTCTAACTACCGGGCGATTGTACCAACAAATAAAAAAGCACTACTCTAAATCAGACCGGATAACTAAACCTTAAAATCTAATTTTCAGATTTAAGTTTGTAATGAAAATAAATATATTTCTCTCTAACATTCTTAATATAAAATTTTGAATAAAAATAAAATCAATTCATTTTAGAGATTTTTACCTATTTAATATTTCGCAAGCATAACAACGTTATTATTATATCATGTTTATAAACAGTCAGCACAGTTAAATTTAATCACAGACAAATTAAATATAACATGTAAGAATAAAGCATAAAAAATAACTGCAAAGAAAATAAAATCCTTACAGAACTTCGATGCTATTCCCGTTGTTGGAAAACCTCCAAGCGGAATTTGCACTCCCATTTATTGAATCAAAAAGCTAATAAATTACAAAAACATAACTAGTTCTTCCCAAAAAGGGAAGAACTCTAAAACTAAGAGAAATTAACTAAGAAAAGCTAAAAACTAAGAAAAACTAAAAAAACTAAAAAAAAGAGAGAAAGAAAGAGAGAAGAGAATGTGTTTTGAGGTGTGTTTAGAAGTGAAGAGAAGAGGGGTATTTATATGTGAGGATGGAGAGAAAAAGTGGGTAAAAAAATGTTAAAAAATGATGAAAACGCGAAGTGTAATTGCTGATGTCATTGATGACGTCAGCATGATGTCATGGGGGCAGCTGCACGCGAAACTAGGGCCAAATAGGTAGCGACGCGCGCGGAAGGCAGGCGTTACGCGCATGGGCCCGAGCGGGAGCAGGAGCAGCGCGCGGGCGCACGCAGGAGTGGGAAGCAGCGTGCGTGGCTGGGCGCGGGACTAGGCGCTGGCGCGCGCGGGGCTCGGCGCGGCTCGGCGCGGCTGGGCGGCGCGATTTTCTCCTTTTTGACATTTTTGACCCATTTTGTCCAATTTTTTCATATTTGTTGACCTTTCCCCATTTATTTATTAATATATTTGTGATGTATTTCTTCCAGTATTCCTTTTTGAGTCTTTAAGTTACGTTTTTAAGCCAAAATACTTGAAAAACAATAAAAATACCCGTGATTCCGAAAAAGACAAATTTATATAAATATATGATAAAACATATAAATATATATATTTTTTAATTAATTAATGTGCATAAAATCAAGGTAATTTTAGTGCTTTTTGAGCACTCATCAGTGGACTGTGTGTCCTTTGTTGTTTATTGGGTGTTCATGTTTGAGGGTGGTTCTATTGATTATGCACATCATTCATTTTAAATTCATGGTTTCTTATCACATCACATTGAATGGTGTTAGCTTTGGAAAAGAGTTAGGTTCGTGTGTCGAACTAGGTCATTGTAGAAGTAGCAAGCAAAAGAAGTAATAGGTAGTTAAGATAAAGGTTCCTGTTGATAGAGGTATTGATGGTGTTATTTTTTATTAGAGTTGTAACTATTGTATTGATTAGTGGATTGTTTGCTGTTGAGTGGTTGCCTTAAACGACCCGAGGATGTTACCACATAGGTAAAGTTTCTGTGTGGGTTTACCTCGTTATATCTAATGTTGTGCATGCTTGAATATTTGGTAGGTATAATTAGAGTTTAAATGGTGTATATCTTTACATACTAAAGTTTAAACTCTAATTATATAGCTTTTATTATTTATTGCTAACTTTCAAACTCTTGATTATTACTTTTGATTTATACTTCTGTTTGTGAGTATTTTTACAACTATTGTGATTATTTGTTAGAAGTTTATCTATTTGTTATTTTACCAGTTTGGGTTAAGTCCTTAAGGAGTCAATACCTAATGAGTACTTAAAAAACACTAAAATTACCATGATTTAATGTACTTTAATTGATTAAATAGATATATATTTGTATGATTTTATCATATTTTATATAAATTTATCTTTTTCGAATAATAGATATTTTTATTGTTTTTCAGGTATTTTTCTTCAAAAAATAACTTAAAGACTCGAAAAAATAGTAGAGGTAATACATCACAAATATGTCAAGAAAATATGAGGAAAATTCAAAAAGAAGGAAAAATTGGACAAAATGGGTCAAAATGGTCAAAAATGTCACAATTTCGCGTGTTACCACCCATTCACGCTGAAGTCTTGCACATGCTAACACTTGCTTGCGCCGAGTTCCGCGCACACACATGCCAAGCACAAACCCAGCACACGCTTGCGTGCAGCCAGCACACACCGACATGCAATCAGTATACGCCCAACACACGTCGCACCGAGCCCCGCGCCTACGGGTGCCAAACGCCCATCTATCACAAATCTCATCCCCACACGCATGCCAACCTATCCAAACGCGTTCAAAATCAAGTTTTGAAATATTTTCCCACCTTGTTTTTCCTCATCTATAAAAGGACCCTCTTCCCCATTGTAAAAAAACATAATTTTCTTAGCTCTTTCTCTCTCTAGTTTTTAGTTTTTTAGTTTTAAAGTTTTTCTCCTTTTGAGAAGAACTTGCTATGCTTTTCTAGATATATAGTTTTTGATTCAATAAATGGAAATAAAAATTTGTTTGGAGGTTTTCCAACAACAGAATTAGTATCAAACTTGCGAGAGTTTTATAAATATAAAACCAAAGTATTTGTAAGATCGGTATTACCGATTTTGTTCATCAGTACCTTCTTAACCTGATTATGTATCAAGTATTAGACTCCTTTGTAATTATCCATAGTTAGATTATGTGTTGGTATAATATGTCTTTTATCTTCATGCGAGTTTGTTATGAGTCTCTAAGGAGTGTATATCTTACCCTGGAGGTGTATAAGGTGTTGGACTCTTTATTAGGGTTTGCTATGTATGTTTGATTGCATGCTATGAAATTACAATCATAATTTACCAAATATGTTCCCACATACGTGGTCTTGAAGTGATTGGAAATCCTTTTAGATTTCGGTATGTATGCCTATATCACAAGATGTGTATTGTTTGCAATTTATGCATATTGCTAGTTTGGATAGAAGCTTATGAGGCACACAATCATTAAAGCTCTATCTACTCATACATTCACCTTTTATGTTTGTGCCTGATGTCACCAGTGGTGTGGGCTATTGTTGTTTTGTGAGATTTTTTATCTCCATAAACTTTTGTAGTAGGATGTTCCCTGTTTACTTGTTCATGCATATCTTTTTCTCTCTCTTTTCTTCTTTGTTGTGCATAGTCTATTAATTACTTTATTTACTAATATGCTAGACTGTTTGATCCTTTACTAGTATTCCCTTCCACTAGTTGCTTTAGCATGCTCTTTTTTTTTTTGCCTTGCTTATTGCTTACTTCTTTTATAGTTATTTACATGAACATTATGTCCCATGTCTTTTGGCATGTAATGTCAATGTATTAAGATTTTTCTTTCTATAGTCTTGGCATTTATATGACATGCCATATAGAATGCATCTCTTTTGTTATACTAGGCTATTCTATCTTATACCCAGTATGTTAAGTGGTAGTTCTCTGTTTTTCTCTTGTTGATTATTATTCATCTTTTTCATAAACTTCCTTCTCTTGTGCTTTAAATGTTTATTTGGAGAATTATGAGGTGTGTTAAAAATTTGAGTACATGAGTTTTTATCTGTATTGTGCTTGTTCAAGTTTTCCATGTGCATTTACATGTTTTATAGATTATTTACCTATTATTAGGAGTCTTGACTTACATAAATTATTATGACTAGACTTATGTATTTAGTTGGCATTTCTTGGTGTTGTGGTGTTGACCCTATCTAAGAATGTTTCTTGTTTTTGTGTTGGAACCTAAGCATTTCTCACATGCTTATATGTTTTTATAAAATCCCTTGTTTCTTTTCTCTCTTAGGGTATTACTTGTGTTGCTCATTAGTTAGCCAATTTCTTTCCTTCATTAGTTAGTCAGTTTCTTTCCTTCTCTTGACTAGCAATAATGTGAGTATTGTCGATAATCTCTTTTGAGGCAACTGTATGCAGTTTGTTTCCTTTTCTCTCTAGAGGCAATACTATATGGTTTGTGCTGATAATCTCTCCTGACACATATCCTTATCTTTTTGGCCTATGATCTCATTTAAGGCCATCCTTGTCATCTCATTTGTTTATTGTATTTTTCTTTTGACACTCCCTTTTTCTCCTTCTCTCTTTCTCTCTCTTCCTAGAATTGTTTTGCATGTTCTTCTATCTTGCTATCCTCTTGCATGTAAAATGAATTTTAGAGGAACCATTGATGATATATGATTGGTGTACATTTGACTTAGATTGAAATATGATTATTATGACATGTGTATTCATTGAGTGTATGCATGGTTAAATTTTTGTATTTTATTTGAAATGAAGTCTTTCTTATGCACATGCCATAATTTATGAATTTGTATGTTTATTTTGAGAAGATTGTGTGGATGTCTTACTTGATGATTTGTATTTCTCTAACAAACTCTAAAATCCACTTTTAGTGTCTCTTGAGGCGAAATCCTAGGTGCTGCTTAGATAGAAAAGGATTTAGGCCATCTTTGAATCATTTAATCCTTTCTTGACACCAATGTTTTCTTATCTTCGGTCTCCCCTTTTAGAGCTTTTATGTTATCCCTTCATTTCTTTACACCTTTTGGCTTAACATAATTGATAAATCCCACTTAACTTGTAAACCTTCATATGAGTTTCAATTCTATTAATTGTTGAACTTATTTGTTTTGGGATTGTCTATTTTACCCTCATGTTTAAAGAAAAAAAGAGAGAAAAGAAGGGAAAGAAAATAAAAAAAGGAGAAGAAAAAGAGGGATATTTACGAATGAATGCTCAGATGTAAAAGAAAAAGATCCTATGTTTGGGAATGTAAGTGTTTAAAGTGTATGTTTTGGTCATCTAAAGGTGTGCTTAAGCTTTAAATATCTCTTTTAATGTACTGAAACCTCAGCCTATCATTACAAGCTTAGAAATATCTCTTGATTTCTTCCAGGTAGGCACCTACATTAGTGGAAGAGAGGCTAATTATGGACTAATGAAGTTTGGTTCAATTTGAGTCTATATTTCAATTTTCTTGGTTCACATATGCATATCACAATGATCTATAGAGTAAACAATTTTAGCATAACACACATGGAGCATATTATCAAAATTTTAGTCATACTCTTACATGAATGTATCATGGTTCACATATGCATACTCTTTAGTTCTTTGAACATACTTATTTTCTTTCCCTTTTTCTGCTTTACTTATTTCTATTGTGTGTATATGCTTCTGTTTTGGGAGAGTTTTGAAGGTGTAGAATACATAACATGTTTATTGCCTCACATGCATTCTTTTAGGGGGAGGTTGGGTGTAAAATGCAAGTTGGTAGAGAGAGTGTTATGATTGTTTTTTGCATTATTGTTATTTGTCCTATTTATGAGTTTATGTTGTGCTATTGTGTTCTTGTGATGCTCCCTTGTTCTTTACATCACTTTGTATGAATTATGCATAAATACAAATGTTCTTGTGTTGTATAAAGTTTGTGTGGTTTGCATATTTGTTTTGCATGTAAATTGTGTAGCTCGCATATTTCTATTGCATATAGATGGTATTTGTTTGTGCTACATATTAACTATGCTTAGACTATCGGTGTGTATCTATGTAGGGATAACACGATAGTATTTGGATAGACTATCGGTGTGTACTTGTGTAGGGATAACACGATAGTATTTAGATAGACTACATGTTGTTTCTACATGATATGTTCATATGGTATATGTTTGTTTTGTGTGAAAGTTATAGGTGTATAGTGAAGTTTTCGTGCTTCAAGTGTACTATGTGTAGTAGTGCTGAGTTTCTTGTGAAAGAAGATTGGATGAGTTCATTAATGAAGTTGGATGGAGCATTCAAGATGGATGCACTTAGAGCAAGTGTGTCTTTTGGGTTTTGGTGTGTGTCATTGTGTTATTCATGGGAAAAAACAGCTTTAGGACATCTTTATAATCATCTCATATTTGATGAGCTATTGTATTTAGTTGTATAGTGTTTTGGCATTGAAAGCCAAAGGGGAAGAATGTAAATCTCCTTGTTCTTATGTCTATTTGTTGGCTCCTCCTATGTAAAATATGATGTCTATTTTATTCTTACTCAGTGTATTTTTCCTCCTCTATGTAAGGCTAGTTACTGCATATCAATAATACACATGTACATATACTTAGGAACATTTTGTATGCAAGAATGTTTACACACACCACGGGATTAGTTTTCATAATGTGCATGCTAAACTGAGTGTTGGTTTTCAGTGAACGATCATGCGAGCGAGCCAATGTTATCACTTGTGTTTTTGGTTCATTTTGGGTATGAGTATTTATAGAAAATGCTCGATAATTTTTAGAACAAAAAATGTGACTTTTTACCATCTCTCCACCAAGCTCGCCACATCCTCACCACCACCCTTGGTGAGGTTGTTGGCTAGGTGTCTGGAGATATGGCTAGCAAGGTGGAAAATTCGAGTTCTATAAACACCCATATTTCTTCTTATATTGTATCTAGAAAATATAGTAGAGCTCTATCAAAGTGACATCTCATTTTTCTGTTTTCAGATCATCAATACTTCAAGTGTTGTTCGATATTAGTAATTCATGATTATATGAGCAAAACTATGCTTGTGACTAGTGATTACTTGAGGTGGTGTTTATAAGTGGTTTATATAAGGTGAGTTGTGTGTCGACTGATAGTTTCCTTCATTCAAATTTTTATATGTGTGAACCTTTTTGTGATAGTGGGTAGAGTTAAAGTCTTTGAGTTCTCACATCTTGGAATGTGTCTCCTCTTGTTTTGTGGTAGACTGTGTGTCCTTTATTTTCTATTGGGTGTCGTGTTTGAAGGTGGCTTTATTGATTATGCACATTACTCATTACTGATTCGTGGTTTTTAATCGCACGACATTAGGTGGTGTTGGCTTTGGAGGAGAGGCAGGTTCGTATATTGAACTAGGTCACTGTAGAAGCAACAAAAACTAGTTAAGATGAAGGTCCCAACAGATAGAGGCATTCATGGTTTTACTTTATATCAGAGTTGTAACTTTTCTATTGATTAGTGAATTGTTTGCTGCTGAGTGGTTGCCTTAAGTAACCCTAGGATATTACCAAGTAGGTAGGGTTTCTATATGGGTTTACTTTGTTATATCTCGTGTTGTTCATGCTTGAATATTTTGTTGATAATAATCAGAGTTTGAATGATGTATGTCTCTACATAATGAAGTTTAAAATCTCATTAGAAAGCTTTTATTATGTATTGCTTTTGATTATTAAATATTACTTTTGCTTTATATTGTTTGTCTATGATTATTTTTACTATAGCTATGATTATCTGTTAGGAGTTTATCTCTCTGTTGTTTGCCAATTTGGGTTGAATCCTTAAGGAGTCAGTATTTGCTTAGCCTGATTATTTATTAGGTCTTGGATTTCTTCTTTGTAGTCATCCATGATTAGATTATGTGTTAGTATAATTTTCCTTTTATCTACATGCGAACTTGGTGTAAGTCTCTAAAGACTCTGTATATTTTTACCCATGAGGTGTACAAGATGTTGGGCCATTATATTTTTACATATAAGTTGCTATAGGTTTTTGATTATTAATTGTGTGATTAATATGGGCCATTAGATCAACTCCTAAAATATCCAAAGGTTAAAGGTGAAAGTAGATTAAAAATGGATCTGTTTTGGAAAAAATTGAAAAGAAAAAAACAACGCACGTCCAGAAACAGAAGTGTCTACTGAGGCATGGATCTTACTAATCACCAATGGAAATAACATGCTAAGGCATAGATTTTTTCCCCTTGCAGCATGGAGTTCTTTGAAAGCATACTGTAAAAGTGCATCAAGGCACAAAAAAATTCCTACCACTGTATGGGCTAATTTTTCCTATTTTTGTCTCTTTTTCGCTCTTTTTGCCATCATTCCACCTATATTGAAATAATTAAACAGAAATTAAGCATTTTTTATATTTAACATAAAATAAAAAAAATAGTGGGCTTAGAAGTGGCTAAATAAATCTACTTTCATAGAATTATGATACCTCTAAACTTAGCTTTTTGCTTGTCGTTAAGCAAAGCCAAATCTAACTAAATTAACATGATATGGGTAGTACATTCATAAACACATATCTATTAACACCTAAATGTTTAGTAAAAATTGTTCCCCCTTAATGATTGTACAAGTTTATGATAAGGAGTTTCACATATCCATCGATCAACATTCGATTAATACAAGGGTATGCAAGATTTTTGACAAATTGATTCATGTGTGTATTGCACCTGATGTCATCTAATGCACTTATGAAATCAATTTATATGAGTATGCCAAAAAATTAAGTGTCGTAGAACAAGTTTTATAAGGCTATTTTTCACACCCCTCTACACGAATGTAAATTATACATTTAGCTAAAGATCAAATTGGTTTTGCATGCTTGTAATGTAAGGCTTAGGTGGGATTAGATGAATGGAGACATTTAAGTTTTTTTCATATATTAGATTTCTTTTAATTCATGATGCAATGCTTAACTACGTTTAAGCTTTCACTTAATGTTCTAGTTCACCCTACTTGATGTTCTACTAAACTCTATCTTACCACTTTTTCATTCTTTTACTCCACATTATTTTTGCAACTTCACAACACCCCTAAAATTATCTTTAATTTCATTCTTTTTATTTCCTTTTTTTTATAGGGATAATTGAGTTGTGAGTTTTTTTATAAATGAAATTGGGTGCATTATATTTCACCTCACTCTATAGTATAACACATGATTGCATTTTTCATAAGATAAATGTGTAAGGGTAAAGGTAATGCTTATTGGTTAGGCATAAAATATGGCTTAAAGATATGAGTGGTTCTTGATTAGGCTCAAATGGGTGACTAAGGATATAAAATGGTTAACTTGAAAGGCATCGATCTAATTAATGCCTAAATCATTTCTCATGCTAAATACTATTTAGGATTTTGCTTCAAGGGATAATCAAATAGATTCAAAAATATAGAAGACCTCATTAACTAGCATAACTCACCTCAAATTTTCTCACAATAAGAACAATAAAATGAATCATAAGCATGTGCATAAAATTTTAATCAATCCAATAAAAACTAGTAAGCATATCACATGATTTATGCATTTTAATTAGCATGTTACATTCCTTATCCTAGGTGTGACAACCAATTATATCGTTGGATTCATATATTTCACATCAAGTATACATGCATTTTGTTTTCATGTATTCATTAATTTCTACCAATATCATGATTAAAAACATCCTTAAAAATATAAAATAGTTACTAAATACTAAAGTAGAAAACAAAGTTCCCTCCCCACACTTACGTTGCATAATGATCCCAATTTGCACGTATGAATATGAAAGAGTGAAAGGAAAGAAAACTTCCTTAACTTTGGCATGCCATATTCTATCACTGAAACTGGTTAATCTTATTGTGCCATTTCCATCAACACTTATTCACCTATGAAATACAAAAAAGAAAAATATAAGTATAATAATGTTTGGTTACCTCCTAACAAGCGCCACATTTAATGTCCTTGGCTAAATGGCTATATCAACTCGTATGGTGTATCCACCAAGGTTATCACAAATTTTTCATTTTGTAGTGGATCTCCATGATAGTATTTCATTATGTGCCCATTAACCATTAACTGTTCTTTATTGTTACTCTCTAATTCAATGGCTCCATGGTTAGTTGCCTTATTGGTGGTGAATGGACCTAATTATCTAATCTTGAGTTTTCCCAGAAACAATTTGAGTCTTGAATTGCATAATATTAATACTTTTTGTCCTAGCTCAAAAATACAGTGTACAATTTTCTTATCATGCCATCCTTTTGTTTTCTCTTTGTACCTCTTGGAATTCTCATAAGCACTCCATCATAGCTCATTGTTTTGATATGTCCTATATGTTTACGTCGAAGACAAGACCGGATCACAATGTGTATTATCAAGGAGAAGACTAGATACATATAAGTGCTGTTGGGATGAAGACTGGATGCATTTTGTAATTTATGCCTATTTAATGAATATTTTAGAGCATATCCTCATAAGTTCATATAGACCCCCTTATACAATTTCCACATGTATGTATACTATATATATGTGAAATGGAATACCAATGACAAAAAATCACTAATAGAACATTAATTACATCTCTTTACTTTCTCTCTCTAAATTTGATACGTCCTCTAACATCTAGTACCCACCGTATGGCTCAAATTTTAAGACATGTCGATTGAATTTAATGCCTCTCATTTCCTTGGACATAACGATACTTTAGGTTGGGCTCACCTACCGAGAATGATGTATAATTATGGTCCAAACTAGAGTCTTATAAAGGGTAAGTTGACTGATCCTTGGGTCATGATCAGTGGTAATAATCCCATTGTCCAAAAGCAAGGGCTAAATAAAGCACAAACAACAGTGCTATCAAAGTGGTACTTCATAATCAAGAGTTGTCATAGTTGTTGGATATGAGGAATATATAGAGGATATATGAAGTGAGATAAGAAGAGAAAACATGAAACTAAGAAGGCAGGTCAAAGATATTAAATGTGAGCCCTCTATACAACCTAGACTCATGCTTGTTTAAGAGAATACTCAAATGTTGTATAACAAGGATGAATAAGTTAATAGAATACTGACTAAGCATAAAAGAGCTAGGGAGTTGCATGATTGAGCAAACATAGCTCATGACTAGGTAGGTCAAAGATCGATTCCAAATCAAGTAGCCCAAATAAAGAGGGCACATCCTTTGGGACAACTCAACTTGGCACTAGAAGAAAAGTTATTATGGTAGAACAAAGTGTTGGCTTGGAAAAAAAATTAAAAAATATAATATGGGGAAAGCTTAGACTGATTGTAACACAGTGTGTAGGCAGTTGGTTTGCTCTCCCTTTTTGGAAGGGATAGAAATAAGTGAACCCTCCAAAAAATTTGAATCCTCAAATGTCCGAGCTATAAAGGAATGAAAGACCCAATTAGCATATAATCCTCTTTAAAACCATCATGTCTCCACTTAATATGCCTTAAGATAATAGAAATTCTATGTTATGTAAGTCCTTTTTGGATGCTCTGCACAATTCAGCCAATAAGTGGTTCAATGATCTAAAACCTCATAACATCATATCTTTCGCTAAGCTAGTTAGATCGTTAGTAACTTATTATCTAGCAACAATCCCTTAAAGAAATAGTTTCACCATCTACTCCCTATAATTTAGAATGTTGATGAATCCATCGAAGAATTTATGAAGAGATTCCACGAACTCAATCTCCATCTAGCCAATTATAAAAAGAGTGTTAAAAATTTTGAACCTTTTTGTAGAAATCACTAAGATAGTAAATCGGGCCATGCAAGAGGCCTAAAAGAGATATAGAAGGTTATGAACCTAGAAACAAAGTAAAGCCTATTAAAAAAGAGACCCGACCATACCAATAACTTTCAAAGGAATAGAAAAAAAGGGAGTTTAGTCCTGAAATGCTCAAACAAACAAAATATCATTATAGTAAAAGATTTATGGGAAAAAATTCAAGATGAGAAAGTTCTTAGAATAGTAGTCTAGGTTCGTGAGAAAGATCACTTTCACCTTTTATAGGAACCCTTTAAGAGTCAGTATGGTTGAAGCAGTTTTGAAGATGGAAGAAAAACAAAATGTCAGATGACCTCCTCGAATGAAGGTACCGAATAGAGATACCATTAAATGGTATTCCTTCTACAAGGTTATCAGATATAACATCAAGGACTACCAACATTTAAAAAAGTAAATTGAGGAATTGTTATCAAAGGGCTACCTTGATGATCTAGTGGGTGGAAGTAATCAAAGAAGCAAGATCATGCCAATGAAAGAAGCACCTTAGATAGCTACCACTCCGAATGGTAGCAAGTTGTGTGAATTGATGAAAATGTTTGCGAAATTCCCTTCATCCATAGAGGACTTGGTTTGAATGGAAATTCAAACAACCTTATACACCAAGGAAATAAATATTGATATCAGGATTAGGGTGTATAGTTTACTAAGAAAAAACATGACCACCATAATAATTTTTAATGAGGAGGATGAGGTAATTTCCCTCCATAAAGACCCTCTGGTTGTAACTCTGAGAGTTGGTTCAAGTGATATGTTTCATAAATTGGTTGATACTAGAAGTTCTATTGACCTACTATTCTTGTCCACCCTTCACACTTTGGAAGTAAATGAGGAAGATGTTGTGAAAAATAAATGCCTCTCATAGGATTCAATAGTAGTACGATGTATGCCTTGGGAAAATTCAATTTTGCCATAAGGCTAAAAGAATTGTTGTGATGGAAAATGTTGTGGTAGTTAATTCACCTGCCCATTATAATTTGATACTAGGACAACCATGGATATGAAAAAATAGGAGTTGTTCCATCAACCTATCCTCAAGTAATAAAATACCTTATCGAGGACAATGTTATGGAGATTCAAGAAGACTAGGAAAAGGCACGTAGTTATTATAATGCTGCCATGAAGCAAGATGACATAAAATAGTAATTAAGAGCTATTTCATACAGACGAAGGCAAGCAAAAGCATCTTTTATTGGTGGCTATTGGAGAAGATGATGTTGAGTCAAATTTAGGAAAGGAGAAAATTAGATACTGAAGTTGAACCCAAGCCTAGACAAGGAATATGTGTTGTTTTTACAAACTTGAATGATGCATGCCTAAAATATTGTTAGCCCCTTCCAAGCATTGACTAGCTTCTAGATTCGATAGTTGGATACAACGTTATGAGCTTCCTTGACACATACTCAAGTTATAATCAAATACATATGAGTCCAAGAGATGAATAAAAGATGGCCTTCATAACAGAGAACAAGACCTTTTATAGAGATATTTCCACTTTTTTAGCCTTTTTCTCACCTATAAAAGGACCTTCTCTCCCATTGTTAAAATTATTCCTCAAAATCCCTAAAATCAAAAATCTCTTTTCTTTCTCTCTCGAGTTCTTAGTTTTCTTAGTTTTTTTACTTTTTAAAGTTTTTCTCTTTTTGATAAGAACTAGTTATGTTTTTTTAGATTTATAGTTTTGATTCAATAAACAAAAATACAAATCTGTTTGGTGGTTTTCTAGCAACAAAATTAGTATCAAAGTTCTATAAGGATTATTTTGAGATATGATTTTATTTTTATGTTTTATTCTTATATGTTATATTTAATTTGTATGTGGTTAAATTTAATATGGCTGGCTGTTTGTAAATATGATATAATAATAATATTGTTATACTTGTGAAATATTAAATAGGTAAAATATCTCTATAAAATAAATTGATTTTATTTTTATTTAATATTTTATATTAAGGATGTTAGAGAGAATTATATTATTTTTCATTACAAACTTAAATCTGAAAATTATATTTTAAGACTTAATTATCTAGTATGATTTAGAGTAGTGCTCTTTTATTTGTTGGCACAATCGCCTAGTAGTTAGAGTGAAGTTATATTTCAAAAGTTTTTATAAGAACTATTATTCAAAAATGTATTAACAACATATTTTCAGTAATGGTTTTAAAACATGAAAGTTAGTACTTTGATAATTAAATTCTTAAGTTTAATTTGGACACTTGACTAAAGTTTAAAATGTCTAACCCCACCAAAGGTGGTATTTTAATGGTTCATTTTTAATTTCTTAGAAAAAAGAATTAATTTAATTAACCAAATTAATTATCGACCATACCCATTGGTGTTAATTGATTTGTTTAATTGACAAAGAATATCTAACTCCATCAAAGGTGGTCTTCATATAAAAAATAGAATCAATAAGTATCAATTTATATCTTTAATAACCTAAATAATATGAGCAAGCATATATAACTTAATTATTATATCCATAAATACTCCACTATTATAAATGATAAAAATTTGCATAATTATTTATTGAATCATCTCTATGTTTTTTTATTAAATAAGGAAACACAAAATCAAAATATCGTGACATGATATTTAAGATTTAATTTCGTTATTAAAAGTTTGAGTAATAAATTAAAAACTACATATATTTATTCATTAGATCGATCTTGGGTGTATATTTGTTATTTTCTATAAAATAATTTGTGCACTTGTGAGAGTTTTATAAATATAAAACCAAAATATCTACAAGAACGATATTGCAAACCTGATGTTAGTCTTGCTATAATCAAGTTTTTGGCACCGTTGTTTGGTAAGGAATAGTGTTTTTAAATTATTTATCAAAATTTTAAAAAAACTTCTATATTCTAAATAATTGTGATTTTTTTAGTAAAAAGATTAAAAAAACAAAAAAAATTAATTTTTAATTTTTAATTTATTTTTAACTTTTACTTTTAATTTTAATTTTAAAAAATATTAACTTAATTTTAATTTAGATTTTAATTATTAACTTAACAATGATTAACTTCTTTAGATTGTATTAATTTTAGTTTATTCCTTTTATTTATTATATAGTATTTCTATGTACTAACTTGTAAATATTGTATGATATAATATGTATAAAAATGTGTTTGTATTATATATTAGATATAATGTATTATATATTTTGTACAATTTAATCATGAATATTTATTTGTAAAAAAATGTGTTTGTATTATATGATAGATAGAGTGTATTATAAATATGTATAGTTTAAGTATGTATAATTATATGTTCATGATCCATTTAAGTATATGTGGGTGAAATTAATGGTCTAACTAGAATGTTCAATGTATGGTTATAATATTTGCTAAGTTTCTTCTTCTTGGGCTCATCCTTAAAATATTACATGGCTATATTATAGCCAATCTGGGTGGTCTTAGTTACTTGCTCGATTAGGACACCCAGATCTCGCTTTGTTTTCTTAAACTCATTCATGGTCTCTTCCAGCTCGCATTTAGAATCCTTATTCTTAGTTAAGGTCCTATTTTTCTCTTCCATAGATGCTACCTTGCATAATCACTTATCTTATTGGCAGCTCGAACCAATTTTTCCTCTTTGTTAATGGCCTCCCCTCCCATTTTGTAGCCTTCGAAAGTTGCATGACCAATTTGGCTCTATTATAGTCATGGCTTTCTTTCTCTTTCTCAAGCTCAGCCTTCAACTTATTTACACCATTCACCTGATTAACCTCGTGCATCAATTGAGCCTAAAAAAAGGAAAAAAAAGTTGGTGAAAGTAAGATATATAAATAAAAGGCATGAAAAGCATAAATGCATAAGGAAACACTTACTTAATAAAAGCTTACTCACTACAAGAGTAGGATCGATGTCCTTACTCATGGCATCGAGATTTTTTTCTACAGCCATGTATGAGAGGTGCTAGATAAAATGGTCTATATGGTATGAACCTATACCCTTAGCCTTACTTTGGGTTAACTCCTTGATGATTCATTTCCCTAAGTCTCAAGCACTCGAATAGGGTGTTTGCTGGCATGAGGAGACTAGAATAGGTGTTTATTGATGTAGAGAATATGCCAATCATTATCTCCAAACTGAGGGGAAGAATGGGCTCTTCAATAACAATGTCTAGTCCCTTTTTTTCATTTTTGGCTTGGGCTAGAGCATCAGGGTTATCTTTGCTCAAGCTCTTGCTCCTCCTTTTACCTATTGAGAAGTACACACCCTTGGAAGAGTTTGCACCTTTTTGGGAGCCCACATATTTTTAAATTTCCACGTTCTTCTAATTGGTGAACGAAGCAATCATGACTTTAGGATCAAACTTCATTAATACTAAAAAGAAAAAAATGGCATATTAGAATATCAAGATTAACAAAAAAAAACTTATATACACATGAGCTAATGAAAAGACAAGATGATAGATACCACCATAATCAGTCTCTATTTCAAATCCACCACCAAAGTCACAAGGTGGAGTTATACATCGAGTTAGTGCTCAAGGCTTACAATGATTCTGTTTTGAAGAAGGATAAAGCTCATTCTCATTGACCTACACATTACAAAGCACGATGTTGTTAAAAGTTCCTTCTAGGGTATAGGCTTAGGTAGATAATTTTGGATACTTGCAAGCCTTTCCTTAGCCGCCTCGAGGCTCAATATGGTAATGTATGAGCTCTTCTATATAATCATAAGCTTCACGTTAACCCAAGAACTTATTATGAGCCTCTCATTACTCTTATTTATCTCTCTCCAACCAAAAACATAGAAAAATATTGCTTCCCATCCTTTTCATTTTCTAGAAACACAACGTTTAAACCTCGATCTTATTTGGCTAACATATAAAATCTACTTGTATCAGTGAGGCTTTGTTTCAGTATATATGCATCATTGAACTTGAGCATCTTCAACTCTATCCTGAGGTCTCTACATATTAAGGTGAGGTAAAGAAGGTACCTTCACCCATTTGGCATTAATTAAATTGGTGCTAGTTGCATCCTCATTAAATATTTCCTAATAAATGGGTACAAAGAAAAATTGAGCCTGAGCCAAAGGGCTTTCTCCTGAAAATCATCCAACCTTCAAGTGGGGATTTATTATCTTGTGCATTTGGGTAATGGATCAATATGTTGAAAGTTGGTGGAATGTAATATGTTTTTCTCAGCCTCTCCTCCTCCCTTAGAGTTAAGCCATTAGTGACCACCTTGGCATTTCAACCTTTTGTTCCACCTATTGGCTCATCGGTCCCTCTTTAATGTGACTTATTTCTCCACTCTCTTAGAGTAGATATTTTGTAAGTGAGAGACATTTAGTCTAATTGTTGGGGTGGTATGTAGTCGAGATGATGATATAGTAGGAATTTCAAGTTACATCTCTTCCTCCTCTAAGGACTTATTCTCATCCATTGTTGAGCTCGAGATCACACTTTCCTCCTCATTTGAATATATGCAATACTGAGCACTTTCCCATAAAGAAGAAGAACCTAAGGAAGGTGAAGATAGGACTACTCTACCTATTACCTTAGTTATTACTTTATGCATGTTTGCTACAAAAGAAAAAAAAACAAGACAAATAAAAGATGAGATAAAAGGAGTGAGAGATTTACCTAAAGTCAAAGAGTGAAATTAAGAACTGACTTAAAAAAAGTTTATATGGTTAGACATGAGTACAAATCATTAGGGGTCAAGCAAAGATATTTAAAAGGTCAACCTAATAATCTTACAGATTGAGTAAGAAAATTGAAAGGTGCAAGATGAAGTGACATATCCTTTTTTGAGAGTTTTGGCTTGGTTTTATAAGAATTACGAAAATGTACTACTATAGAAAGGAGCTTTTAAGTTGGGATTTAAAGTTGATTTTTGGGAAAAACTAACTTATAATGAATTTTAAGTCGATACGCTAAAATACCAATTTAAAAATTTAAAAAACAGCATCGGTCCTACGTGTATCGTCGGTTGACACGTAAAACATATCATTAGTTCTACGTGTCAACCAATGCTACAAGTGGCTTGCGTTGGTTGACAAGTAGAATCAATGATGTCCTATGTGTAGCATATCAGTTCTACGTGTCAACCGATGCTACCTTATTTTTTTTCTTTTATCTCTTCTCTCCCCTATTTTACAAAAAAATTACTCGTGTGTTTCCCTCATTGCTTGAAAAAACTGACCATCCCCCTCCATACTCTTTCTCATTTTCCGACCACCATTTCCAATGTCTTTTTGTGGGTTTTCATCCTATTAAATTTCTCTTCTAGATCCACTATTATTTTTAGTATAATACTCAAATTTTTCATACCTATTTTCCTTCACTTTCTTACTTACCAAACACTCTTTTTTCTTCATTTCTTTCATTTTGTCACTTCATTTACTCTAGTAAGTATTTCTATAAATTATTTTATACATTATTCATATTTTTTTATTTTTATGTATATTATGTATTGTTGATTATGTGAATAAATTTTGTGTTATATAGGTTGTGTATTTTTATTCAAGCTTAGAAGAAAATAAGGTATTTTATTCATTTATTTATTTTAATAATTTTATGTATTTAGATTTTGATATATATTACTTTATTTTAATCTTAAAATTTTTGAAAATTATTTACATGTACATGAAATATAAATATAAATATATATATATAATATAATATTTATTTTCATATGTAATGGGTTTATTAATATTTATTATTATTAATTATATGCATTTATATACATATAAATTATTATATATTATATATATTGTTAATATTATATATTTGTTAATGTTATTATGAGTTTATTAATTGTTTGATTTTATGTATTTATTTTTATGTGATGTTTCGATAGATATTCTAATAATTGGGAATTCATATATAATAATATTTAAAATATATTAGTTGGATACATATTTAATATGCTTAATGCCATTAATAGAAAATGGATAAATCTTTGTCAAAGTGTAGAATTGAGTAAGACTACATTTATGGAGTTGAAAGTTTCTTAGAATTTACTCGTAGAAATAGTAATAATGAAATTAGTATGATACGATGCCCATGTGTTAAATGTAAAATTGAGAAATTTCATGATATTGATGAGGTTAAGTATCACCTTATCCGTAGTGGTATTCTTTTGAGTTATAAATGTTGGTATTATCATGAAGAAAATATTAATAATAATCATGGGGAAGAGATAGATAAGAATGTGAGTGGATTGTCAGAATGTACAGACAGAAAATATGTTTCATGCTATTGAAGATGAACTACATAAGGATGATCTTAAAACCTTTAAAAAACTTCTAGAATATACCAAAAAACCGTTGTATCCAAAGTGCAAGAAATACAATAAAATGTCAGGATCGGTTCATTTGTACAATGTGAAGGCAAAAAATGGTATTTCTGAAAAAGTATTCACAGAATTACTAAATGTACTAATAGATATGTTTCCTGAAGGTAATGAATTGTCATCTTCAATGTATGAAGTGAAGAAATATTTTTGTTGATTTGGCATGGAATATCAAAATACTCATGCTTGTCCAAATGATTTCATTCTTTATAGAAAAATATAAGGCATTAGATGATTGTCTGATGTGTAAATAATCGAGATGAAAGCATCCTACAAATGAGACAACACCTAAGAAAGGCATGCCCACAAAGGTTTTTTAGTACTTTCCTTCGATTCCTTGCTTTCAAAAGTTGTTAAAAAGTAAAGAGACATAAAATATTTTGACTTGGCATTCAAATAATCGATCTGATGATGAGATGCTACATTATCCTTATGATTCTCCAAAATGGAAAGTAGTAGATAATTTATCCCCTCAATTTACATTTGATTCGTGCAATCTTCGTCTTGCCATTGCTACGGATGGAATTATTATACATAGTTCCTTTAGTAGTAGATATAGTTGTTGGCCAATAATTATGGTAACATACAACCTTCCTCCCTAGTTGTCTATGAAAAGAAAATTCATGATGTTAATATTGATGTATATTTGCAACCTTTAATATATTATTTAAAGACTTTGTAGAATGATGGTGTAAATGTTTACGAAGCACATAAAGAAGAATACTTGAACTTGAAGAGGGTTCTTTTATGGACAATTAATGATTTTCTTGCCTATGGAAACTTATCAGGACATACAACAAAAGGTTATACGGGATGCCCTATTTGTAGTTATGGCATTTTTGCAACATATCTTGTTCATGGATAAAAGATGTCTTAGAGAAGACATAGAGGGAAATGAGATCATGATCCTGCACTAAGACCTTTACATGGTGGTGAGATATTAAGGCAATTGAATGGTATGGCATTTAAACAATATGGAAAGAAGAAAAAAGAATACTCACTCATGGAGGGAAAGGAACAAGGTCAACAAATAAAAGGGGTGAAAAGGAAAATGTTACTGAATCAATAGATCATGATTGTTGGAATAAAAAATCAATATTTTGGGAATTACTTTATTAGAAAGACCTACACATTCATCACATCTTAGATGTCATGCACATTGAGAAAAATGTATGTGAGTGTTTGATTGGTCAACTACTTAATATATCTGGAAAACAAAAGGATGAAATTAAAGCAAGACTAGATTTAAAGAAACTCGGCATACGACTGATGAGTGCTCAAAAAACACTAATATTACCATGATTTTATGTGCTAAATTAATTAAAAATATATATATTTATATGATTTTATCATATATTTATATAAATTTGTCTTTTCGGAATCACGGGTATTTTTATTGTTTTTCAGGTATTTTTGCTTAAAAACGTCACTTAAAGACTCAAAAAGGAATACTGGAGGCAATACATCACAAATACATTCAAAAATAAATGAGGAAAAGTCAACAAATATGGAAAAATTGGACAAAATGGGTCAAAAATGTCAAAAAAGAGGAAATCGCTACGCCTACCACCTAGTAGCTGCTAGTCACACGCTTCAAAGAACGCACGTGTTGATCCTCCTTCCGCTACAGGTTAACGCCTAACTCACAGAGCCAGATGCTTGCATCAGGTTCCATCTCATACAAGGCTACCGCGACATGGTTGACCTTTTTGACCAATTTTGTCCAATTTTTCCATATTTGTTGACTTTTCCTCATTTATTTTTGAATGTATTTGTGATGTATTGCCTCCAGTATTCCTTTTTGAGTCTTTAAGTGACGTTTTTAAGCAAAAATACCTGAAAAACAATAAAAATACCCGTGATTCCGAAAAGACAAATTTATATAAATATATGATAAAATCATATAAATATATATATATATTTAATTAATTAATACGCATAAAATCATGGTAATATTAGTGTTTTTTGAGCACTCATCAACGACCTGAATTGGCACCGAGGGTGGAAAATGATAAGAATCGAACATACTTACCACCAGCATCATATACAATGTCAACAAAAAAGAATGATGTGTTTTGTAAATGTTTGATAGGTGTAAAAGTTTCAGATGGTTACTCATCCAACTTAATAAATTTTTTGTCTATCATCGATAAGAAACTTTATAGATTGAAATCATATGTCTGTCATATCTTTATACAACAGTTATTACTAGTTATTATTAGGTCAATTCTTCCAAAACATGTTCGATTATCAATAATTCATCTTTGTTCATTCTTCAATACAATATGCAAGAAATCTATATCAATTAGTGACTTAAACTCTTTATAAAAAGATGTTGTGGAAAATTTGTGTCTACTTGAAAAATATTTTCCTCATTTTTTTTCAATATAATGATTCACTTGTGTGTTCATTTAGTTCAAGAGGTTCAATTGTGTGGTTCTACTTACTTAAGGTGGATGTATCCTTTTGAAAGATACATGCACGTCTTTAAAGGATATGTAAATAATATAAATCGTCCTGAAGAATGCATGGTGGAACGTTACATTGTTGAAGAGGCCATTGAGATTTGTTCATAATACTTAAGTGGTTACATTGAAATCGGAAATACTACACACAAGTTATTCTTAGAACATGAAATGATCCAAGTAGGTAACCCTATGCTCATTGGAAGTAAGAAACTATTTATTGATCAAACTCGATGGGAAAAAGTACACTGAATCATTTTGGTAAATAATAATGAGGCACAACCGTACATATAGTAAGTGATGATAGGTTCAACCTTTTCATTTAAAATAAAATTATTTTTTATTTAACTATTAATGTTACCAAATTGATATATCTTGAATAACATTACAAAATACATTTAAACTTACTAAAAATCGATCCTCGTTATAAAAAAAAGGAGGAGAAAAATGGTTGTATGATGAACATTAGCGAGAGCTTATTAATTGGTTTCGTAACCATGTAAGTGTCACATACAAGAATTCATTCGTACTTCTATATAATGTTTCAAAACTTTATTTTAAACGTATTTCATGTTTTTATATACATAGATTTGAGTTGAACTTAACAACCAAATCATAAAATAACATAAAATTTAGAATGGCTTGCTCATGGTCCAAATTTTGATGTCAAATCATATTCTAGTTTTACAATTAATGGTTTGAGGTTTTTGACTCAAGCAAGGGACAAAGTGCGAGTAAATCAGAATATTGGTGTGAAGATGGTTGTACAAACTAGGCAATTTTCCAGTTCAAAAGATGATAATCATGTACTTTACGATTGAACATATTATGGTATAATTCAACAAATTTTGGAACTCGATTATGAGGTCTTCCATGAAATAGTATTCTTGTGTGATTGGGTCGAAGATGTTATCAATGTTGGATATAAAATAGATGATTTTAGATTTACCCTTGTAAACTTATCCAAGAAAAGTCATGCTGATGATCCTTTCACATTAGCACTTAATGCAAAACAAGTATTTTATTGAGCGATCAAAATGACACAAGATGGTCTGTTGTGTTAACGCCTCCACAAAGAGAGCTCTACCATTGTGATTCTTTAGAAAATAATGACATGCTTAATACATTATCCAATGTTAATTATTTCACAAACAAATTATCTAATGTATATGATGATCTAGTTGATGACGATGATTCTTCATCATGGACTCGAAGTGATTGTGAAGGAATATATATATACGATTAACATATGTTCTGTATTATTCTAATAACTCTTATTTATATGTTTGGACTTAAAATTGTCAATTAATTTATATTTCATCATTGTTTGCAGATATTTCATGGAACTTAGTGTACTAGACATTATAGATCCAAATGATCCATTGAGGTATTTGAAAAGAAGGGGTTGGGCTAATATACCTGATGCTCCACTTAATCCAGATGATAGAGTGTTTGTTCAATTTGACACAACTGGTAATCCATTAGGAGAAAATAGCCATCAATTGAAATCTTCTATTGGTATACTTGTGAAGTTAAGTATACCGATCAATATAAATGATTGGACTAAGGTTGACGATGCTGAAAAGTTTAGGATATGGAAAACCATTTACGTAAGTCTCTTTTATTTTATAATTAATTACATATATTATATCTTTTTTGTATTGTATCCCATCTAAATTGTGTTTTTTTACAGAATCATTTTAAAGTCAATGATTCATGGAAGATCAATTGTTACAAGATTGCAAATAAGGCACGGAAGGAATACAAAACTTCCAAATTGGCCAGAAATTATGTGTTTCCATACTTGGAACCACTTAATGAACAAGAACTATACAAAATCTCTAGATTGAACCGCAAGTATGGAAAGACTTCGTGGATTATAAACATACATATGAATTTCAAATCATTTGGGAAGAACATCAAAATATTTTTCCTAACTATATTAGGAGGTCATCAAACCTCAAGTTAGACAAAAAATGGTATTATTATGTTGTTAATTTATAATTATATATATATATATATATTCCTCAAATTTTAGTTGATGTCATGGTTAATAAATTTATTGAATTTATATAGGAAGCTAAATTGGGTAGACCGATTACTCAATCTGAATTGTATATAGAAACAAAGACTCCCAAAACAAAGAAGTCAAGACCAATGACTAAACGAGGAGAAGAACAACTCATTAAGTTGGTTAGTAATTTAACTTGAAACAAAGTCCTTATGATTATCGCATGTTGATGTAATAATGTATGATATGTTTTTTTGCTTTATTATTTGTATAGAGCTATTTAAGAACATATAGCCTTGGGTTAAATAATCGAATAGCTAGGGAAAGATGTGATATATCATGCATTTGGACATGAGCATCCTAGTCGTGTTAGGGAAGGAAGCCAATATGATGGTTATATAAAGTTTTTTAATATTCTAAAACAAAGGCCTCAGATGGTCAGTAAGGAAAAGTACTGTAAAATTGAAGAAGAATTGAACTCTTTTGAGGCCTCAATGTTAAGTGAGATTTTCACTTTAAAGTAATATCAATCACAACACATGTCAGGTATGGCATTGTACTACAACTAGGGCATGTCCCATTGGTTAGGCATGCCACCATCCATCCTACTCATGCCACATATGCAATCTCATTACGCCCAACATATATCCTCTATGGGATATAGTCATCCTATTAGTCCTCCATTTATGCTAGGAATGTAGATGCAATTAGGTAGTGGTTACATATCTCCAATGCAATCTTTGCATTCTTACCATCCATCACATGATGAGAATGTCCTTCCAATAGCTACCTTACATGGGAGTCCTCCTCCATTTGATGAATCATTTGTGGTAAGATTTAATGCTTATGTAAATAGTCTATTATTTTTATTGTTTATTATATATTTTATTTATTATATATAATGCTTAAATTTTTTACATAATATAAAATGTTTGTTGAAACATCCATCATCTATGGACTATGTTGATATTGGAATGTTTCAATAATTGAGCGATGATCGAATTATTCATAATCAATATTTGCCAAATTATTGGCAAATATAAATTGATCAATCATTGTCCATTACTTATTCCTTTTGATGCTATTACGGTCTAAGAAGCTGTTAGACAACATGTGACTTGGCTGTTGAATCAAGTTGTGATAAATTTTGATATGGTATTATTTTTGTTACTTAAGATAAAACTTTTTTACTACAATTATATTATTATTCTTTTATTGTTACTAACATATATAATACATCTTATTTAGTCTATTATATCATAATTAGTAAGTATGGCACATTTAAGAGATACAAAGCAAGTATCTTGTGGAAAATCTATGTCTAGTGGACAATCATCACGTACTAAGTCATTCAAGAAGTAGCCATGGCAAAAGTATAGTCATGAATATGCTTTAAACTTCAAGAGAAATCTTGGCTCTTTGATGACCATTGTTATGAGAAAGACTAATATAAATGATGGATGGACTGTGCCATTTCTTAGAGAAATTTTGGGCATAGATATTGAGCAAACATATATATATCAATCGAGTGCATATTGCAACTGTTGGAATTTTAGATGATCAATTTAAGTATAATTCAAGTGTGGACAAGGTGAGTTCTCAATCAGTAAATAAATTTCATTTATGTAGAACATATAATTATATTTATACTATCTAATTATTTATATATATATATTTCTTTTATATAAGGCATGCTATTATTGACTCCAAGCTAATCACTTATCACATTTAGAAACATTTTACAATTCATCATTTGTCAATCAATATCAAGAGAAGGATGTTAGCATCAGAACTAAAAAATTATGTGATAGGGAATTAACACTTAACAAATATCAAAATTTGATAGTCCCTTGGCTACTAAAGTTTGAACAAAGCCAAGATCATTGAATGTTGATAATCCTTGATCTATATGGCAATTATGTATGGTACTATGACTCAGCTTCCATAGAATTGAGTAAAGACACAAAAGAATTTGTTGAAATGTAATAGTTATAGTTAGCTATTTTTATTCAATTGTTCTTTGTAATATTTAATAAAGAACTAACTATTTTAAACTTTGATAGGGCATGAAAGATGTGGAATAAGAATAGAGGCATTTTCCTTAAAAAATCACATAAGCTTATATGGGACAAAGTTATGGTATGTACAAGCGAATATTAATAATTTAATGAATTTTAATATTGAATAATAAAGATACTTGAATATAGAAAACCATGTACGCTTGTTTTTTGTAGGGTTTACAACAAAATGATGGAGTCATGTGTGGTTACTTTGTCATGAAATTTACGAGCGAAATCACCTCAAATATCATCATTCCAATTAAAGATGTGGTAATCTTTTTTACTAATATACCTTTTTAACATATATAAGTTATTTTTTGTGAATTCATGATATTACATTCTTATTTTGAATTTAAATAAATGAAGTTCTTTGGTTGGAACAAATCCGACTATGATATGCAAATTTTAGGATTAGTGTGAAGAATGGGTAGCACACATGTTTCAAATTATTATATCACAAGAAGAATTTGATGATATTGAATAACGAAGGACAAAACCATAGTAATTTTTTAATGCTTTAATTTCTTTATTCTTGTCTCTCTGAAGTTTGGGCTTATTTGATGAATGTTTAAGGGAATTAATTGTTGTTTGAACCTATTTTCTTGCCCAAACTCCATCTCATCTCATTAGAGAGTTCCCTAGTCATTATGAATGAGACATTGCTGGTGATTCTAAGCAACAAACAAGCTTCATCTCCCTGAAATAAAGTGAGAATATCACAAAATCTATGACAAAAGAGGTCTCATCACTTTATTTGTAATTTAAGTTATATATATATATATATGTATTGTATATAAATTATTTTTTGTAATAAATTTAATTTTTAAGTAATTAATTAATATTTAATTTTTCAATAATTTATACTATTTAAAAACTCTTTTAAATATATTTTGGTTTATTCTGCTATTATGTGATCGAAAATACGTAGTAGCGATAGCAAAAAATGCACAAAATATGTTATATAGAATTTAAAGTTGGTTCACGGGTAGAACCAAATTTAAATTTGAAGTATTCTCATTTTAAGTCGATTCACCTAACTGACTTAAAAGCTTGAATTTGTAGTAGTGATGAATGCCTTGCCTTTTCATTAACATAGAGGTCCATATTTTATTTCTCTAATAAATTGAAAAATCAAAAGGTCTTTGTAGCATTTATTAGGGCATGCAAGATAGTTACAGATTCAACATTTATGTCGTTTTGTCTGCCCATTTTTTTACTCTTCCACCTTGATTGAGGAACCAACTAGTAGAGTAAGAGGACTTAATATTTAAGCGTAAAGTATGATTTGTTACCCAACCTTCATAGTGCTTGAGCCATAAGACACAATGCCCAAGCCTTGGACATGCTTGCTTCTTGAGTTGGATACTTGAAGCATTCTCACCATCTTAAGCATCATAAGCTCGACCACCAACTCGGTATTACATGAGCCCTATCCATCTAATAGTCTGACCCAACTGGTAGCCCCATCTATCAGGCGAGGTTGTCTAAAAAAGCTATGTGTGCCCGCCACCCAATGACACTGGTAGTATAGACCTACCTACGCATGAAAACCTTGATGTTAGATAACCGACCTCTAGGTCGAGCTATGGTATGGTCAACGTCAAGCTTTATATGTACTTTTCTTTACTCTTATACCCCATGGACATGTTGTGATGTGTATGTCCTATGTAACTGGAAGGTGAACATGTAATGTTCTATATGTACATGGACTCCTTACATGATCCACACATTCCAAAAAACTCTCTAACTTCTTTCTATTTTCTCTCTCTACAAATCGACCATCCCTAACATTTTGGAGCCCACAATGGGGCTAAGATTAAAAGATTAAACTTTTTTCCCTGACCCTGTATCTTCAAGGATTCACCCTGAGTTTAGTGTGAAGAGACTTAGCATGCAAGCTTAGTTTTCCAGAATCACAAACCACCATTGTAAGAACATGAGCCAAATAGAGATTGAGAATAGAAAACGAGGAGGCAATATTGGCTCAAGACCATAACCTGTTAGCTCATAATGAGCCTAAAGGAGAGGCCGATCCTCACCAAGAGCTAGCGTGCCAAATCCTTGAGCTAAAAAGAGTGCTCGAGGAAACTAGGCTAGAGAATAGAGCATTTTGATCTTATTCAGGCCCGGTAGCCCATGAAGGTCGAGTCGCTAACCTAGTGGGTAGGACTAGGCCAGAACATGTTGTGCTCAAACCTACCCAGAGTGAGAGCGCAACTATGGTTAACCCTTCCCCTAGCTCAACGGGACCTAGTAACGAACAGTTGCTACAAGAGCTGGGAGGCATGATTCCGGGCACTAGAGGAGGCTAATAGAATATAAGACCAAACACTGAGAATATCCAATGAAGAGCAAGACAAGGGTAATTAAGGTTTCATATGATGTGTATAGGGATTGCAAGAAACTATGTGTCTCCCTCTTTTTTGATGAAATAGAGCACGATAAGCCCCCAACCAAGTTTAGTGCTACAAAGTTCTCAGAATACTAAGGTACCAAAGATCTAGTAACTCATGTGCAACATTTCAAAATAGTTATGGCCTATGTGAGCCTTACTCGAGACAATGAGATGCCACGATGTGTATGCTGTTTACTGCTACCTTTTGTGATGGCACATAGAATTGGTTCAAAAACCTAATATCTTGCACCATAACCTCTTTTTCATAGTTTTCCAAAATGTTCATCACCAATTATGCCTACAACAAGCCCTTGAGGAAGGAGTCCTACCACCTTTTCTTGATCACCTAGGGAGGGTGAGTCTATTAAAGAGTACATGAGAAGGTTTAGGGAAGAAATACTAGAGATAGTATATTACCCAGGCTCTATCGCAATAATGGCCTTCAGGTAAGGTCATACCAAAAGATTTTGATTTGTTTACAGAGCTGACCAAAATGGTCCCAAAGACTTTGAAGAAAGCTTATAGATAGGCAAAAAATTTTTCAATTTAAAAAGGGAGCTAGGGCTAGATAAGAATAGCAAGGCAACTATGGAAGCTCTACAAGAGAAAGAGAATAATAAGCCTAGACAGGGCAAGCCAAGACAAAAGAGGTAATAAAAACAAGTGCTTTACACCTAATCACAAGGGGCCTTGGGGCAGGTCACTGTCCCAATTCAAGGGTCCCCTCGTGAGGGTAAGTCTGGTCCAAGTAGTATCGAGAATGGAAAAAGAATAGAATGTCAGATGGCCTCTAAAAATGAGGGCTTCCTCAGAGACACATCTAAATTGTGTGCTTTCCATGAAGATATGGGCCACGAAATAAGACACTTTATGCATTTTAAAAAGGAAATAAAGGATCTACTAGTATGAGGGTACTTAAAAGACCTCGTAAGGACCAATAATAGAATGATAGGGTGTCAGCTTGAGCATGAAACATTGAGGATGCCTGCTCCTTTAGGTAGCAAAATATACCCTCATAATGGGTCCAATGAAAAAACTATTCACACATACATGGAGGCCCCAGGCTCAATAGGACCACTAACAACTCACATAAGAGGTATGCTAGAGACTTGCATGGCTCTCCATATGTCTACAATCTAGATAGGTCTAGGTCTTCAACTGAAATCACATTCACTACAAAGGACAAGACCTCATCTCCACACGAGGACCCCCTAGTAATTACCCTGAGGATAGGATTCTATGATTTTTTTTCAAATTATGATCGATACCAGGAGTTCTGTTGACCTTTTTTCTGTCAACAACAAGGGCCTTAAGCATAAAAAAAGGTAACAAAGCAAGTAAAGAGCTACCCTTGGTGGGATTTAATGATAGCACCACCTATGTAATTGGAACTATTGTCTAGCTAGTCATGACCTAGGGATCTATAGTGATGACCAACTTTATGGTAATTGATGTCCTAGCACATTACAATGCCATCCTAGGCAGACCATATATACACAAGATGAAAATAGTTCCATCTACCTTTCACCACGTCATCAAATATCCGACCAAGGAGGGGATAGTGAAAATAAGTGGGACTAAGAAAAGGCCAGAAGTTGTTATGACACCACTATGAAAGGGACCATTCCCAAGTAGCAACCATATCATGGGCCTTTTCGTAAAAGGTCAAAAGGTGCATGTCTACCAGAGTCGATCAGCACAAACGAAGTACGGGATCTACCAATAGGGAACCAGGAGGAAGACCACTCTCTAAATATGAGCATGGAAGTATGTAGACATGCCTAGGATTGATTCTGATATCATAACCCATAGATTGAATGTTGATCCAAAAGCTAGACCTTTCAAACAAAGGAAGAGGAAGTTCACCAAAAAAAAAGAATAAGGCGATTAAAGGTCAAGCCACTACCCTCAAAGAACAAAGATTATTAGAGAAGTACACTACCCTTTTTGGTTGTCAAATGTGGTGCTGGTAAAGAATGCTTACGAATCACCTTGTATGTGTGTGGCCTTCACAGACTTAAATGATGGATATCCAAACAATTGTTTCCCCCTCCCAAGAATTGATTAGCTAGTTGATACCACCGTCAATTTTGACGTGAAGAATTTTTTGGATGCATATTATGGCTATCATCGTATCAGAATGCACCTAGAATATGAGGAGAAAACACATTTCATTACTAAGGAAGGGACCTTCTACTACATCAAAATGCCTTTCAGACTGAAGAATTTAGGGGCCACCTATCAAGCCTCGTATATAAGATGTTTGCAAGCCAGTTGGGAAGAAATCTTGAAGCATATGTTGACAACATGGTGGTAAATCCAACACAACCCATAGACCACGTCAAGGACTTAGAGGAAATCTTCTCAGTAATTCGAAGGTATGGGATGAAACTTAACTTTACGAAATGTGATTTTGGTGTTTCTTCAGGGAAATTCTTGAGGTATCTTATATCTACCTATGAGATAAAGGCCAACCCAGACAAGATACAAGCCCTAGTCAACATGAGGCTTTCACTATGCCAAAATTATGCTTTAAAGTCAATTATTAACCGACTTTAAATTGAGAGACTTTAAGGACTTAGAGGAAATCTTCTCAGTAATTTGAAGGTATGGGATGAAACTTAACCTTAAGAAATGTGATTTCAGTGTTTCTTTAGGGAAATGTTTAAGGTATCTTATATCTACCTATGAGATAAAGGCCAACCCAGACAAGATACAAGCCTTAGTCAACATGAGGCCTTCACTATGCCAAAATCATGCTTTAAAGTCAGTTACTAACCGACTTTAAATTGAGAGACTTTAAGATTAAAATCGATTCACTCGTTAAACTGACTTTAAGTTTAAAGTTCGTTCAACGCATGAACCGATTTTAAATTCTATATTTTGTTTTACATATTTTACTCATTTTCTACTATAATCAGAACCTGTATTCGATCACCTAATAGTAGAAAAAACCAAAATATGTTTAACAAAGTTTAAATAATACAATTTAATTGAAAAATTAAATATTAATTAATTACTTGAAAATTAAATTTATTACAAAAAAATAATTTATATACAATATATATATATAACTTAAATTATAAATAAAATGATATCGTCTCTTTTATCATGGATTTTGTGATATTCTCACTTTATATCAAGGAGAGGAAGCTTGGTTTGCTTAGAATCACTAACATAGTTACCAATAAACTAGGTAAGAGAGATGAGATGGAGTTTGAGCAAAAAACAACTAGTCCATTTAACAATTCATCCCCTAAATATATGAGCACATAAACATTCATCAAACAAGCAACCCAAAATTCAAAGACACAAGAATAGAGAAATTAAAGCATTATAAAAATTATAATGGTGTTGTCCTATGTTATTCAAGATCATCAAATTCTTCTTGTAATGTTAAAATTTGAACCATGTGTTCTGCCCATTCTTCTCGTAAATCATCAAAAATTTGCATATCATAGCCCGACTTGTTCCAACCAAAGAACTACATGTAATTAAATTCAAAATAAGAATATAATATCATGAAGTCATAAAAAATAACTTATATATGTTAAAGATTAGTAAAAGAGATTATCATATCGACACTAGAGTGATATAATAATAACCACATCCCTTCGAAATCATATTAGCACTGTATTAATCTTTTTGTTTATAAATATGAAGCTATCTGGAATGAAGCTGATATTTTTAATGCTATAATGAGCTCCAATTTTGAAGTCAAGTGTAACTCTGATTTGTTACTTGGGTTGGTTGAGTTTTGGTGCCCATAAAATAATACTTTTGTATTTCCTTGGGGTGAACCAAGAAGATAAGATGATTATTGGTGGTTTTTCTATACGTGGTTGACCAGTGACTACCATGATGTTTTCATACCAGGGAACTAGGCAAGAGAGATGAGATAAAGTTTGGACGAAAAATAAGTCCATATAATAATTCATTCCCTTAAATACATGAGCACATAAACATCCATCAAACAAAATATCTGTCAAACAAGCTGCCCAAACTTCAGACACAGGAATAGAGAAATTAAATCATTATAAAAATTACCATGATGTTGTCATATGCTATTCAAGATCATCAGAATATTCTCCTGATTCTTCTTATGATGATATAATTTGAACCATATGTTTTGCCCATTCCTCTCGTAAATAATCAAAAATTTACGGGTCATAGCCCAACTTGTTCCAACCAAAGAACTACACGTATTTAAATTCAAAATAAGAATATAATATTATGAATTCACAAAAAATAACTTATATATGTTAAAAAGATATATTGGTAAAAGAGATTACCACATCTTTAATTGGAATGTTAAGATTTGTGATGATTTCGCTTATAAACTTCTTGACATAGTAACCACACCTGACTCCACCATTTTGTTGTAGAAACTACAAAAAACAAGTGTATATGATTTTTCATATTCGAACATCTTTATTATTCAATAGTAAAATTAATTAAATTATTAATATTCACTTGTACATACTATAATTTTGTTCTATATAAGCTTATGAGATTTAGCAATTGAACAGAAGAATAGTGGCACTGAACAGATTCATTTCTAAGTACACAAACAAGTGTTTACCATATATCAAAATACTAGGAAGAACACATCAATTTTTTGGAATGAAGATTGCGACAAAGCCTCTCAAAGACTTAAACATTAATGAAGACAAGACCGGTATCGGTTTAGCAATACTGATATTATAGATACTTTGATTTTATATTTGTAAAACTCTCGCAAGTGCATAAATCATTTTACAGAAAATGCAAGTATACTTCCAAGATCAAAACAATAATACAAATTTTTATCATTCATAACATTTGAGCATTAAGTTAATTATGTTTGCTCATATTGTTTAGATTATCAAAAATTTTGCAAACACGTACAACATCAAGAAGTGCCACTCAATGCCATATTATCCATAAGCCAACGACCAAGTTGAATACTCTAAAATGCTAATAATCACCTTGCTAAAGAAAAGGTTAGAAGGCGCTAAAGGAAGGTGGGTTGAGGAGCTACCTATGGAATTATGGGCTATTAGGACTAGCCCCTGAGGGAGCACCAATGAGACCCCTTTTTTCCATTACTATATGGGACTGAGGTTGTGATACCAATTAAGATTATAGTGCTCACTATGAGATCAACATTAACTAAGGACCAAAACACCATAGGGAGAGCATTTGAGATGACCCTTAAGGAGGAAAAAAAGGGATGAAGCCTTGAAAAGGATAATCGAGCAAAAATGAAGAGTAACAGACTACTACAATAAGGCCATGCGTAGACCAAGTAGAAAGCTATTATCAAAAAGATTTGATCACCTCGATGGAAACTAGGTAGAACGCTCCTTCAAAAAGAGTTGATCACCTCAGTCACAGACTAAGTAGAATGTTCCTTCAAAAAGAGTTGATCACCTCAGTCATAAACTAGGAAGAACGCTTCCTCAAAAAGAGTTGATCACCTTGATCATAGACCAGGTAGAACACTCCCTCGAAGATAGTTGATCACCTTGGTCACGAACTAATTACAATGCTCCCTCAGAAAGAGTTAATCATCTCAATCGTAAGTCATGAAGAACTTTCCCCCAAAAATAGTTGATCACCCCGATCGAAGACTAGGTAGAATGCTTTCTTGGAAAGAGTTGATCACCTTGATCGTAGACCATATAGAATGCTTACTCAAAAAGAGTTGATCACCTTGGTCATAGACCAGGTAGAGTGCTATCCTCAAATGAAGTTGATCATCGCGGTCAATAACCAAGTAGAGGGTTCTTACCACCAAAATTAAAGCACATTAATCGAGCATCATAGCTTTATCTTATTGAAACAAAAGTTTTATTGCTCTATTTTTACAAAGCTTTTAAATTTATTAAGGGAGAGCTTGGTCTCACAAAAGGTTAAAAGTCCCTTAGAAGTGTCCTAGTCGTCGGTCTCCTCAACCAAGGGCAATAACTCGGCCTAAATCTTGACAATTTTTTTGTGAATATTGACCCCTTGATTTAGTAGAGGCTAAGCTTGAGTTGAGTACAGATTGTTCAATTCATCAGTAACACCCATAACCTTGAGGAAGACCTCCTAAGATCGCTTCATATAGAAGTTTACCCAATGGGACTCCCTATTAATAAGGGCGACATCTTGGTCATGGTCCTCCTTTCTCGAGCTCTAGTTTGTGATAGCTACTCCTTGCAAGAGGTGAGCTCACACTTGGTCTCTTCATAATGGAAAAGCTTATCCTTGAGACTAGACAACTTGATCCTTAATTTCTCTACCTCACTCTTGAGCCTACCATTTTCCAAATTTAAAGCTAGAGTTGAATGCCTATTTGCCCCTTTAGAATCCATACGGATTGCACATGAAAGATGGAGAAAGATTATCAACTATTTCAAGCAAATATAAAGGATGTTTGAATTTTACAAGCACTCCTAACCCCCTTTTATAGTAAATGAAAGTGGGGAAAATTTTATGACACATGTGTGTGTGTGTGTGTATGTGTCTGTGTTTGTGTGTGGTCCTTAGCATATTGAAGAGATCGAAAAGATGAGTTTGGAATATAGGGAGGTTCAGCTTGGTGCCAATATTAGAAGTCCCCAATGGCACCTTCTCCATCCCCCACCCCAAACCCATCATCACCCTTGTCTTGGGTTTAGGTAGGCGAGTATAGGGGGATGAGTAGGATAATCAAGATCTAGTAGTGGTATTCCTCCATGTAAGTACTTATTGGCCTCGACCCTGAAGAAGTTCATGGCCAAGTGGTACCCTATCTCGATGCTCGAGGGGAGTTTCTCCTTCATTGCCTCAAACTCACGCTTCCTTTGGATCTCCTCAAGTCTAAAAGCTTCCACCTCAGCCTAAGCCTTTATCTGAACCTCCCTAATCTCCTCCAAGCACCTTGAGATATCATTTAGCTCATCTTTGGCCTTGGACAACTTCTCCTCCTTGTCAATAGCCTCGTCCTTCCACTTGTTGGCTTTAGCCAACAATATGGAGTATTTAAACCGAGTTGAATAATGGCTTTACTTTTTCAACGTGAGCTCATACTTCAAACTTGCCATACCTAAAGTCCTGACTAGCATATGAAGGAGTTGTATCTAAAAACAAAATAAACAACAAGATATCATTACAATATAAAAGCCCGAGGCTCAATCAGAAGTATGGTAGGACTAACACTTACCTGATACATAAGGCAGTTGAGAATAATCTCGGAATCCACACCTTTGCACATGGCATCGAGTTTTCTCTCACAAACCATGTAAAAGGGATAGCTCACATGATGGTCCAGATTCTCTTATACAAGGCCCCTATACAGAGCCACTCCCTCAACGTCTGTAGTGAGGTCCTCGATGACACCTTTTCCTTTCCTTGAATCCCTTACAAAGGGAGTAAATGCTTACTGATGAGTGCTCAAAAAGCACTAAAATTACCATGATTTTATGCACATTAATTGATTAAAAATATATATATTTATATGATTTTATCATATATTTATATAAATCTGTCTTTTCAGAATCATAAGTATTTTTATTATTTTTAAGGTATTTTTGCTTAAAAACATAACTTAAAGACTCAAAAGGGAATACTAGAGGCAATACATCACAAATATATTCATAAAATAAATGAGGAAAAGTCAACAAATATGAAAAAATTGGACAAAATGGGTCAAAAATATCAAAAAGGAGGAAATCGTGCGCGCAGCCGCCCAGCCGCGCCGAGCACATCACCCATTCCGTGCGTGCCCTTGCCCATCAGCGCTCGGTCCCATGCGCCGCATTTCCCTATCCGCACGTACCTCTGCGCACCTCTGCTTCATTCTGCGCACGCCGTTGCCCATCTACGCCCAGTCTGCGTGCGCCCCTGTGCCCATCTACCCCATCCGCGCTCGCCAACTCGCCCCACATCACCATGACATCAGTAGTATGACATCATCATTCATTACTCCGCATTTTCTCCATTTTTAATCATTTTTTCACCCAATTTTCCTTCCTCTTCTCACCTATAAATACCTTCATTCTCTTTACTTCAAAACATAAAATATAACTGTAAAGAAAATAAAATCCTTACAGTACTTTAATGTTATTCATGTTGTTGGAAAACCTCCAAAATGAATTGATTTTGTTTTTAATCAAGATTTTTTATTAAGAATGTTAGAGAGAAATATATTATTTTTCATTACAAACTTAAATCTGAAAATTAGATTTTAAGGTTTAGTTATCCGGTCTGATTTAGAGTAGTACTATTTTATTTGTTGGTACAATCGCCTGGTAGTTAGAGTGAAACTCTATTTCAAAAGTTTTTATAAGATTTATTATCTAAAAATGTATTGACAACATGTTTTCAGTAGTGGTTTTAAAACTTGAAAGTTAGTACTCAGATAATTAAATTCTTAGGTTTAATTTGGACACTTTGAATAAAGTTTAAACTGTCTAACCCCACCAAAGGTGGTATTTAAATGGTTTATTTTCAATCTCTTAGAAAAAAGGAATTAATTTAATTAACCAAATCAGTTATCAACTCCACCCATAGGTGTTAATTGATTTGTTTAGTTAACAAAGAATATCTAACCCCACCAAAGGTGGTATTCATATAAAAAAGAGAGGATCAATAAATATCAATTTATATCTTTAATAATCTAAATAATATGAGCAAGCATAATTAAAAACACAAAACCTCAAAATATCGTGACATGATGTTTAAGATTTAATTTCGTTTTTAAAAGTTTGAATAATAAATTAAAAACCACATATATTCCTTCCTTAAATCGACCTTGGGAGTATACTTATCATTTTTCTACGAAATGATTCGTACACTTACGAGAGTTTTATAAATATAAAACCAAATTATCGACAAGATCGGCGATGTCGGTTCTGCCCGTCAAGTTTTTGTGATGAAAGCTCAAAAAATACTAAAATTACCATGATTTTATGCACATTAATTGATTAAATATATATATATATATATATATGATTTTATCATATATTTATATAAATCTGTCTTTTCGGAATCACATATATTTTTATTATTTTTAAGGTATTTTTGCTTAAAAACGTAACTTAAAGACTCAAAAAGGAATATTGAAGGTAATACATCACAAATATATTCATAAAATAAATGAGGAAAAGTCAACAAATATGGAAAAATTGGACAAAATGGGTCAAAAAGGTCAAAAATGTCAAAAAGGAGGAAATCATGCACGCAGTCGCCTAGCCGCGCTGAGTAGCCGCGCGCAACGCCCATTCCATGCGCGCCCGTGCCCATCAGTGCTCGGTCCCATGCACTGCATTTTCCTGTCCATGCCTGCCTACTCTCCATTCCGTAACGCACGGACAGGGAAATGTAGTACGTAGGACCAGGGGCTGATGGGTGCGGGCGCGTGCGGAATGGGCGATGTGCACGGCTGCTCGGCGCGGTTGGGTGCACTGCATGCGTTGGCTGGCACGGCTGGGTGGCTACGTGCACGATTTCCTCCTTTTTGATCCATTTTGTCCAATTTTTCCATATTTGTTGACTTTTCCTCATTTATTTTATGAATATATTTGTGATGTATTGCCTCCAGTATTCCTCTTTGAGTCTTTAAGTTACGTTTTTAAGCAAAAATATCTGAAAAACAATAAAAATATCTGTGATTCCGAAAATACAGATTTATATAAATATATGATAAAATCATATAAATATATATATATATATATATATATATATATATATATATATATATATATATTTAATCAATTAATGTGCATAAAATCATGGTAATTTTAGTGTTTTTTGAGCACTCATCACTTACTAACACGAGTTGATGGGTGGGGAGGGGCAAGAACCGAAAGACACCAAAGAGAGCTCGATGAAATTTAAAGGCAAGGACTTATCGATGGTGACCCTTTTTCTTCCTTTTTGGCAAGGTTAGGGTGCCTTTTTATCTAGAGGACTTGCTCCTCTTCTCCCCCATGAAGCTCATCCCTACATACAAGGTGTGCTTACTCTAATGCCTCGCCAATAACTCAAAGGCACTAAACTCCATGATATCTACAAAGAAAGAGCAAAGGTGTTAGTTTTACAAGCGCATGCTAAATAAAAAGAAACTTATAGGCTTAGGACCAATTCACCATCATTTGGTACCACCTCAAACCTCCCCCCATAATCTGTGGGAGGGGTCTTGTGCTTTGAGAGTGCCTAAGGCTTACATATAATCTTACGAGGGCTCCACCGAGCCTTGCCCCATCAAACCACACAAAACAAAGCAAGAGGAATTTAGTAGATTCCTCTAAGGGGTTTTCTCGAGCAGATAGCTTTGGATATCAGACAATCGTTTCTTCGACTCTTAACTCAAGGTTATAATGAAGAAGCCTATATTCCTTATCACGACTTGTTATCAACCCAGGTGCTCTTATTAGTCTCGCGTCACTATCTAGAGTTTCCCATCGACTCGAAACGTAGAAGAAATATTCCTTCTAATTCTTCTCATTCTCGAGAAGGGTTATATTTTTGCCCTGATATTGTTTTATTGACATATAGACCTTTCTCGTGTCTAAAGGATTCTACTTCAACACATAGGCCTTATTGAACTTGGTCATCTCCAGCTCAACCTTGAGCTCTCTACATATCAATGTGAGGTAGAACAGGTACCTCCATCCATTAGATATCAACTGACCTAACGCGAGCTGAGTCTTAGCAAAAAAATTCCTTATAAAAAGGTATAGAGAAAATTTGATCCCCAACCATAAAGCCTTCTCATGAAGGACTATCCACCCAACTGGAAGTGGGTCACTATCACAAGCTCTTGACAAAGGAATCATTATTTGAATTGAGGAGGGAATGTCGTTTGTTATCCTTATCCTTTCCTAATCATGAGGTGATAGCCCATTAGTATTGACCTTGGCCTCCCAACCATTGGTACAACTTGCAGGCTCCCTAATCCCTTTGTTCCTTATTTTATTCATCCATGACCTCAAGACTGATATCTTATTCCCAGGTCGATCCCAAAGTCTTATCTCTGTAAAATATCATGAAACATAACCAAGTTAAAACACGAGAAATAAGGATTACTTGGGTCAAGTTCGAAATAAAAAGAAAGAATGATTCTTTAAACCGACCTAAAAAGAAAGTAGAAAAAACAAGACTTTTTTATGAAAACCCAAGCAAGTAAATTATGTGCCTTACTAATTTTCTTAACATCTAACAAAAAAATTATATGGCTCGAACTGAGGCGACAACATTTTTGCTTAATTTTTTTTTGATGTGCAAGAGATTATGAAATGAGAAGACGTTCAAGATCCTTCTAATATAAAAGTCTACATTTCTCTCTCTAATCACCTGACAAACATTTATTGGGGGAACTAAATGGTTCAAATTCCTGCCTGTGTAATACTCTTTCATCCATGTTCAGAACCCGAGCTAAAAGAGTAAGGGAACTAGATATTTGGACATATGGATCGATTCGAACCTTATCTATCTAATAGTCTGACCTAACTAGTAGCTTGATTTGTTAGATGCCTATACCACCACGATACCGATAGTATGGACCCACCTACACGTGGGAGATCTAGCCCTCAAATTTAAAGAGGACAAAGTTTAACAATTAGTAATATAAAGTAGTGCAAAAAGTCACAAATGAAAAATAATTAAACATTATAGTTAAAATTTAACAATGAATTTTTTTATCAATTAAACATCAAAATGTAAGTTATTTTTTGTTTTTAATAATTTTATTGGATTTGAATTGAAAAATAATCAAATTTATACATAAATTTAAAATTTAAAATATTTTATACTTAAAATATAGGTTTAAAAATAAAATTAAAAGGAGCATTATGTGTAAGTAGAAATTAAATTTCATGAAAATTAAAAAATTAACTTATTTCAAATTATATTTTTAATTAAATTAGCGTGTTAACCATCACATAAATCCACCCCATAAATAATTTAATAATATGTTTAAAGTTATATTTTATTAATATTTTATAAAAATATCATTTTAATTATATTTCATAATTTTTTTTATACTTGTAATTTTATTTTTAAGTCAGAATAGGAAACATATATTTATTTTTTATAATTTAAATAAATAAAAAAATTTACATTAAAAAAAATATTTTTTATTATAAAATTAAAAGTAAAATATGTTAAATAATTTGATTATAAGAGAATATTTACTAAAGACAAAGCGACCGCACTCGCACAGAAATGAGAAGTCTCTACACGAGCAGCTTACCAACGGGACGTTAAAGAAGAAGAGAGAACCCCCAAAAGTAAAAAATATATTAAGAAGAAATTCCCCAAGAGTGCACAGCAGGGAGTGAACATCGACATAAAGGTACGATCCGGCATCTGCTTAATGCAAATCAAATAAATAAGCTACGTCAATTTGGAACGAGATTGAAGAGCCAACAAAGAGATTTACAAGAGAACTCGGGTGGATCTGAGCGGTTTTGTTGTTGTATTAGAGTGACAGATCCAAATCCCAAACTCACCAAACTTACCTGTAGAGATGAATATCTTCAGATTGGCTGGGGATATGACCCACCTGGCTAGTGTTCTGGTCTTGCTCCTCAAGATCCACACCATCAAATCCTGTGCTGGTATTAAATTCTGTAACTTTGATCGTTATATCACACATTTTTTAATGTATGTTCGTTTCGCCTTTTAATGTTTGAATTTTATGTTTTTTTTTTGGGATTATTTGAACCCATTAAATTTTCCTACATTCACTGTGATATTTATGTAATGACCCATTTTTAAAATCTCAAAAAATAAATAAATAAATAAATAAATATTTGTTTGTCTGTGTTGTCAATTTTAGTTTATGATCATATTTTCCTTTTATGGGTTATTGAAACCAATAAAATTGACCCACATTCATTGTGGAAAATTATGGAATTGCCCATTTGTTGTAAAAACTAAGTTTGTTTTTGTTTGTGTGAGTTTCCAGATTCAGTCATGCCCTTAGTTGAATGTAATGGTATGGATGCCTATTTTTTGAGTGGGCTGTTCTAAATTTTTGGAATAATTGACATGTTCGCTCGGTAGAGAAGATGTATTCATGGTACCCTATTTAGGTTTTGGTAAAAGATTTGCTTTTGGCTTCAAGGGATGGGTTGGGGTAGTTTAGGAGAAATTATGTTACTTTGTGTTTCAATTCTGAGGTTCTTATATCCTATTGGCAAGTTTGTGGATATTTATACAGCAAGAATTAGCCCTGCCTCGGGCTAAGTTTAACTATTGAAAACAAAAGCGAGGACAACGAAATGAAAGTGTCAATCTACTGTGGGCATATGGTTGTTATGTGGTGAGCTTGGGGAGATTGAATGCACATTACACCTCTTTGAATGTTTGAAAATAGTTTTCTTTATTAACACTAACTCTATTCTAAACGAATGGCATGGTTTTTGCTGTAGCTGGTTGTTTTTACTTAAGTTCAACAGAGAGTCGTTTGAGGCCTTTGGGCTGTTTTTGTGACAAACTTGTTTAGATCAGAAGTATATAACACCTCCTACCTTATGTTTGAAATTAGTATTGTTTAGTTAGCACTATTTCTATTCTATTACACATTTTATGCATCCTGCTGATATGCTTTTATTTCAAATGCAGGTGTTTCTTTAAAGACTCAAGAACTATATGCCCTTGTTTTTGCTACTCGCTACTTGGACATTTTTACAGATTATATATCCTTTTATAATACCATTATGAAATTGATATACTTGGGGAGCTCATTTTCAATCGTTTGGTACATGAGGCAACACAAGATTGTCCGCAGGTCCTATGATAAGGATCAAGACACTTTCCGTCATTACTTCCTTGTACTGCCTTGTCTACTCTTGGGTCTAATTATTAATGAGAAGTTCACCTTTAAGGAGGTTTGTTGGTATATTGTTTTCGTTGGGAATTCTATATGTTTTGCATGTCATTGCTGACGATGGTTTCACCATGATCTTTTTGTGTATCTTGTTCAATATTGGAGGAGAAAGATGGTTCTACTTTCACTCTAATTTGTTTTTCTTTCATGCTTCACAATATTAGGTCATGTGGTCATTTTCTTTGTTCCTGGAAGCTGTTGCTATCCTTCCTCAGCTGGTGCTACTTCAGAGAACAAGAAATATAGACAACTTGACTGGTCAATATGTATTTCTTCTTGGGTATGTCAATATTCTTTCAAGTCATAAAATTTTATGTAGAAGTTAATGCTGTGCAATATTTTGGTTTAACTTTTTTCTCTGCAAAGAAGCTTCCTAACTTGTTAACATTTTGTAGCCAATATATAACTAGATACTCGTCTTTTTTGCTCCTTTGTCATGTATGAAATCAATGCTGGTAAGTAATGTTAGCATACCTTTTTACCCTGAAACTGCATATAATAGCCAGTGATGATTCTTGATCATTCTATTGGTTAAATACTTAAAGAGAAGTGCCTTCTCTTAGTACCTTGGAGGGCATCTAACACCTTAATTTGTCATCTAATCTAATAATATATCTTAGGTGCATTTTAACTTCAAGATTGCAGCTGTTAAATATTTTACCTTTTATAAAAAAACCTTCTTTTCTTTTGATCATTTTCTCTTTTGGCATTTCGATATCGGTTGTCACTTTAGTTTAAAATTCAATGGTATTTTCTCCATACGTGCTGCGACGGGAGATATTCATATTTGTAAGATTCATTGAACATATTTGTACAGGTGCCCCGAAATTAGAGTTTAGTGGTTACAACATGCATCTAATACCTTAATTTGTCATCTAATCTAATAATATATCTTAGGTGTATTTTAACTTCAAGATTGCAGCTGTTAAATATTTTACCTTTTATAAAAAAAAAATTTCTTTTGTTTTGATCATTTCCTCTTTTTATTGGTTGTCAATTTAGTTTAAAATTCAATTGTATTTTCTCCATACGTGCTGCGACAGGAGATATTCACATTTGTAAGATTCATTGAACATATTTGTACAGGTGCCCCGAAATTAGAGTTTGGTGGTTACAACATGAAACTGTATAGTTACGACAATTATTAAGTAGAACATAGCTATTTTGTTTTTTTTAAAGGCCAATACGTTGGATGAGTTGAGTTGACTGTATGGATAAACCAGCATCATTCCCATTTGGAGAGCATAACTATAGAAATGACTTGAGTTGACTGTATGAGTTGAGTTGGCTGTATGTTAGAGATCATGTACAAGGGGCTGTATGTTAGAATATTATAGAAGCATATGTCAAAGTTTTCCATTTTAATATTTTATAGATTCCCCACTGATGTCTGCAGTTATAAACATTCTTATAAAAGAAAATGACATGCTAATGCAGAAATGACACGTATTCTCAAGCTCATCCTTGTCTTGCTACATCTTATATTTCTTTTTAACTTTTCCTCATTTATGAAGTTAACAAACTGATAAGGACTGTTCTTTATATGCTCAATTACCTGACTTAATGCAGAGCATACCGAGTATTATACATTCTCAACTGGGTCTACCGTTACTTCACTGAGCCACACTATGTTCACTGGATCCGTATGTCTCTCTCTATCTTTTTCTGTCTTTATCTCTATCTGTTTGTGCGTCTGTCTTTGTGTTTGTATTTATGTCCCTCTATCTTTTTCTGTCTCTATCTCTATCTGTTTGTGCGTCTGTTTTTGTTTTCATATTTTGTGTACTCATTTATGTCCTTTGGGCATGGTCTTGAAATAACTTAAATCTTCCTTTGTCGCTCAAATGAATATAAGACCATATTGATGATGGAAGGAATACAGTTACATGTAACATTATCTGAATCTTTATGTTTAAAGTAGCTACTATTTTTTGCTTGTGCAGTCGCTTATTCTTTTTTGTTCACTATGAAATACAAGAACATGAACCTCTTTTTTTATCATTGTTCAATATTCATCAATATACCTTGTTAGCTAACTTTGATTTGATGGCAGTAATATGGGCATTTAGTCTAATTCTTTTTGTTTGAGCCTTTACCTTTATGATCCTTAGCAATCCTGTGATTCTGAAAGCCATTTAGGGTTTGTATGAACGATCTTGAAATTTAATCACTTGCTAGTATATATCTTTGACCTAGCACTTTGCTTAATGGTCTTTGTGTTGACAAACTCTACTTCTTGGCATTCCAGCACTGAAATCATTGCAGTTTACATTAGGAAACATTTCCCATACTTGATCCTCTCAACCTTTCTTGTGAGATTCAGTACGCTCTTGCTTTCCATCGTATCCATTGTACTTACACTTGCATTTCTTTGGCTGTTGCAGCTTGGATGGCCGGGCTCGTTCAGACATTGCTTTATGCTGATTTCTTCTATTACTATTTCCACAGGTGACTAATCTGACTAATTTATCCTCTCTTTTTTTAATGATGAAATTAATTTATCTTATTCGGGTACTATATTTAATATGTTCCAGCTGGACGAACAACAAAAAGCTCCAGTTGCCAGCTTGAGTTCGCCTCTCTTTTTTCCCTTTTTTTCTTTGTAGAATTGCTTTGTTCACAGTTAAAAGGGTATATTGAGGATCCTTTGCAATGCTTGAGATACGGTCACTGTTAGAATGTAGCAACAGCCAATACTGTGTTATTTCTTGTACCGCTTTTTGTTACCATCACTTAAGCCTGCTTTTGAAAGGCCTCTTTAAGTAGATATTCTTATTAGGATTTTAGTGTATTCAAATGCAAAAATGCTTCTTTTTTATTTTTATTTATTTATTTATTTTCAGTTAGAGTATGAAGGTTAAATTGTGCTTAGTTGCATACTATCGTCAAAGAGAGTTCATTATTTAGATAAAGAGTAAAATGGATATAAATAGGATGTAAATAATTAAAATGTATATTTTAAATAAAAAGAAAAATATTGATTTATCAATAATATTTTTTTATTGGTCATTAAATTTTAAACCTTAAATTTTAATATCTAATTTTTAAATTTTGAACCTTATATTGATTAGATTTAAAGTTATTTTAATATTTAAATATGTTGTTTTGTTTTTTTATTATGAGATGTAAATGCTGATTATATTAATTCTTTATTCTCATCAAAGACTGTCTTTAAAGATTTAGAAATCCATTCTAGTTCATCCTAGCCCCTCCGGAAAATCTTACATATAATAAGGGATGCATTGTCAAGTAGTGAAACATATTGACCATAGTTACGTTTTGAAAAATTATTACGTGAAACTAAAAGGGAGTAAATTTTTAAAATATAATTAAAAGAAAAATTAAGAGATTTAAAATTATTTTTTCCTTTCCAATTGAGATATACTATAATTTAACAAAACTACTACAAAATACAACTAATTAAAAGAAGAATTTATTTTACAACATTTTCTCCAAATAAATGATACAAAATGAAATATAAATTATAACATGAAGTTTTTCTTCTTTTTTTTCGTCTCAAAGTCATGTAACGTTTTAAAACTTTAATACGAAGATAATAGAAAAATAGAGTGAGATACACGTAACTCAATAGGAGTTTATTCTAATATATTTTCATCAAGTAGTTTCCCACGATGTATGTTGTTTATTAAAAAAAATTCACAAATGATAATCATCATCAATATTCATCTTCGGGAGATTTCAGTCATAAATTTTAGGTACACTTGTACCTCCTCCCTTTTGAGAAAAATGGAGAAAAATACAATTCAAGTATTCCAATACATACTCATATGATAAAATATGTTATTATATAAATCTAATGCATGAAATGTAATTCCATATATATTAGTCATCCAAATACATAGGAAAATGTGCAGTCCAACTTCGAGATGTAAGTGAGTCCACTTTTAACACCATGTACGATCACAATATACGAGACATATTTACCCATCAAATCATGTCATATGAGCCCTCGTTTACAAGTAAGTCGACTTTAAATACAACGGGGTCTAACTCTAAGGTCCGTGTGTGACAACAATAATCGACAGTCATATATAGACACAATAGACAAAAAACACTAAAGATACATATGTACCTGTAGTTTGTCGAAAACTGTCTACTACAACCAATAGCCTATGGGTACCATACTCTGCAGGGTAACATATAGATGTACTCCTCACATATAAAATATTTTTATGATGCATGTATAAAATTATCGAATGACATATCATATTTTCAATATTCATTTCATATCAACATTTGATACTTGTTTATTTATATAAAAAAAATTCAATGTATGCATAATAAAATATTTATGACGAGTATCTCATTTTAAACAACATTTATAACATTATAACATTAATTATAAAATAATGACATCTGATTTTTCACTTTTATCCACAATATGTGATGTATGACAATTCGTTTATAAAAACAATGCATAAATTTTAAAAGGTTAGAGTAAAAACCCTACCTCGAATTCTTGACTCAAAAACTCATATATGTATCCCAAAACACCTACCAAAATGTGCCAAAAAGCCCGAACAATTTAGTGAAAGAAAGTTTTAAAAAGAGGGAGGAAAATGTGTGTAAAAAGGGAGATTTAGTCCATTTTATAATCGAGGAGCTTGCTTAGGAGCTCCCTAGTGAGCTCGCCAACTGTGGTGGCGAGATAGTGAAGGTTGTACCCAATTGTTTTTGTTTGATTTGGTTTTTCACACAAAACTTTCCTAATATATCCATATATTGTAAAACATTATTTAAAATTTCATTTTAGGCACTATAATTATTTATACTGAAATGATGGGGTTTTACATTCTTACTCTCTTAAAGAAAATTTTATCCTCAAAGTTTATAATTCTTCAAACGATTAACGATACTATGAACAAACATCAGACTCTAACTCTTAAGTTGCGTCTTTAACACCTTAATGTCTCCACTGAACTTTTACTAGCGACATAGCTCTTATCCTCAAGTTCTTGATTTGAAAATCAATTATCACTACTGGTTTTTCTTCATATGATGCATCTTCTTGTAACTATAATTCTTTCCAATCAAGGATAGTCTTGATAATTCTGAATGGTTAGATATAGAGGGCTACTAACTTTCCTTTTATTCCGAAGCAAGTTACTCCTTTTTGGGGTTAAACCTTGAGAAAAACATAGTCGTCTACTTCAAAGATCAGTGGTCATCGGCCATGATCAACATAACTCTTATATCAATTTTGGGTTGTACAAATTTTGTCTTGTACGATGTGAATCTTTTCGGTTGTTTCTTCAATAAAATTAGCTCTCATCATACTAAAATCTTCGCATTCCGCCCAGCACAACGGAGATATACATGTCATCCATACAAGGCTTCGTAAGGAGCCATCCCAATGTTGGTATGAAAAATATTGGTGTAGGAAAACTCAACCAATAATAGGTGTCTACTCCAGAATAACCCTTTCAGATTGTCCATCTATTTCAAGATGATAAGCCATGCTATGTAGTAACTATGTACCCAAAGCCTTCTGTATGTATCTCCATAATCGTGTGGTAAACTTTAGATCTCGATCTGAAACTATTGGTTTGGGAGGCCATACTATCTCTAAGATGTACAACTTACTCAAAGCGTTCATAGAATACCAAGTTTTGACTGGAATAAAGTGAGAAAACTTCGTAAGACAATCGACAATTACCCATACAGATTCATGACATTGAGAAGTTCATGGTAATGTTTTTACAAAATCCATGGTTATGTTATCCCATTTCCATTCCAGTATCAGAAGAGGTTGAAGTAGTCCCTTAGTTTTCTTGTGTTCTACCTTCACTTATTAACATATCATGCAATTTGCCACAAACTGAGTGACGTTTTTCTTCATTCATTTCCACATATAGCACCTTTTTAAATCATTGTACATTTTTGTGCTTTTAGGATGTATTATAAATTTTAACCTATTTGTTTCTTCCATAATCTCTTGTTTCAAATAATCATTAGTAGGTATCGCAATCTTTCCATGGAAATGAAACACTCATTTATTATAAGTCCATCCTTCCACCATCTCTCCTTCATTCATCCTATAACATACTTCACAAATTTCATGATCATTTGATTGGGCTACTTTGATCTTTTTGATTATTGAAGAACTAGTTTTGAGGTTATTCAGAAATGCTTTTCTTCCATCATCATACAAATTGAGCTCGTAACCTTCCACAATTTGAGTTTTTTGTCGAGGATACAACATCATTTGCACAAAAAAGCCTAACTTACTACTTAGAATGTATGCCACAGTATTAGCCTTGCCAGGATGATATTGCAAAGTGAAGTCATAATTAGGAAGATATGTTACCCATCTTCCATGTCTCAAATTGAGATTCTTTTAAGTGAAAATATATTTGAGACTCTTGTTGTCCGAGAGGATTTAGAATTTGGCAATAAAGTTAGCATCTCAAGATTTTCAGGGCAAAGACCATTATTGCTAGTTCTAAGTCACGAGTTGGGTAGTTTTTCTTGTGAGCCTTGAGTTGTTATGATTTGTAGGCAACTACTCCATCATTTTACATTAAGACACACCTAAGACCTTGTAGTGAAGCATCCATGAAAATCAAGTAAAGCTTTGTACTTCTGGCATGATAAGGATTGGTGTAGTCATGTTTTCAATTCCTTGAATGCCTTTTCATAAGCTTCATCACATATGAATTTGACTCGTTTTTGAGTAAGTCTTGACAATGATGCAGCAATCTTTGAGAAATCTTGCACAAAACATCGATAATATCCAACTAGTCCAAGGAAACTTCATACTTCAGTCACATTCCTTGGTTGACTCAAATTTAATATGGCTTCAATCTTGGAGAAATCCATAGAAATTCCTCTTCTTGATATAGCATGTCCAAGGAATTGAACTTCGATAAGCCAAAAATCAAAATTCTTGAACTTCACATACAATTGGTGTTCCCTTAGAGTTTATAAGATAATCCTAAGATGTTGTTCATGCTCTTCAGGGGTCTTTGAATAAATTAATATATATTCAATAAATACAATAATAAATTGATCTAAGTAAGGTTGAAATACTAGGTTCATTAAATCCATAAAAGCAAAATGAGAATTTTTCAGTCTAAATTGCATGACACAAAATTTAAAATGCCCATACCGCTTATAGAAAGTAGTTTTGGGTATATCTGACTCTCTGATCCTCAATTGGTGATATCTCGATATGAGATCAATCTTTGAGAAGAAACATACTCCTCCATGTTGGTCGAGTAATTCATCAATCCCAGGTAACATATACTTGTTCTTTATGGTTACCCTATTCAATTGACGGTAATCAATGTCTAAAACTTCCATCCTTCTTCTTGATAAAAAGAACATGTGCTCTCCAGGGTGATGAACTCGATTAAATTAATCATTTTTACAACATCTCATCTAACTGATCCTTTAGTTCTATTTTTTCTATAGATGCCATACGATAAGAAGTGATAGATATTGGTACAAATCCAAGATACAATTTGATCACAAATTTGATCTATCGAGTTGGAAGGAGTCTAGGTAGTTCTTCTGGAAACACATACCAATATTTGTTTACTACAAATATCCATGCTAAGCTTCTTCCATTGTCTACATCTACTTCTAGAGAATTTAGGAGAGCCATGCTTTCCTGGTTCTACCTTCCACCTAAGCAGCACTAAAGAAAAGAGCTAGAAAGGTTTACTTCTTTTTGCCATAAAGAACTCTTACCATTATCAAAAAGTTTGTGCCATTATCAAAAAGAACACTTACCGGAGAGTGATATAACAAAATTGTACCTTTCACAACGTCTTTAATTTTGTGTCCTTCTTATCTTCCAACTATTGCAAAGGCTTGACCTGTTCCTTGTTTTTGAATGGAAACACCTTTACCCTTCTCCTTTCCACAAGTAGATGGTTGACATTGAAAATTTTATGCCATACTAGAAAGTAGTTGGAAATATTTTCTAGGAGGTTGACAAGGTCTTGAGGATTGTTCTTGGAATGTTCGTCTCAATTGAAAATTTTGTTGAGGCTATCGACTAGTTTGTTCACTTGACCCTTGAGAATTCCTCTTGGTATTTGATGCTCTAGAACTAAAACTTGATTGTGATCCTCTTCCATATGGTCCAGTGGTGATTTGAGGGAAGTTATTCTTGAGGTGTCCCAATTAGTTGCAGTTGTAACATGTATAAGGGTGATACCAAGGACTTCCATCTAACAATCTGCTGTGTTTTCTCCCTTGGAAAAGTTTCTTCTTCTCTTTTCCTTTATCCTAGGTCTTTCTAGATAATGTGGACATCTTTAACTGTTCTACATTGACTTGTTTGACTATGTAAGTTGTTGCAACTGTTGTAGTGTAGGTTTATATGCCTTGATACATCAATTGTTCGCAGATATCATCCCCTAAGCCCAGGGAAAAAATATGCAGCCTTGTTAGAGCTTATTGCTACCATATTTTATACAAATCTTGATAGTTGATTGAAGTGATTCTCATACTATGCGACAACCATGTTGTTCTCCTTAAGATTCATAAATTTTGATACCTTGTTAGGTTTTGTAGTTTCATTGAAGAATATTTCATAAAACAACTCCTCAAATTCTTCCCATGTGATTGTCTTTACATCTCTTCCTCAACTGATAGAGTTTGACTAGCAGTCAACTTCTCTAGTTAGTTTTTATATAACTAAACTAGCTCTAAAATGCATTAGAATGTTTAGAGCGTTCATCTTCTTCTTAATTTTTCAAACCCATCCTTCTGTGATGTCAATATTAGGAGTACCATCATAGAGCAGTGGACTTGCTTTTCAAATTCTCTTTCCATGGGTTCTACACCCTAAGTAATCAATCTTCGCAGCGTATGCAATAAACCATGATTTTCATCTACGTCCTATATGGGTTGCTCTCTAGCTTCCATTGCTGGTTGGTTCTTAGTCACCTTTATTTTTAGAGGTATGCTTTGATAAAAAAAATGGTTCAAAAATATTTTTATGATTATGAATGAATATTATTCCTGGGAGATCAAAACCATGCTCTAATACCAAATTGTCATGCCTTAAAAAATGTGTATGTGAAATTGGAAGGGGGTCAACTTTTAAAATATAATTAAAAGAAAAATCATGAGATTTAAATTTTTTTTTTTCGATTTGAGATATCCTATAATTTTACAAAACTATTACAAAATACAAAATACATATATTAGAAAAAGAATTCACTTTACAATATGTCTTGGCATTTTATCCAAATAAAGGATACATGATGAAATATAAATTATAACTTGAAGTTTTTCTTCTTATTCCTTGTATCCAAATTGTGCACTACCTTATTAGACCCTAATCTGGAGGTAAGAGGAAAATGGGGTGAGTTACACGTAGCTCAATAGGAGTTTACTGTAATATATTTCCAACAAGTAGTTACACATGATGCATGTTGTTTACTAATAAAATTTCATGAATGATAGTCATCATCAATATTATTTGTGGGGAGATTTCAATCATAAACTTCAAGTATACCTAAACCTCTTCACTTTTAAGGAAAACGAAGGAAAGTACAATCCAAGTATCCCAATGTATGCTCATACAATAAAATATGCTATGATATAAATCTAATGCATAAAATGAAATCCCATATGTAATGGTCATCCAAATACATGGGCATATGTGCGGTCCAAATTCGAGATGCATATGGGTCCACCTCTGACCACATGTATGATCACAATACATAAGGTACATGTACCTATCAAATCACGTCATATAGGCCCTTGTTTACTCCAAATACAATGGGGGTCCAACTTTGAGGCCTATATGTAGTCAACAAATCCATAATATATAGACACCAAGATATAAAACTCCAAAGATACATGTGTATGGGATGCATATATATAGTTTATTGAAAACTATATGCTACAACCAGTAGCCTATGAGTATCATATTCTGTAAGACTATATACAGGTGTACTCCCCACATATATGATGTATGATAATTCGTTTATAAAAACAATGCATGAATTTTAAAAGGTTATAAAAGAGCCCCTACCTCGAGAGAGGAAAATGTGCATAAAAAGATGGAGACTCGGTCCTTTTTATACCCAATTAAGGAGCTCGCTGGTGGCGAGGTGAAAAAGGTTATACCCAATTTTTTCTATTTGATCCTATTTTCATACAAAACTTTTCCATTATATCCATTCATTATAAAACATTTTTTAGAATTTTATTTTGGGTACTATAATCATTTATACTGAAATTATGGGGTTTTACATTAGCTTTTCATTGTGTTCAATAAGAGTTAATTAAATATGGCATAGAAACATGGCAAATAAAAACCACATATTAAATGCAAACGAGTTGTAATTATGTGTAGGTACGTAAAAAGTTAGGAGTTTAAGTTTCAATGATAGTTGTGTGAAAAATATAATTATTCTTTTTTTTTTTTAAAAAGGTCAAGACTAAATGTCATACTTTTGTCGGCTCAAATGCAGTCCAGCTTTAGAGTAGATAATTTAAATACCTAAAATATAATGGAGTGACTATAAATCCTTTAAAGAGAATGATGATGTATTAATTCATTGATATTTGGTGGAGTCTCATGTGATGATGATATTATCAATGTAGATAATAACCAAGAAGATAATAGATTGATGGATATTAATAAAGAGGTTCGCGTATGATTTGTAAGGGTGAAGTCACATAAAAGCAAGAAGGTAGTTAGATTTTGAGAACATGCAGGGGATACTTGCTTAAGTTCAAGTAAGGCCTTTTTGAACCTACACACTAGCTTAACTTCTTTCTCAAACCCATGAGGTTGTTTCAAATAAACCACCCATGACGTATTAACATCCCCTTGCCTGAGTGGTTGTAGCTCAGTGTTAGTGACATCGAAACTTCTTATGATGTATGAATATAAAAAGGTTATGGTTTGATTTCAATTTGTAAGTTGTGAAATATTATTTTAATTAAACAAATTATTAACATCCACTTGACTCAACCAAACTCATGACCACTTGCTCCCCTTACTTCTTGAAGATATCCAAGAGTTATTAGTTTGCTTTTACAATTCACCAAAAGGCACGATGGACTCAATAAATTTGAAGAATTATTACACGGGATTACGCAAATTGATTATGTAGCATAGTAATAAATAAATTAATTATGAAACATAATCAATTTATATGACATAACGATATTTTTTTCCTTTATTGTTTCATATTTCTTTCGATTAGTAGAATATATACGATAATTCTTCACCATTATGATATAATTGTTGAATTCAACAAACATTGTATCAATTCATTTAACAAATATTGTATCGACGTCGATGCCTAACAATATACACGACGTCTATCAAAGATGTTTTCTTGATAAGAAAACAGTTGTAAATCATGTGATTCAATCATTGTGGTTGTTGAAATAGTAATTAATATTTGTTATATAAACAATGTATATGCCCTATATAAATTAAGAAAATATATTAGAGAAACCATTTATTTCTTCTTCAATTTGATTGTTTCTTCAAATATTTATTTCTTCATGGTATCACAGCCAAGTCGTTACTCTATACAAATTTGAAGTCCTTATTCTCTTAAACTGAGTTTTCTTTCTCTGAAAAATATTTTTTCTCAGAAAAAAAATCTCATTCAAACACCCATACAAATATTAATTAAAAACAACATTTTTGAAGCAGTATTTATCCCACCTAATTTTACCAGATTATTCTAAACACAATTCTGAGCATTTTGATAAAAATAGGGTAGGAGAAACAGTCAACACGTGCCTACACACGCCACCAGAAGGAAAGAAAAAAATTCCATGCACCGTCACGCGACGTCACGCGTCATCTGGAGGTTGAAGATGCTAACGTCATCGTACGGGTTGGCTCGGTTCGACTCGGTTCGGCTCACTGACGTAGCCGGTCCGAACCTTAGGTTGGTTCGGCTCAACCGTCGATTCGGTCTGAACCTAGTTTTTCGTAGTCTTTCCAAATTTGACCAATTCAGTCCATTTTAAAGGTCTAAACTTGGTTTTTTTCTGGTTCTGTCTTTTTCAAACCAATTTGGTCCAATTTGCAAGGTTTTTAAACCAATTTTTTATCTGATTTTGTGTTTTTTTATCCAGTTTGGTCCATTTCTTCTTAAAAAAACCATCGGTTCAATATTCTTTATATCGGTTCTTGCATTTTTTTCTTTCCAGTTCTAAAATTATTACACCATTTTCTAGTTTGTTTATCATAACATCATGATAGAGGCCATAATTTCATTACTTGTGGAGAAATCAACTTCAGTTATTGTACAATCTGTCCATTTTGAAGGTATTTTTAATGGTAGAATTATTCTTACTGAGACTAATTATGATGTTTGGTCTCAAATAATAGAAATGCATATTGTAGAGAGAGAAAAACTCTCTTATATTCATGACAAAAATTTGCAACCAGAAAAAACATCAGAAAATTATAACAAGTGGTATGTAGAAAATCAAAAAGTTAAGAGATGATTACTTATGTCAATGAGTCTAGAAATCATGAAGTGTTATTTATGCATACCTACTACTCTTGAAATTTGGGTGCTTTGGCAAAAGCATTCTATGATGGAAGTGATGAATTACATGTATTTGTCTTAAATCAAAAAACCTTTACTTCCAAACAAAATGGAAAATCACTTTTAGAGTATTATGGAGAGTTGATTGAAAAACTAAGAGTACATATTTTTCGTGCTAGATTAGATGATGAATTTGAGCAGGTTCGTGGAGATTTTGCGAAAAGAAACCATCCCAGATTTAGAAGGTTTTTATTCCCTGATTCGACGAGAGGTAGTACGTCGAATTTTGAAGGAAAAATCTAGAGACTTTGATGCTTTCGCCATGATATCTCAAAATCGTTCTTTTTCAAATCAGCAAGAACGAAGTGTGGTTGATAAATCATCATTTAAATGTACCCATTGTCATAAAAAAGGTCATACAAAAGAATGATGTTTTGAGCTTGTGGGATGTCCCGTCCGGTGGGATCACAACTGTGACTCGCGGAAGAAAAATCTAAGACAGATGTCTACTGCCACCATTGCTAAAACAACAAAGGATCATGTTTCAAGCTCCTCAGCAAATGTTGGTAAGATGCTTAAAGCTTTTTCTTCTGTTTTTAATAATACATGGATAATTGATTCAGGTGCAACTGATCATATGACATTCGATTCTAAATAAATCTCAAAACCATCTTCACATAAAACTGTTCGCACTACCAATGGTAACACAACCTCAATTATTAGGGAAAGATATTTGTCTCTCACTAGTACTTTGAATTCAGATTCAGTGCTAGTTGTTCCCTCTTTAGAGTATAACCTTATATCTATTTCTCAAATAACCACTGCTGTATCTTGTTTTGTTATTTTTTGGCCTGACTTTTGTGTGTTCAAAGACATCCAAACAAAGCAAATGATTGGTCGTGGTGTTAGGCAAGGAAACCTATATTATTTGGACTTGGATTCAACAAATCATGCACTGGTAACGACTGGATCTAAAAAGGATGAATCAAATATATGGATATGGCATAAGAGATTGGGTTATGCTTCTTTTAGATATTTAAAGAAATTATTTCCATGTTTATTTTTGAACTTAGATCTTTCTACTTTAAAGTGTGATGTCTGTGAACTAGCAAAAAGTCATCGTTCTTCTTTTCCTATAACCTTAAATAAAAGTCTATTTTCGTTTATGGTTATACATTCTAATGTATGGGGTCCTTCCAAAGTCTCTACTTTGGAGGATCACGTTGGTTTGTTACATTTGTTGATGATTTTAGTAGAATGACTTGGGTCTGTTTAATGAAATCTAAAAGTAAGGTAAACTTATTATTTAGAAAATTTCATAAAATGGTTCGTACTCAATATAATATATAGATTCAAGTTCTACGTAGTGACAATGGAGGAGAATATAAGAGTTCTGAGCTTCAAGAATATCTTAAATCAGAAGGGATTATTTATCAAACTACTTGTGTTGATACACCTCAGCAAAATGGAGTTACAAAAAGAAAAAAATCGACACTTGTTGGAAGTTGTTCGTGCCTCATTGATCAAAGCTCATATGTCATTATCTTATTGGGGAGAAGTGCTTACTTTTGCTATATATTTGACCAATCGGGTACCTTCCAGTTCCATTAACTTCTAAACACCACTACAAGACATCACTGAAGTAATTGTTGCACCAAGTGTTCCCAATTTACCTGATCATGTCTTTGGGTGTATGGCATTTGTACACTTACATAAATAACAATGTAGCAAGTTGGATCCACGAGTAATACATTGTGTTTTTATGGGATATGCCATACAACAAAAAGGGTATCGTTGTTATCATCCTTCTACAAAACAAATGACTACCACCATGGATGTTATTTTTCATGAAGATACAATGTATTTCTCTTCTACGCCTGAATTTCAAGGGGAGTACAGCCATGTTAAAATTCAAACCCTCACATATAAATTGTTTCCTTATGAAGAAAGAAAAATTATATGTGAGGAAAATACAAATAACCTGAATTCAGATGGTAATAACTCCCAATATGGAAAAGACTCAAGGAAAATGGAATCAAGTCCTCGTCAATTTCAAGATCATCAAGCAAGTTCATTACTACCACTAAGTGAGTACGAGTTTCCTACTCCACAAGTTGCTGATATACCTAACCAATCATTTGCAGAGGATGTTCCAACTATTAAACCAACTAGAAAAATACTTCCACCATATCCTAACAGAGGTATTCCTAAAGCCATGTATGAACCTGAGATTTCTAGTAAAGTCAAATATCTCATAAGTAACTATATGTCTAAACATCGTTTGTCAAAATCAAACATGTCATTTGTGAATGAATTATCTACTGTATCTATTCCTAACAGTATGTAGGAAGCTTTAGTTGACCAAAAATGGAAAGATGCTATGAATGAGGAACTAAGATCCTTAGAAATAAGTGGAACTTGGGAACTTGTCAATCGTCCACCAACAAAGAAAATTGTTGGATGTTGATGGATTTTTTTAGTAAAGTATCAAGCAGATGGTATGATTGAACGCTATAAAGTAAGATTGGTGGAAAAAGGATACACTCAGACATATGGGATCGAATGTACAAAAACATTTGCACATATAGCCAAAATTAACACTGTTCGATTCTTGGTATCTCTAGCAGCAAATTTAGATTGGCCATTATATCGGTTTGATGTAAAAAATGCCTTTTTACATGGAGATTTAATTGAAGAAATCTACATGGATCTACTACCAGGAATCAAGAAATCCAAAATCCATGATGAAAAGGTGTGCAAATTAAAAAAAATCACTGTATGGATTAAAACAATCCCCAAGAGCATCGTTTGGTAGGTTCACAAAGTCTATGAAGGCATTTGGCTACAAGCAAAGCAATTCAAACCATACTTTATTTCTAAAAAAAAGGTATGATAAGATCACTACACTTATTGTATATGTGATGATATGATAGTAACAAGAAATGATCTTGAAGAAAGGAAAGCTCTACAAAATTATTTGTCCAAAGAATTTGAAATGAAAGACCTTGGTTCCTTAAAATATTTTCTTGGGATTGAGGTTTCTCGATTGAAAGAGGGAATCTTCTTATCTCAAAGAAAGTATGCCTTAGATTTATTAAAAGAAACTGGTATGTCGGCGTGTCAACCAGCTAATACACCAGTAGAGGAAGGATTAAAGTTATGTATCAAGGTTGATCAAGTTCCAGCAAATAAAGAAAGATACCACATGCTTGTTGGAAGGTTGATGTATTTGGCACACACAAGACCAAATCTTGCCTATGCTTTAAGCATTGTTAGCCAATTTATGCATAATCCTGGAGAACAACATATGAATGCAGTTATTTGTATTTTGAGGTATTTAAAGTCTGCTCCTAGAAAAGGAGTATTGTTCACTAAAAACTTAGAGTTCCAAAGAATAGAAGTATATACTGATGTTGATTGGGTTGGATCAATAAATGATAGACGATCTACATCAAGCTACTTCACTTTTGTAGGGGGAAACCTTATAACATGGAGAAGTAAGAAACAACATGTTGTTGCCATTTCAAATGCAAAGGTTGAATACAGAGGCATGACACTATGGCTTTGTGAGGCCTTGTGGTTACTATCTCTCTTGAACGATTTGGGATATCCTGCTAAAGAATCAATTAAGTTATTTTGTGACAATAAAGCAACAAGTGATATTGCTCATAATCCAGTTCAACACGATCGTACAAAACATGTTGAAGTTGACAGATTCTTTATCAAGAAAAAGTTAGAAGAAAATTCATTGGAATTACCAAAAATTAAGTTAAAAGATCAATTGGTTGACATTCTCACTAAAGTAGTCTCATATCGAGTATTCATAGCAGTTTCAGTCAAGTTGGGCATGGAAGACATCTATGCACCAACTTGGAGGGGAGTATTGAATTCAACAAACGCTGTACCAACTCATTCAACAAATACTACACTGACGTCGATGCCTACCAACATACACATCGCCTACCAAAGATGTTTTCTTGATAAGGAAGCAACTGTAAACCATGTGATTTAATCATTGTGGTTGTAGAAATAGTAATTAATATTTGTCTATATAAAAAATGTACATGCTATACAAATTAAGAAAATATATCACAGAAACCACTTATTTCTTCTTCAGTTTGATTGTTTCTTCAAATATTTATTTGTTCAATAATAAGATACATCAGATAAATTTTTTTCTCTTCTGACATTATTTTGCTTATGGTATTAGAGTATGGCATAAATATCCCTCTTCCCTAAATTGTATGAAACAATCCTCTCACCTACTATCGTATGAAATCTACAGAATAAGCTTCACAAATCAAGGTTCAAATTGATAGAGATAAAGAAGGCAAAGATTTTCATTTAAACTATAATTTTGCAAAGAAACTTGTTCATTGACGTAGTTCTCGAGATCAGGAAGGATATCAGGATTATAAAGATTAACAGAAACAAGTTGTTCCATAGTGTAAGCCAATTGCTACTATGGATTTTGAGCTGCTAATACCTATCTTCCTATTTTTATCTTTTCACTTCTCTCCAGCTTTGATTCTCAAGATTTAGTGGTTATTGGAGTCTGAGTTGGAAGAAATTGTGAAAGAAACAGAAGTGAAGCTTTAGATTTTTAAGCTTTTAATTTTGTTTTATATATATATTGGGATCCGACGTGGTTTGATTATGAAGGGAAAATGGTGCAACTTGTTGTAAAGAAATGGGAAATTTTAATTTATGAGTATCTTTTTTTAGTTTTTAAATTATTGAGATGAATAGAGAGAGTACCACTTGATACATTAGCTTCTATTTGGAAATTGACCGTGAAAACTTAGAGTTGTTTATTGTTACTAAGAATGGTGGATAGTACAGCTCAAACTGAAGAAACAAGTATAGTTGTTGGATCAAGTAAAGAATTTTATAATCCTAATGAAGATCCCTATTTTCTATAAAGTTCAGATCATCCTAGAATGGTGCTTGTAACAACACATCTGACTGGAGGTAATTACCTCACTTGGAGCATATCTATGAAGATTGCACTTGAAGCCAAGCTGAAGTTGAGTTTCGTTGATGTTAGGCTTCATGTGCCTAATGAAGAAAATATAGAGTATGAACTTTGGACAAGAGCTAACTACATGGTAACTTCTTGGATATTTAATTTCATATCCAAGGACCTTGTTGATAGTTTTCTTTATACAACTTCAGCCAAAGAGTTGTGGGATGAGATAGCTGAAAGATATGGTGAGAGCAATAAGCTCTTGTTTTATCAGATTCAAAAAGATATTGCTTCAATATCTCAATAGAATGATTCTATTGCGAAATATTATGGCAAACCAAAGCGTCTGTGGGATGAATTTGCTTGCCTTATGTATTTATCTCCTTGCACATATAGAGCTGCAAAGGTAGTTTTATATTTATACTCTATGAATAGACTGATGCAATTCCTTATGGTATTAAATGATTGCTACAATCCTACTAGAAATCAAATTTTGGTCATGGATCCATTGCCAACTGTGAATCGTGCTTATTCAATGCTTCTTAGTGTTGAAAAACAGAAAGATGTCCATGTTAATTTTAATGAAAGCATTGAAGCTGCTGGATTACTAGCCAGAACTCAGGTGAGAATAAATCATTTAAGAAAGAAACTTTTATGAAAGGAGCTATTGCTAAGAAGAAAGAAAGGGAGAATTAGGTCTGTGAACATTGCAGAATGAAAAGGCATGGAAAAGATACTTGTTTTAAAATTCATGGAGTTTCAGACTGGTACAAGGAATTAAAGGATCAACAGAAGAAAGGTACTAACAAAACTATGGTAAATATGGTTGACACTCAATTGATTATGAAGATATGAATGAAGCCAGAGGAGAGAAATAAGGTGATTTAGCTAATCTGGTTTAGCAAGACTTAATGACGTTGATCAACGGCAAGATGATTATGGATGGTAACTATGCAAACTTTGTTAGTTTCAACAATTATGTCGGTAACACTTTCTCTCTTTAATGTACTTTAAGTTCTACTACTAGTATTATTGAGTTATTGAAAAATGGTACTTGGATAATTGACTCAAAAGCCACCAATCACATGGCATTAGAAATTTTTTTATCAATCTAAGAAAGCCTAAAAAACCTTAACCAGTTTATTTACCAGATGCATTTGTGAAATATGTTCATAGCATAGGAGACACTAATCTTCCTAATACAATTTTCCTGAAAAATGTCTTATACATGCCAAGTTTTAAATTTAATTTTATATTTGTTCAAAAACTTGCTCACCTTACCCAAATGGAATTTAATTTAACTCCAACTACTTCTATTCTGCAATACCTACAGACTAAAGAGATTCTGGCAGTAGGAAAAGCTCTAGGAAGCCTCTATGTTTTAGATACTACTAGTTTTCAAGATTTCAATTGTAATAGCTTTATTACAAATGTGGAGTTTCTAAAATCAAATCCTCATGGATTGAATTATAGTGATGAAGTTTCTATCAATGAAAAGAAAATATTTCTTAAAACTCAATTGTGGCATAGCAGATTGGGACACTGTCCTATAGATATTTTGAAACACAATGTTTTTTTAAGGAACAAGATTTAAAAAACTTCAATCAATGTGAAGTTGTCACAAGACCAAATAGCAAAGATTAACTTTTCCCATTAGTCATACTAGAGCCTCACAATCTTTTGAACTGATTCACTTAAACTTATGGGGTCCTTATAGCCAAGTCTCTATTGAAGGAGCCAAATATGTTCTAACTATTATTGATGACCACACAATGGCCACATGTACTTACCTTATGATCAACAAAAGCTAGACCAATTCTTTTTAATCAACTTCGTCAATATGATTCATACATAGTATGGGAAACAGATTAAAGTCATAAGGATTAACAATGGTACAAAATTCAAAAATTCAGAATTTCAATCATTTCTTTTTAGTAAAGGAATAATTCATCAAAAATCATGTCCTTATACTCCTCAACAAAATGGGGTATTAGAAAGGAAACACAAACATCTCTTGCAAATAGACAAAGCTCTCATATTTCAGGCAAGTTTACCAAAGAAATTTTGGGGTTCTTCAATCCTTATGGCCACTTACATCATAATAGACTTCCATCATCAATTTTAAATTGGAAATCCCCCATAGAAATACTTCTCTCAAAACCACCAAATTATTCAAACCTTAGAGTCTTTAGATGCTTGTGCTATGTGACAATTTTTTTACCAAATAAAGACAAATTTACTAAAAGAGCTTTCAAATGTATATTTCTTGGATACATTTCAGCTCAAAAGGCCCTTAGAGTTTATGATTTGGAAAAACATAAATTATATGTTTCAAGAGATGTAAAATTTTATGAACAAATTCTTTCTTATAAAATTGAAAATGGCAGTATCGAAAACATAGAATAAGATGTCTTACCTCTTCCTATAAGTGAAAATGACAATGAACCAATCATCTTAAACACAGACCAATCTCCTTCTATACCCATAATTGATCAAAATATTTCAGATGATTCATGTGCTTCTAATGATGATCATGATTTACCTAATTTCATAGAAGAATATCCAGATAAAACCCAAGCAACCAATGAAGTTCAAAACACAATACGATAATTAGAAGTAAGCCAGCATTGATGGCATATTATGTTCTTAATTTAGTTATCAAGTCTTTAGATAGAATATTTTGTCAGTCATAGGATCTCAGAGCATATATTTCACAAACCTTCCCTTTTATAAAATCTCCTATATTTTCTAATTCTTACATGTCCTTTTTGGAAAATATGTCTAATGTTCAAGAACCAAGTTCTTACAAACAAGCTAGTACTAGTGCAGAATGGATAGAAGCCATGAATCAAGAGTTGAATGCTCTTGAAAAGAACAATACATGAGAGTTAGCATACTTTCCAGAAGGTAAGAAAGCAATAAGATCAAAATGGGTTTAAAAAATGAAGCTAAAACCTGATGGAAGTATGGATAGGCATAAGGCAAGATTGGATGCAAAAGGGTTTAATCAAATTGAAAGAATCAATTATTTTGAAAGTTTTTCTCCTATAGCCAAAATTTTTACGGTTCAAATTCTACTTGGTATTGCAACTCTAAAGGGTGGCTAATTCACTAATTAAATATAAACAATGCTTTCTTACATGGCTTCTTGAATGAAAATGTCTATATGTTACCACCTGAAGGAAATAATAAGGCTAAAATTAATCAAGTGTGCAAATTGAAAATATCACTATATGGACTCAAGCAAGCCTCAAGACAGTGTAATGTCAAATTATGTGAGAAAATAACTTGTTTTAGATTCACACAATCAACTTATGACAACTGTTTGTTTATCAAAGAAACTGAATCTTCTTTTATAGCTTTGCTCATTTTATGTAGATGATGTTCTTCTAACAGGAACTTCAGAGGAGATTGAATTGGTTAAGAAACATTTGGATCATCAATTAACTATTAAAGATCTTGGTTATGCAAAATAATTTCTAATAAAATAATTTCTTGGATTAGAAATTACAAGAGGGCCCTCTAGAATTGTTATAAACCAATGAAAATATCTGCTAGATATTCTTTTTAATTCAGGTTTTCTTGGAGCTAAACTGGCAAAGACACATTTTCCTAAAGGTCAAAAATTGGTTGTTGGAAAGGGCTCTCCTCTTCTTGAGCCAGAGAAATACAAGTGTTTAATTGGCAGGCTATTGTATTTGAACATCAATCGACCAAATATAAGCTACCTTGTACAACAATTGAGTCATCTTGTCAATACCCCTTGCAAAACTCATTGAGATGCAACCATGCATTTACTGAGATACCTAAAAAGGTGCCCATCCAAAGGGTTATTTTATCCTAATCACAATGGTCTTCATTTGCAAACTTACAGTGATTCTGATTGGGCATCTTATCTCAACACTAGAAAGTCTTTAAAAGGTTATTGCATCTTCTTAGGTCTAGCTCTCATCTCTTGGAAAACTAAGAAGCAGAATATTATTTCTTGATCTTATGCTAAAGTAGAATATCGTAGCTTAGCTGCAACAGTCTGTGAGATGCAATGAATTTCATATATTTTGAAAGACTTCAAGATTGATTTCAATACTCCTATCCCACTCTGGTGCAACAACAAAGCTGTCATTCACATCATAGAAAATACAATGTTCCATGAAATAATGAAGCACCTGGATATTGGCTATCAATTGGTTAGAAATCATTTCAAAGAAGGTTTCATTAAATCGTAGCATGTGTTCTCATAAGAACAAGTAGCAGACATATTCACCAAATCTTTATCAACTTCTCAATTTAACAAGTTAATGTTCAAGTTACGTTTGTATGATATCCATCAAACTCCAACTTGAGGAGGGGATGAAGAATTATTATATAAGGAATACGTAAATTGATTATGCAACATAGTGATAGACAAATTAATTATGCAATATAATCAATTTGTGTGGCATAATGAGATTTTTTTCCTTTATTATTTCATATTTCTTTTGGCTAGTAAGAATATATATGATAATTCCTTGTACCATTATGATATAATAAGATACATTAGAGAAATATTTTTTTTATCTTCTGACATTCTTTTGCTCAAAATTGACCCGAAAAACCAACTTACACACTATTAACTTTTGATCATGAGGTAAACATCATACTTCTTCTACATATAGAGTCCTCTGACTCATGAATCTTAATTGTTGTTTTTTGTGACTCAAGTGCGAACAAAATTTCAACATTAGCAGCATATATATTAGACTTTTCCACACCCTGAGCTTTGGTTAACGTAGGGTGGCAATTAATAGGTTTAGACTTGTTAGATTCAACATGTGTAGATATAGTTGTTTTGGTTTATAAAAATATGAAAATGGAGCCCGTTAGATTTCAAAAATTTTATTACATGCTACTAGGGGTGTCCAACAGTCTGGTCCGGTCCGATTTTGGTAAAAAAACTTTAACCGGACTAGACCGTTTATATTACTCGGATCGTTTGAAATGGTTTTAAGTAATAAAAACTGGATCAGACCGTTTGATTTATAAAACGGTTTGGTCCGGTTTGATTTTCGATTTGGTTCGATTTTTTATACATTTAATGAAGAATAATGTAAAATTTTAATATATTGTTAAACCGGTTCGGTCCGGTTCAAACGGTTTAAAATTAGTACAAACCAAACTGGTCCGATTTTACGGTTTGGTCCGATCCGATTTATGGACACCCCTACATGCTACGAAGGAAAAAAAAACAAATCATTACTCATATTAACACACAAAGAAGAAATATAAATACCTAGGTATATAGAACACCCGATTAATTCTACAAATTTCTTTCTCCAATAGCCTTCCAAGCATCTAAGGTATATTCAAGTTGAAAGCTTGATGCGTGGGAACCAATAAGAACTAGGATCAACCAACATATTATCAAAGAATTAGATCATATGGTATTTATGTGAGGGAGAAGGTTAAACTCACAAAAATTTATATATTCTCTCAATTTGCTCAACACATGAGCTACACACAATGAGAAGACAAAAGATAATTTTTAAGAGCTTCTATGTAAGTATATACAACCTTAGACACGCTAAGGTTCGTGTTCCACAAGTCCCACACGAAATAGAAGTCAATCCCTAATAAAAAACAAGTGAAAAATATGTACCTGCTTGTAAAATTGGGCAAACTGCTCAAACCCTGTCAAAGCCCAATATGCTATGGATTGGAAGCCACTTAGCCTAAGGGTTGTTCGAGTCCCACCGAGTTTCTAAACGATCATTTTTACCTTTCACATATATCATGTGCTCGAATTCCAATATGCTATTGTATCATCGAATGATTCTAATAATTAAAGAATTAATGTGTTTATTTTACGGTAATTATGTGACTAGCAGGACCTTTTGCACATTGTAACATTTCCTTGGGAATCAATTTTTTTGTTACTCTTTCAATCTTTCACTTTAATCAAATTAAAAGAGTAGGGACTCAAAGTTTGGACGGTAGCTAGAGGCCAAAGCTTAATGATAGGCCTAGAACCATGGTGCCTTCAAGTGCTTCCACTCATATTCTTTCAGCCTACCCAAACACCGCACCCAGGTCACCGACCTATCGTAATTGCTACACATGCACGCGTGAACAACAAGACCTTTTCATTTTTATTTTTTGTCTTAGATGGGCTACACGTGGACATGTACATAGTATCTATAAATAATATTTAGGGTAATTGTCATCAAGGATAATGAGTCTCAGTTATATTGTGCATTTCTTTTCATCGTACATTGCAACTATCTCCCTTTTGAAGATTTTAATCTTCAGTTTATGGACCTTAAACCTTTTCATGCATCTATCCAAAATTCATTGCTTCCTTGAAAGATAGAGAAAAGAAGATGAAACTGTTTTTGCAATGGATTGTTAATGTTATAGCTGAAAATTCAAAAAAAGTAAACTTACCAAAATACTATCAAACTATTAAGTTAATTACCAATATGCTACTAAATTATTTTCGTTACAAATATATTATTAAATTATTAAAAATTAACGTATAGGCATTGCTTGAGTGTATAGGTATTTATTAATTTAATAGTATTATAATTTTATTTTAATTACCTTTTAATTATTATTTTTTAAGTAATATTTAGTGATATTAGCATTTAATAAAATATATCAATTTAAAATAATTTTTTATTTTATTGAGTATTTTTCACACATTTACATCATATTTGTATTTAATGAAGGGCATTTATAATATTGTTTCTTACTCCCTCTATTAGAGGTCATTTTTAAATCCTTAAACATATGTTTTAATGATTTTGGCTCATTTATACTCCCTTTATTCTAGCTTTTTTCATCATCATAGAAGAACTCAATAACTTTATTTATATTCCATTTTTTTCCATATTGGTTAGGTTAAATTAAATTTTTTTTCATGTTGTTATTTTCTTTTTAAGCATCTACGCTAATTCTAAGAATGAAATAAATGCTATAAATTTAAAATATATAACTAAATATTGAGTTATACATACATATTATTTTTTCTACTTATTTACATTAAATTTTTCATACTAAGTGTAAAAAATGCATATTGTATATTATTATTTTTTATTTTATGCATCAAAATTTAAAAATTACATACTATATTCATTAAAATAGAACTTGCATAATACTTGGATAAAAATCAATAAACAATACACACTTATAAGTTGTTATGTTAAGCTTCTAAGTAAGTGCATATCGAAAAGAACGTAAAATGAATTAAAAAATATTAAAATATATATTAAAGATAAAAAAATATCATAAAATAGCTATTAATATTCCATTAGAGGGAGTAGTAAATAATACTACAAATATCTTTGGTTAAATACATACTTGAAAAATTCTCAAAAATAAAAAATTATAATAAATTCATATATTTTATTAGATGTATATATCATTAAGATATTACTTAAAAAATAAAAATAAAAAATATATCTAAAATAAAATTCGTATAGCACAAATACTATGAGTATAAAAACAAATAAAATCTAAGAATTCTCAAATAATATTCGTATTCTTCGTCACCAAACCTTAGAGGAAACAAAAGAAACCCAATAAAATTTGTCACTCAGAATCAATAGAACATAACCCGAAATGTAAATTTATCTTCAAGATGTGTTCTTTATGAGCTTAAACTAGGCCAAGAACAACCGATAAACTCATAATTATTCTCTTTAATTCTTGAAAGTTTTCCATACTTTAATCTAAATTCTGTTTTTATTGAGACTTTAATCCAAATTCAAGAAGCGGGAAAGCAATCCAAGAAAACGTTAAAGAAATTCAAGACCCAAACATAAATTATGAACAGTAGTTCCGATCAATTTTATAGGAGTGTTTCTCACGGGGGTTTTGCTTTAGATCCAGAACAAGAAAATATAAGTTAGAATCTTCAATGGGCACAAGGAAAAGCATGGAAGATCGAGTACATGTTGTTTCAGAAGAACACAATTGTGTTTGGTGAAAAAATATGAACAGTGGATTTTGAGGATTTTATTATATATTAATTTTAACACCGCGATGGAAAAAAACATTTGCAACTTTTTAATAATTCAAGTTAAGATTGTAACAAAAAAACCGTTTAATAATACATTGATAACAAACCCAATAATTTAATAATATTTTTATAAATTTACCTTTTAAAAAATTTCAAAAACTTTAAATGCCTTCATGTTGAACCATTTATTGGCAAAATCTTCCATAATGGACGCAAATGTTTTGCACATAATGTCACCCCTCTTATAGGCTGAGAGAGGCAAACTGGAACCATTTTCATCTTGAGTGCATGACATGCACTACATGATCTTTGTTCTCCCCGTACATCGGACAGGGGTTACGAACTTATGGGATGAGATAGCTTGATTAATGGAGTCTAAAAACAAAGAAGTATCCACTATCTTTTGTCGAAAATAATTAGAATTTTAATAACTAGTCTAATAACTGTATTGTATAAATATAACATTAAATATTAAGTCTAAAATCAATCTTATTATTATTTCTTAAAAATTTAGAAAAAATCAACATGGTATTAGAACACACTTGATCTTGTTCCAAATCGATCCCACAAATAAAAACGGTACAAGTTCAAGAAATCCAATAAAAAATTGAAAAATTTAGAAAATGTCACAACATATTGAGAGATTTACACGTGTACTACTAAACGGTAAAAATTACCATCTTTGGACACGCCAAATGATTTTTGGTCTAATCGATAGAGACAAATTTCGAGCATGTCATTAGTAAGAAATCAAAACCAAAAGCCAAAGATCCAACACAGTCAACAACTCAAGGAAAAAAGAAAATTTCAGAATGGAGAAAGAGTGAGAATCTAGTCATAAGTTGGTTACTAGCAACCATGGAACCCCACATCTTTGATCTCATGACATATCTAGATACATTTTGAGATATGTGGGTTAAAGCTGAGTTGATGTTTGAAAAAAAGAAAAATTACTCCCACATTTATCAACTTCAGCAAAAACTTCAACAGTTACAACAACAAAACCACTCTCTCATTGAACTATTCAGCCAAATCCCAAAAAAGAAGGATGAGATTAGAGTGTATTGACCTCTTGATTACCACACGCAAAGTGTGTACAATGAATACGCAAGTACACGTATCACAACAAGTAATATAATGATAAAAAATACCATTTCCACAGAGATTATTTTATTAAAAACTAATTTTTAAAGCTAAAAATAATAAAAATCAAATTTTTTGTGTTTTTATATTTTAAGGAACCAAGATTAAAATAACTAAATGTAAATAAAAATAATTAATCAAATCAGTTTTGGTAACTAAAAAGATATATGAGAAAATATCTAGGAATACTTAACCCCCTAATTTTCTAAACATGTGAATCGTTAAAATCCCCCCAATACAATTATCAATTAATTACATGATCAATTGAATCTAACCTAACATGTATTCTTCTCTCAAGTAAACTACACATCATATAGTAATTAATTTAATCATACTCTCGTGCCAATTAAATTACATACTATTCATTAAGTTCATCAATTAGGGATCACATATATAAAAATCATACATCTCTACCTAAAAATTATGCATGTTATTTAATCAAGACAAACAATTAAATAATTTTCTCAAATATATTTAATTGTTTATATAGATAAATTGTTGGCCAAATAATTATTAGCATAAAAATCAAATTAAATAATATAATTAAATTAAAATTATATTTGGGGTAAAATTTTAGATCATCACATGGTGAAAATTTGATTCATAAAATCCCTAGATTAATAAATTAATTACGCATAATTGTGTTCATAAAGCTCATATTATTCATAAAGAAAGACATAAAATTGATATAAAAAAAAGAGTAGAAAAAGAAATACAATTAATCTCTTGAATTGTAGTATTAATTTCCTCTTAAATCTCCACCAAAATTGTATCTTCTCTTGAATTTTTCTATATTTTTCTCTCTTTTTAGCTCCAAAAATGCCAAAATTATGCTAATGGAGGAAAATTAGGGTTTATGTAGTGATTAGGGGCTTAAATAAAGCTCATGTGCGATCTGGACCGTCAGATCAGCTTCAAATCAAGGGCTACGATCAAAACAAGCAAAAGTGACAATTCTAGCCAATCACAGGGTAACAGCTGACAGGGGAAATTCACGGTGAATTAGGGAGTGATGCATGACAGGGGAGACCAATCAGAGTCAATGCTCGCTAAGTGAGCACAGGTGGCATGACATGATTTGCAAAAATAAATGGCATTGTGCACGGGTGAAATGCGCGGAGCAATGGAGTAGCAACACGTGGCATGTCGCGTTGACCAATTTCTGAATTTGTAATGAATGCCATGCTGACATGTGGCACGTGTTTCGTCCTCCTTACACGTGACACGACGTGATTCACTCTCCGTGCTTACTTGGCATCCACGTGGATTACCTAGTCAGCTCTTCTGCTTGCGTAGCATACCACGTGACAAATTTTGATTGGTCATATGTTAAAAATTCATAAAAAGTTCATAAAAATCCTAAAAATTCCAAAAATTTTATTTTTACCCCTTTTCACTAAAATGTTTATATTTAAATTTTTTGGCTATAAAAATACTATTTATTGAATAAAACAAATAAATATTAAGTAAAAAAAGTGTGCTAATGACTCTACTTTCAAAGAGTCATCCCCTTTCACAGCCGATCTTGATGAAATCAAAAGAAGGGAGGAGCAACATAGCATTTTCACCTTCCTCACCAAGTTCGATTCAAGCTATGAGGGGGTACGGTCACAAATTCTTATCATGGGTGAGATGCAATCTTTTGATGAGGTTGTAGGGATGGTTGAAAGAGAAGAGACAAGAAGAATAGTGATGGGTACTCAGCTACCTGACAACCCCGAAGCTAAGGCGTTATTGCCAGACCTAACCCTAGGCTAGAAAGTTGGGGAGACCAAGCAATCACTCGCTACGATTTCTATAAGATGGAAGGACACAAGCGCCAGGAGTATTGGTATCTCAACCCTCGTCTCCGACCAAAGGGAAGGCGAGGTAGTGGCTTCGTAAGAGGGGGAGATCGATGACAAAATCGCGTAGAGAGTAGAGAGAAAATGGGTTACTCTACGCAAAAGAAATAAAGGGTGAAGTGGATATAGATCAGATGAGGCAACTATATACACAATTATCCATGATGTTTCAAGGAAAAACTCAAAAAACCTCTCGTATGATTACAAACCTTAATCAAAATTCCTTAAATTTCAAATGGATTCTCGATTCAGGTTCAACTGATCGCATAACAGGTAATAAAAATTACTCAATAATTACAAAAAAATTGAGACTAAACAATTTGTAATCATTGTAAATGGTGGGAAAATGGAAATTTTAGGAAATGGTTCAATTAGTCTCCTTTCAACAAAAAATTCAAATGTTTTGCATGTGGAGAATTGTACATCTAACTTGTTATCTGATAACTGTATTTTATATAGTTATTTTCATCTATTTTATTAATTATAATTGCTATGTTCTTGATATTTTAGTTAATTTTAGTTAAATAAATTAATATTTACTTTTTATTGGTTAAGGAATATATTTTTAGAAAATTAAATAATTTAAATCAAAAACGTCCTTAATTGCAAATTTATGTCCAAAAATATAATTTCAAATAAAATAATGCTTAATTGCAATTTATAAAAAGTCTAAAAATATAATTTAAATTAAAATTAGGTTTAATTTTAATTATTAAAAGTTTAAAATTTAAATTAGAAAAGGGCTATATTGTAATTAAACAAAGTTTAAAATGTAATTTGAAATATATTTGTGGGTTAAAATGCAATTAAGAAAACTTATTTTTCTGCATAGGAAAAGTAAGCCACGCACACCATCTCCAACGCGCGAATCCATCCGTTCGATCAGGTGAAGAACGGGTAAGATGAGGCGCGTGCGACCAGAGCCGACAAAAGCGAATGGACACGTGAATTCAGTTACACGCTGCTCGGTGTGCTCAATGGGGCCCACCTGCCGCGTAGGTCGGCGTGCAGGGTGGGACCCACGTGTCTGACGTGTTTTCAAGGAATGATCTCGTGCGGCCATTTTCACATGCGCCCGGTTATACATCGAACAAAAAGCTATCGCATGTCCCACTTTATATTTCAACCAATAATATTCTGACACATGGCAAGGTTTGGCAAGCGTGAAAACGCAGAATCACGCATGCGTTCCAGCCGTTGTCCCCCACTTTCTCGGCGCCTCTACTCCCGTGTGGCATTTCTATGTGTGCCCGTCCTTGAGCGCCAATGATATGCTGCCATGTGTCCCACTTTAGTTTCAGTGAATCACATGGCGACACGTGGTAGCGGGAATTGAGAAAAAATAAGCAGCGAAGCGCATGTTCCCAATTTACGTTTTCGATATCAGTTTTTGCGTTTCGATACCATTTTGTCGGCACGCGTATTTTTAAATTAATTTCCCCATCCATTGTTGTCCCCCGCGTGTATTAAAAAAATATATTTTTAAATGTATTTTTTTAAAAATTTGATGTTATAAATAGGAGATAGTTTTAGAGTTTAGAGTTTGGAATTTTTGGAGAGTTTGTGGGTTGGCTGTGGAACACGCAGAAGCCATTTTTGGCTTCTGTTGTGTTCTGCGTGTGCCAAATAATTGTGCTAAGAGATGTTTTAATTTTCCTTTGTTCTTAATCTCATATTCCTTAACTCTTGTAATTTTAATTTTTAATTTATGAAGTAATTTCATTTTTCTAGGGTTGCATTTTATCTAAATTTATGAAGCTTTTATTTTAATTATTTTTGAAAGATTTATAAGATGTTTGATTTGTTTATTCTATATGTGCTTAATGCTTTTTGATTATTTACGAATTTTATCAAATTGATCTGTGGCACATAAATAAACTTGGAAGAGGCATTTTTGTGTATATTGCTCATAGATAGAATGACATGTATGATAAAGGATAGGAATATACCCTAATTGTATGTGTGACCATTTGAGAACTTAGAACTTAATGAATCTTGGTAAATTTAATTCTCATAGGAATATAGTGAATTAATTTAACGAGGTGTGTCTATACGGAGCTCGGAAGAGATGTATGGATAAAATTAGAAGTTTTCGGTTGACAAATTAAATGTCCTAAAAAATATAAATAAAGGGAAAATAATACGATTTGAGTGGATTAATTTGGTGAAAAATTGCAATCCTAGATTTCTTTTATTTTGTTATTAAACTATTTTCTTTAACTTGTTCCAACCAACGATCGTTTTGGATAAAATTAGAGAGAAATAATTTTAGTACTCAACAAACTATAGTAACAAATCTTATTACTTGTGACCGTGTATGCTTGCACGTTTTATGTTCTCCAAAAGAGACAAGAAGAATAGTGATGGGTACTCAGCTACCTGACAACCCCGAAGCCAAGGTATTTGTTGCCAGACCTAACCCTAGGCTAGAAAGTTGGGGAGACCAAGCAATCACTCGCTACGATTTCTATAAGATGGAAGGACACAAGTGCCAGGAGTATTGGTATCTCAACCCTCGTCTCCGACCAAAGGGAAGGCGAGGTAGTGGCTTCGTGAGAAGGGGAGATCGATGACAAAATCGCGTAGAGAGTATAGAGAAAATGGGTTACTCTGCACAAAAGAAATAAAGGGTGAGGTGGATATAGATCAGATGAGGCAACTATATACATAATTATCCATGATGTTTCAAGGAAAAACTCAAAAAACCTCTCATATGATTACAAACCTTAATCAAAATTCCTTAAATTTCAAATGGATTCTCGATTCAAGTTCAACTGATCACATAACTGGTAATAAAAATTACTCAATAATTACAAAAAAATTGAGACTAAATAATTTGTAATCATTGTAAATGGTGGGAAAATGGAAATTTTAGGAAATGCTTCAATTAGTCTCCTTTCAACAAAAAATTCAAATGTTTTGCACGTAGAGAATTGTACATCTAACTTGTTATCCATAGTAAAATAACATGAGACTCAAATTTTGAAATTAAATTTATATCCAAAAATGTGATTTTTTAGGAATTGATAACGAAGAATATCATTGGTGAAAGTTTTTTAGAAAATGGGTTTTATATTTTGATTGAAGAAAAATGCAACTTCAATATTAAAAAAGAAGAAGAATTAGGCATTCTTTGGCATAAGAGAATTGGACATCCTTTCAATAAGATTTTGAAATGTATTTTTTATTTCAAACAACTAGATTGTAATAGTTGTGAAATTTGCAAATTAGGAAAGCACACAAGGTTATCATTTAGTTTATCCAATTGTAAAAGAAAAAATCTTTTGAGTTAATACATTCTGATGTTTGGGGCCCCATTCCAATTGAGTCATTTAATGGTTATAAATATTTTGTTATATTTATAGATGATTTTTCAAGAACTACACGGTCACACTTGTTAAAAAATAAAAGTGAAGTATTTTCTCAATTTCAAGAATTTTATAATTTTGTAGAAAATCAATATGATGCAAAGATTAATATTTTTAGAAGTGATAATATAACTGAATTTGTAAATCAAAATTTCAAAAAAAATTTCAAGCAAAAAGGAATTTTACATCAAACAACTTGTATTTACACACCCCAACAAAATGGTGTGTCGGAAAGAAAAAATCGACATTTACTTGAAGTAACAAGAGTACTTTTGTTTCAAAACAATGTTCCAATAAATTTTTGGTCGGATGCCATTCTCCCTGCAACATATTTAATTAATATATTTCCAAGTGTCAATTTGAATTTCAAAAGCCAACTAGAAATTCTCTACCAAGAAAAACTCAACATCTGTCATTTAAGGGTATTTGGATGTACATGTTATATGCAGAAAAATAAACACAAGTTAGATTATACATCAATCAAAACTCTTTTCTTGGGATATTCATCTCAAAAAAGGGTTATAAATGCTAGGATCCGGTTAACAAAAAACATTACATTTTAAGATATGTGACATTCCAAGAAAATGAGACATATTATAAAACACTAGAAAATGAGACTAATAACCAAGAAAAACCAAATGAATTTACATTTCTATTTTTCTACTACGAAGAAGGAAATACAGTAGTAGAAAATGAAAATGAAATAATCAATGAGAATGAAGAGGAAGAAACTTCTCAATGTGATGGGAAAGATGGTACTATCGAAATAATACCATTGAGAATGTCTAATCGAACTCCACAACCTACAACTAGATTTTGGGATTTTGTAACATATGAGGTAAAATATCCTATCCAAAATTATTTATCTTATGAAAATATTACACCCCAATATAAGACTTATTTGACCTCAATTTCCAAAGAAAATGAGCCAAATAACTATGAAGAAGCAATATGCCAATTGGTATGGTGCAAAGCAATGAAAGAAGAACTTAGAGCACTCGAAAAAAATGAAACATGGGTAGTTGTACAACTACCCAAAAGAAAGAAATCCTTAGGATGCAAATGGGTCTATAAGATTAAGTTCAATAGTAATGGTACTATTGAAAGGTACAAAGCACAATTAGTGGCAAAAGGTTACAATCAAACCTACGGTATAGATTATCAAGAAACATTTGCACCCGTGGCCAAAATGAATACCATTAGGATTTTATTTTCTATAGCAGTAAACCAAAATTGGACCTTACATCAAATGGATGTCAAGAATGTCTTTCTCCAAGGAATGCTTGAAGAAGAGGAATATATGATGCTTTCACCCGGTCATAAAAAATAAAACAATTCTAACCTAGTGTGAAGGTTAAAAAAATCTATTTACGAACTAAAGCAATCTCCACGGGCATGGTATGGAAAACTAAGCTCTTATGTAATTTCTTGTGATTTTAAAATTAGTAATGTCGATCACTCATTATTTTCCAAAAATTATGGTACCTTCACAACCATAATTCTAGTATATGTAGATGACATAATAATTATTGGAAATAATTTGGAAGAAATTAAAAAAGTGAAAATGCAATTAAAGGAGAATTTTGATATCAAAGACTTAGGTTTACTAAAATATTTTCTAGAAATAGAAATAACACATTCACCCAAACAACTCTTTATTTCACAAAGAAAATATACACTTGACCTATTGAAAGAAACTGTTAAATTAGGGAGTAAACCTACATCTATACCAATAGATAGTAAATGTAAATTAAATATTGAGAATGGTGAACCTTTAGAAGACATAAGCCAATTTCAAAGACTTGTAGGAAAATTAATTTATTTAACTGTAACCCAACCAGACATTTCTTTTTCGGTAAGCCAAATTAGTAAATTTATGCATGCATCTAGAACACCACATTTAGAGGCTATACATAGAATTTTAAAATATTTTAAAGGGACACCTAGTAAAATAATTCTCATGAAATGTAATAATTCTAACTAATTGTATGGCTACTCCAATGCAGATTGGGCCGATAGATTTGATAGAAAATCAACCACTAGTTTTTGCACGTTTATAGGTAGAAATTTAGTCACATGGAAAAGCAAGAAACAAAATGTTGTAGCACAATCAAGTGCCGAGACAGAATATCGAGCCATGGCATCAACCTCAAGCGAGTTAACTTGGATCAAACAACTTCTTTTGGATATCAGAATTAAAATTCAAAAACCAATGAAGATGTTTTGCGATAACCAAGCGGTGCGACATATAGCATCCAATCTGGTGTTTCATGAGAGAACAAAACACATTGAAATGGATTTTCACTTCATTCGATAAAATATTCAAGCAAAGGAAATTGAAACTTCATTTGTGACAAATGAAAAACAAGTGGCGGACATCTTCACCAAAGTTTTAGATCCGAAATCATTCGAAAAAAAATTAAACAAGTTAGAGTTGATCGATATCTATATGTCTAACTTGAGGGAAAGTGTTGAGAATAATTAAAATTCTAACGATTAGTTTAGTAACGATTAATTTCATTTTTTTGTTATATAAATATAACAATGAACGTTAAGCCTAATATCAATTTTACGTTTATCTCTTAAAAATCGATAGAAAATCAACTTCTTCCCGTGCATGTTCTTATAAGTATGCTCCCAATTGAGAAAAACTTGCATGCAACGGAAGTATAGTTACAGTATAATCCTCATCCCTTTTACAACCATTAATTTAAATATTTTGTCAAATAATTCTAAAAATCTAATGATTCTTGTTAATCAGAGTATCAAATCATCCATACTTAAGATCGGAGAGAATCTAATAATAAAGGTTACAATGGTAGGTCTAATTAACCTACAAAAAGTTATCATACTATTCATATATATAGGGAAAGTAGTGTCCACGTGAACGGTGGAGTTGGCAATATATTTTAAGGGACATTAGAGTGTAATTTTTTTTTATATAAAATAGAGAAATATATTAAAATATTTATTAGCAAAAAAAATATATCATGACATAAATCCAATAAGAAACTAAGAGTTACGGTAGATTCTTCTTAATTAAAGAAAAAAATTATCATGTTACATGAGAGAAATAGAGTTAGAATATTCTAACTTGTAATGAAAATTATTTAACATAAATAAAAATACAATAATTTAATAAATATTATTATCACACATGTATAAATGTTAAAAATTAAAATTAAAATAAACGTATTAAAATATAAAGAATAATATATTATTTAAGATTTTAAGCTTGAGAGTATATTTAAAAATAATTTTTTTAAAAAAATAAAAGACTAATAAATATACATATTTTTTATCTTTTTTTATTTCATCAATTTTTTATTAAAATAAACTAGTTTTGTACGGTGATTAGAATGAATAAAACTAAGAAAAAATATTAAAATTTGTATTAAAAAATTATTAAAATAAAATGTAAAATAATATAATATTAGAAAATTAAAACTTAGTGTTAAACAAAATATAAATTTTTTTGACTATATAAATAATAAAAACCTTAAAATTTTAGTTTACTGTTTTTCATATTATTTTATTTAAATTATTATAATTTTTGACGATAGTATTCTGTTATCATAAACATAAACTAAATTTAAAGATATAAAATACTTTTTGGATTACACCATATAGATTTAAGAAATATTTTTATATAATATATATTGTATAAACATATAGCTTGACTTGGAGCTCGACCAATGAATAGTCCGAGCCATCAGATGTATTGTTCTAAAAAATCCAATTTGTCCCCATGTCTACAATGATAATCATAAGGTATCCTTACTTAAGCAAAGTAAATTTTGGTATTGGAAGACTAACCACCAGTAAAAGCCATCAAAATGGTCGACCTTAAGTTAGATTATGTCTTTACATATGTACCCCTTGGCACGCTGCAACATATATCCCCAATATAATTGACACGTGTACATGTAATGTCAGATATATATATGGACCTTATATGAAATCCACACAATTCATTCAATTCTCTAACTTCTTTCTAGTTTCTCTCTCTAAAAATTGGATCATACCAACATTTTGGCACCCGTCGTGGAGCTCATAATTTAAAGGTCAAACCTTAGCTCGTGGTCCAATTTGAGCATCTCCATGGTTTGGCAAGTTACGAGTTGAGATTGACCTCATCAAGAGTTGGCTTGTCAACTTCTCGAGCTAAGAAGAGATCTTGAGGAGACCAAGCGAGAAAACAAAGCATTGCACTCACAATCAGACCCGGACATCCTATCAAGTCAAGATAACAACCTGGTTGGTCAATTTGGACTAGCTCTCATAGTAAATGAGCTTGTCTAGGATGAGAATTTAGAAGATGGTGTACCTCTTCCTAATACGGTTGGGCTCAATAATTATATAATTACCGTAAGAACAAAGGATCTAGGAGGCATGCATCCAAGTATTAAACAAAACAAATAGAAAACAAGACGAGGCCCTCAAAGAAACTAACAAAAGGCAAAACAAGGGTAAATCACACTATGATGTAGATATGGATTGTGAACAATTGTGTGTCTCTCCTTTCTTTAAGGAAATTTAGAATAATGAACCGTCAACCAAATTTAGTGCCCCTAAGCATCCTAATTACCAAGGGATAAAGGATCTGATAACTCATGTTCAACATTTCAAGACAACTAGGGCCCTTATGAGCCTCACCTAAGACAAGAGAGATGTCATGATGTGCAAACTCTTTGTCGCCACTCTATATGATGGCACTCAAAAATGGTTGGAATCCTGTATCATAACCTCCTTCTTTCAATTTTCCAAGTTGTTCATCACCAACTATGCCAACAACAAGCCCATGAGGAAAGAATCTCATCATCTCTTCTCGATCACCAAGGGAAATAAAAAGTTTATTAAGGAATACATGAGAAGGTTCAGAGAGGAAAAGCTACAAATACTAGACTGTCTTAACTCTATTGTATATAAGCTTTCAGACAAGGTCTATTAAGAAGTTTTGATTTGTTTGTTGAATTAACCAAAATTGTTCCACATATGATGGAAGAGGCTTATAGAGAGGCCATAAAGTTTGTTCATTTGGAAAGGGATTTGGAATTGGACAAGAAGAGCAAGGCCATTGTAAAAGCTACATCAAAAAAGAAAAAAAAAGGAGAATAAGTCCAGACATATCAAACAGGGACAAAATTATTAACAAAAATAAACGTTTCGCTTTAAATCACAAAGTGGGTGGTCAATTGCCAAAAAAATAGTGGACCTTGGGATGTCATTATCTCCCTTCAGAGGTCCACCTTTGAGAGTAAGTCTAGCTCATGTTGTGTTAAGGATGGAGAATGAGAAAAACATTAGATGGCCACAAAAAAATAAAGGCACTTGTTAGAGACACATCTAAATGGTGTGCCTTTCACAAAGATATAGGCCATAAAATGTGAGATTGTAGACATTTGAAGAAAGAAATAGAATATTTTTTATCCAAAGGTATTTGAGTGATCTCATGGGAAATGATAGCAGAGGAGCTAATTGACAGCCCCAACGTGAAACTTTGAGGTTACATGCTCCAGTAATTAATAAGATAGAGCCACATAATGAAGTTAATGTAAGGACCAACCATACTATACATGGAAGACCTGGGCTCACTAGGACCTCCAATAATGCATGTAAAAGATACGCTAGAGACTTACATGGATTACCACATGTTCATAATTTAAATAGAAGGATGTCCTCTACTACAATCACTTTCTCCAGTAATGACGAGGCCTCATCTCCCCATGAAGACTCGTTGGTAATCACCCTATGGGTAGAATCCTATGATGTTTGCCAAATCTTGATTGATACTAGGAGCTCTATTAACCTTCTTTCTTGTCAACAATTAAAGTGCTAGGTGTGAAAGAATGCAACATCATAGAGAGGGAGCTACCTCTAGTGAGATTCAAGAGTAGCACTACATATGCAGTTGGAACCATGATATTTCCTATCATGGAAATTGGATCTATAGTCATGACCAACTTCATGGTAATTGATATCCCAGCCCATTATAATGCCATTTTGGGTGGACCATAGATACATAATATGAAAGCAATTTCATCTACTTTCCATCAAGTCATCAAATACCCAACCGAGGAGGGCATAAAAGAGATAAGAAGAAACCAAGAAAAGGCTAGGAGTTCTTATAATGGTACAATGAATGAAGTGGTTCCAAAGTAGCAATTAAAGTATGGGTCTTGTCAAAAAACCCTAAGGGGCAAATGCCTAGTAGAATTGGTTTATTCAAATAAAGTTCGAGATTTACAAGTTGAAAACAATGGGGAAGACCATTCTTTAAAATTAAGCACTAACTTAACAATAGAATTTAAGGAGCAACTTTCACAATTTTTAAGAGCCAACTAAAGCTTACAAATATGCCTTGAATTGACACAGAGATTATAAATCACACGTGGAGAAAGGAAAATAAATTTTCCAAGATAAAAGAATAAGGTGATTAAAGGTTAGGTCACTAACGTAAAGAGACGGAGATTATTAGAGAGATAGACTACCCAACTTGGTTGTCAAATGTGGTGCTAGAAAAAAAAGCTTATGGATCAGCCTGTATGTGTAAGGCCTTCATAGATTTGAATGATGCATGCCTAAAGGATTGCTTTCCCCTACCTAGTACTTATCAACTGGTCAATGCTACCTCCAGGTTTAGTTTAATGAGTTTTCTTTATGCATATTTCGACTATCATCAAATCAGAATGCACCCAAAAGATGAAGAGAAAATTTATTTTATTTTGAGGAAGGGACCTTTTGTTACACTCGAATACCCTTTAGTTTAAAGAATACATGAGATACATATCAAAGCCTCATCAATAAGATGTTTGATGACCAGTTAGGAAGGAATCTGGAAGCATACATGGATGACATGATGATAAAGTTAGGACAACTTGTAAACCATGTCAAATACTTGGAAGTAATAATTCATATAAATTAAAGGTATGGTAGGAGACTAAACCATAAAAAATATGTTTTCAATGCTTGAGAAAAATTCCCTGGATATCTTGTATCTACCCGGGGAATTGAGGCCAATACAAACAAATACAAGCCTTGGTCAATATGAAACCTTCTAATATCCTGAAAGGTTTTTAACAACTAAATAGAAGAATAGTGGCACTTAATAGATTCATTTTCAAATACATTGAAAAATGCTTTCCACTCTTTGAAATGCTGAGAAAAAACATGTTATTTTTTTGGACAAAGATTATAACATAACTTTCATAAGAATCAAATAGTATCTGAGTAAGCTTCTAGTCCTAATCAGCCCCATCCCAAGTGAAAAGGCAATATTTTATTTTCCTATTACTCCTCAGACTTGTAGTGTCGCACTCCTTTACGAAAGAGACAAGGTCTGACACCTTGTCTACTACATTAGCCAAATCTAGACAGATGTCTAAAACATATATATCCAAAACTGACAAATTAGCCTTCGCTCTAAAAGTGACAGCACAAAAACTTAGACATTACTTCAGTTCACATATAGTAGTAGTGCTTACCTCTTAATCTCTTAAGAGCATGTTGACAAACCTAGAGGTAGTAGGGATACTGACACATATTGCAATAGAGCTAGGATAATATGATATTAAGTATATGTCTAGGGCTTCCATAAAATCTCAAGCGCTAGGATATTTTATTGTCGAGTTTAGTGAGTTATCAAAAGTCACGAATGATGAAGTAAAAGGCAAAGTATACTGCATGAATCAGAAGGAAATACCAACCTGGTAGGTACTTATCGATGGCACTCATAATTTTAAAGATGTAGGGATAGGGGTCATCATAATAGACCATGATGAAAATTGTTTCAAATACATTATCAGTATGGACTTCCAAGTGACTAATAACATCGTAGAATATGAGGTAGTTATATTTTAGTGCTATGAATTGAAAGAAAATTGGAGTCAATAGCATTGTCACGCATAGTGATTCAAGGTTAGTGGTCAATCAATACTTGGGAGCATTCGAGGCTAAAGACAACAAAATAAGGAGATATGTAGATAGGCTAAGAAAGGAATGCTCGAAATTTACCAACTTCAAAATTAAGCAAAATATCAAGAAATAAGAATGGTTATACTGATGCTTTGGCCATACTATCCATTGTACGTGAGGTCAATCGTATTAGGGTGATTATATAACAATCCTTATAAAAGGCAAATTTAGAAGAAGCAAAAAAAATTGTCGAAAGCATTGGGGAGGCCACAAACCTATGGTTTGCTCCTATCCTTAACTTCCTAAGAGGTAAGGACCTACCTAAAGATCAAAAGCTGGGGAAAGAAATCAAGACTAAGGCAGGTCAATACAAGATCCAAACAAAGAAAGCTATCCCAACGAATTATAAGACAGGGTTATTACTGGCTAGTAATGTTAGCAGATTACACAAGGTACACCTAGGCATATGATAAATGTCAGAGGTTCTCCCATTATGTCATATGTCCACAACCATAATGATGGGGACAATTAGCCCAAGGCCCTTCTACAAATATGGATTGAATATAGTAGGACCTTTACCACAAGCAATAGATCAGAAGAGGTTCTTATTGGTCACCATTGATTATTGAACCAAATGGATTAAAACAAAGCCCCTTGGAAGTATAAAGGAGGAGGAGGTAATTCGATTTATCTAGAAGTCCATAGTTTATCATTTTGCATTCCCAAAGAACTCGTTACCGATAATGGAAGAAATTTTATGGGTCGTAACATCAAAGAATTAGTTGCCAAGTACAACGTCAAAATGTGCCATTCATCTCCATATTACCCACAAGGTAATATTCAGGAAAAGTCTTCAAACAAACTGGTACTTAATTTATTAAATAAGAAGTTAGAGTGCGCTAAAGGAAAATGGGTGGAAGAGCTATTTGGGGAATTATAGGCCATCAGAACCAGCATTGGTGTATAGTACTAAAGTTGTGATACCAAATGAGATCATAGTGCCAAATATGATATCAAACCTAACTAAAGACCAAAACACCTCAAATAGAGAAATTAATCTAGTTCTAGTAGAAGAAGAAAGAAATGAAGCCTTGAGAAGAATGGTTGGATAGAAAAGGAATGTTATAGATTATTGCAACAAAACTATACGCTATAAATCATTCACTATAGGTGATTGGGTTCTCAGGAGGTCTTCCCCAACAAAAAAGAGTAGATAACTAGAAATTTGGGTGCAAATTGAGAAGGTTCATATCAAACAAGTTTAGTGTCACTAGGTGGGGCTTACTTATTAAAAAGCATCAAGGGATCTGAAGATAGCACTAGTTGGAATGCTCAAAACTTAAAAAAGTATCACTTTTAATTAGGAATGGAAATGGGGACAGGCGAGGACAGTTATCCTAATAACTATAACCATCATGTACCAATTTTGGAGACATTTAGTTAATAAGTGTTGGTTACAAGCCAATAGCAATTTTTCCACTGTTTAACCACGCTTCTTATGTTTTAATATTTATTTAAAAATATATTTAGTTTTTAAAAAATAAATGTTAAAATATTCTTTAGAAAATAAATGTTAAAATATTTCTTACTCTACTACATTATTTATAATATTAGACATTAATTTTTATTTTTTAACTATTTACCACATCTTTATAAGTAAAATAAAAATATATTAATGTAAGAATAAATAAGATTTAGTCTAATTATTTTAAGTATTATATATTTTATTTTTAAAAGTGCATTTTTTATATAGTTATATGTACATAAAAAGTAATATTAGTATATGTTCGGTTTGGGTTAACCATAGTTTCAATATTACAATAACCATTCTCACCCCATGTCTTATCAATTATGCTTATTTTTAGAAGAAAAAAAACCTCAACTTTTTTATGTATAACCATAGTTTTAATTATCCACAATTAAAATGTTCATCCCTACTTCTAATATACTTTGATTTATGCTTCATTTTCAATTTATCACCCCATATATATGTAATAACTTTTGATGAATAGAGATGCCATCACCCACGCATATTCCATGTCACGAACTAATCACCTAGGTTAGGAACCAAATAGAACACTCAAACATAGGATATTAGAGAGTTTATCACCTCAGTCATAAACCAGATAGAGTGTTCTCCCTTAAAATTCCTTTTGACGAGCTGATCACCTCGATTAGGAACCAAATAGAGCACTCTAACATATGATATTAGAGAGTTAATCACCATGATCATAGATGAAGTAGATCATTCTCCCTTAAAATTTCATGTCACAAGATGATCACCTCAGTCAGAAGAAACCAGGCAGAGTGCTCTGATAGATGATGATATAGAGTTGATCATATTGTTCATAGACAAGAACGTTCTTCCTTAAAATTCCATGTCCCAAGCTGATCACCAAGGTTAGGAATAAGATAGAGTGCTCTGATAGATAATATTAGAGAGTTGATCACCTCAATCATAGACCAGGTAGAGCATCATCCCTTAAAATTCCATGTCACGAGCTGATCACCTCAGTTAGAAACTAGGTAGAGTGCTCTGACATATGATATTAAAGAGTTGATCACCTCATTCATAGACCAGGTAGACCACTCCAACAATTTCCCTATTCCACCTACTCGATCTATGGCAATTGTTCGAATTAGACTACAGGTATATCACATAGGTCAAGCATAATAAGACCATCCTATTAAAAATGAAGTTACATTGATCGAGCTAATAAAGCTTTACGATTTTATTAATAAGGAGCTCTGTGTCCCAAAATTATTAAAAATCCTTAAGAAGTTTGGAGGCACGGCTAGTGTCCAGATTTTTTGGCTCTTCTACTAAAGGCAACAATTAAGCCTAAATCTTGACAACTTTCTTATAAATATTGGCTCCTACCTCGGTAAAGGCTAAGCTATGAATGTTCTAACTCCTCAATAACACCCATCACCTTGAGGAACACTCCTTCAAATCACTTCATGTAAGAGTTTTCCCAATAGGATTCCCTGTCAAATAGAGTAGCCATTTTAGTCCTGGTCTTTCTTGCACGTGCCCAAGTTTGAGATAACTGCTCTTTACATGAATCCAGGTCACACTTGATCTCTTCATAAAAAGAAAGCTTATCATTATGGTTGGAGGAGTGACTCCAGCAACACAACAATCTTGGCATGGGTGGAGGCGTGACTCTTTTTTTTTTCCTCGAGCACATGATTTAGTTTTTCACACCTCGAACTCTACTAAGCCCATGAATAAGTTGGGCTTGAAAGTGAGTGATACATAAACTTAATATGAGTAAAATATAAAGTAAAATTGAGTAAAATAAAAGCTAAAGGTGATACTTACTTGACATAAGAGTCTGCTAAGCGTGATTGCAGAATTAGCATTTTCACTCATGGCATCGAGCTACTTCTCGTGTACCATATAGGGGAAGTTATCCATATAATAGTCTAGTCTCTCTAGAGCCATACCCCAATACAAGGCCATTCCCTAAACTTTTATAGTGTGTTCATCGATAATGCATTTTTCCCTCCTCAATTCTCTTACAAAGGGAGTAGGTGTTTGTTGGGTTGAGGTGACAAACGTTAGAATTTGTTAACCTAGGGATGTTGGCATGGCCTCAACCACCGTCAGTGGAGTAGGTACAAAGATGAGCTCTTCAATGTTTATATCTTGTTTTTTTTTCTTTTTGGATTGAGAGGGAGTGGTCCATTGCCTCTTCTTTCCTTTAGAGGAGCTCATTCCTTGGGAGAGAGTTATGCTTTATTGAGAGCTTGCTCCTTATTTGGAAACCCTACATTTTAACTGGTCTAATAAAGTATCAATGTTAAACTCCATGATACATGAAAAAAGCATGTCATATTTTCAAAGCTCGAGCTAAACAAGAATGAACGATTAGAATTAAACTCAAGGCTCATTGACCATCATCAGGGATAACTTCAAACCTTTCCTCAAAGTCAGTTGGAGGGGTCTTAGGTGCCCGAGGTTTACAGATTATCTTGCGGGGTGGCTCTACTGAGCCCCATTTCATCAACCTATAGGCAATAAAGCACAAGGTGTTCAATAGTTTCCTCTATTATATTTTCTCAAGAAGATAGCTTTGAATATCAACCAATCTTTGTTTATCCTCTGGGCGTAAGGTCATGAAAGGGAACCCATATTGCTTATCATGAGTTTGGTGTTAGCCCAGGTGCTTTTTATCAACCTTGCATTACTATTTGACATTTCACACTGACCACAAGCATAATAGATGTACTCCTTCTAGTTCTTATTGTTCTCAAGAAGGATCACATTTATGCCCCAGTTTTGCTTGGTTGACATATAGACCCTTCTCATGTCTATAGGGTTTTGTTTTAATACATATGCCTCATTAAACTCAAGCATTTTCGACTCAACCTTAAGCACTCTACATATAAGGGTAAGACAAAGCAAGTACCTCCACCCATTTGACATTAGCTGTCCTGGCACAAGCTGTGTCCTTACCATGAAATTTCTTATAAAGAGATATAGTGGGAATCTAACCCTAGGCCTTTTCATAAAAGGTTGTTCATCCAACTGGAGGCGATACACTATAAAGAAAGCTCGGTCTATGGATCATTATTTGAACCGATGATGGAATTTCATACATCTTTCTTAGCCTCTTCTCATCCTTGAGAGCTAAACCACTAGGCTTGACCTTGGTCTCCCAACCTTTGGTTCGACCTGTGGGTTCATCGGTAACTTCCCTCTTGGATTTTTTCCTCTATGACTTGGAGACAGATATTTGGGTCTAAGGTAAGTTCAACCTAATTATTGGTGTTGTCTGAGGTTGAGACATAAAAGTAGAAGGAAAAGGCTCAAGCATTTCTTCTTCGCTCGAGGTGCTCATTTTACTTAAGGACCTCGATTCATCACCCTCTTCTTGACACTAGTAGCTAGGGTATTTATGGCTCTCTTAAGAAAAAGAGCCATATGAGCATGAAAGAAAAACTACCTTACTAGTAGCCTGTATGATACCTTTGTATGCGTCGTCTCTACAAAGGATTACAAAAAGAACAAAATGGTAAGGTACAAAGAGATAGAATTTCCCTAAGGAAAAGATTTCAATGCAAAAGAGGAATAAATTTAAGGACTGATCTTAAAAGAAATTAGAAAAATTGTTAGATGCGAGGATTGATACCTAAAAGCCCAAGCAAAAGTAAGTACGTCCCAAGCCATTTTTCTTATCACCTAAGCAAAGAAATTATATGGCATAAGTTGAATAGACAAAGCATTTTTTGTTCCAATTTCTATTCGATGTCTTGGAAATAATGAAACAAATAATGTCTTGGCTCCTTCTTATATAGAGATTCAAATCTTCTCTCTCTAATTAACTGACAAGTATTTATTAAGGCATGTCGAACATTTCAAATTTGCTAGCCAGTTTCTACTCTTCCACCCCAGTTCAAGAACCGAGTTGAAAGAGTAGGGTGACTTGTTGTTTAAACATATGGCTCAATCTGGATCCTGACCCATGAACAGCCCGAGCCATCAAATGTATTGCCCAAGAAATCCTAATATGTGCACGTGCCTACAATTATAATTATAGGGTACCCTCGCTTATGCAAAGTAACTTTTGATATTGGAAGGCCGACCACCAGTTGGAGCCATCAAAGTGTTCGACCTTAAGTTAGATTATATTTTTACATATGTAGCCCCTAATACACTGTAACATGTACCCCTTATTTAAAAATTAAGTAAGATAAGATGATGTGAGTTTTGAAAATTAATGGATTGTCTCATAAATGTCATTAATATCTCATCTCTATTTAATGAGATGATAATTAAACAGTACTAATTAAGATATATTATTTATCCCTAATGAGCCTAAATAAGGCAAGTAATAATATAAAAATAACAAAATAATACATGATAATTTATAATTTAAGTTTTATAAGAAAAATGATATATATGTTTAAAATTAGGCCTATTAGAACTGCAATTTAAATAAGATATAATAAGATATGATTGTATTTAAATGAAATGAGACAATATTATATCACGAGCTCAATAAAGGTACTAAATAAGACATGAGATGAGATTAGATAATCAACTTTACATCTATAGTTCAACCATTTTAGTAACTTATGTATGCAACTAATTCTATATACTCAACTAATTAATATTTGATAAATACGCGAGAAAAATTGCATTTTACTCACAATGTATTTGTTATTTTTTCATATATCTACTAAATATTATTGAAATCTACAACGATATATCAAAAATATGGATAAAAAATTAGATATAATATATTATTATAAATAAAATATTTATTTAATGTTAAAAATATACATATAATTAATTTTTTTTAATTTTCATACTTACATGTACTACGATTCATGTCGGTATATGCTCGTCCTGTCCACGTGGCATCCTCTAAGTAAATTTTTTCTTGATAATAGGAAAAGGCATTACGTGCTTCCATGTGATTATTTAGACTTATACGTAGTATGTTTAATATGATTTTAATGAAAAAAAAACTATTATAATAATAATAATAATATCTTATAAATATTTAATAACGTAGTTAAATTTAAACGACGATTAATATAAAATGATATATCATATTATTTTTAATAATAAAAAGGTGTAAATTAGATAAAGAAGTACTATTTATAGATTATAAATTTTAAAGGTATTGTTTTTATTGTTTTAAAAGAAAAAAATACTACCAAAAACATAGGTATTATTTTCTTTGTAGTATTACAAGATTAACCTAACAGAATAAATTTAAAAATGTTGGCACAACATAGCAAAGAACATATTGTATTATAGAACGCCAATTAATAGGATCATATCAAATTTTAGTGGCTATAATAAATTTATTTGTGAGGGATAAAATACTTTAATGGGATATAAAATATTTTAACTCGTATGAATTAGTAATTTTGTAATCGTTAAAAACAAAATAATATGATTGTTGTCACAATTTATGTCATTGTGAAAATTCAAAGTGTATGGAATTGAATGATAGGATAACAACTATATAAAAAGACACACAATGTAAATTTTTTTTAATAACTAAACTGAGGATACATAAAAGGCAATAAACAAAAAAGTGATTTAACTATTTTTTTTTCTCCTTAAAATCTTATGCAAAATGTACAAAAATTCAAAAAATTTAAAACAAATTCAATAGAAAAGGAAGGAACCAAACCAATAAATTGCGCAAGTAAATAAGGGCCGTCAGAGTGTGAAAATTTTGAACTCTTTTTTCTTCCTTTCTTTTTTTTTTTTTAATCACAACTTTTGTTTAGTAGGAATGTTTTTCAGAAATTGAATCCGACTTTTTATTTCTTTTGGGACAGAAGGGATATGATTTTACTTGAAAATAAAATCTGATAACTCTAATACCAATTAGATATGGAATAAGAATGGGATAAGAGAAAGAAAAATAGATGAAAAAGGGAGAAAAAAAATTACCCAATTAGACAAATATAATAATCGGGAAAGAAATAATATTCAATTCATAGTTATATGACTTATTTATATACAATAATATGAGTTATTTATATGACATTATTCATAATTAAATATAATAATTCAAACACAACATAAAAAATCTAATTTAAAATTCAAAACTTTGGGCTTTTGAACATGGTTAAGTGACTTCATATGAAATTTTTTTTATAAAATTTTTGTTTTAATATTTGTTGATTGTTATATTTTATATTAATGTCTTTTATTTTTTAAGTATATATTTAAAAAAATTTATTAAAATATTATTATTGTTATTTTTCTTAAATAATTTCATATAAATTACACATTTACTATTAATTGATATTTTAATCGTTTAATAAGAAAAAAATAATATTTTAATAAAAATTATTAAAATAATATTATTTATTTTAATCCGTACATTTTATTAAAATTAAAATATAAAATACATTTTAAAATATGAGTAACTTAATACACAAACTTCAAATCTGATGGACCACTACACCTTTGCTCATATTTAAAAACATTGTTTTATTTATTCAATATTTTACAATGATAACTACAAAAAAAAAAAAAAAACATCATAAGATTTAATACACAAAAATGATGTTGGGAAAATATCACAAATATATCTTGGGTTTACTTTAATATCCAGGTTGTCCCATATTGCAAAATAATATCATCAAATCCTACCTTTAACGCAATTTGAATTTTAAAGGTAATGTAATTATCTATTATCATCTTTGTGTTTAGCACAAATATTAGTTTCTATAGTGACGTTTAAAATTATTTTTCCTTTCTACTTTATGTTTAAAAAAAAAAGTTGTTTAATACTTATAATAAAAATTTAAATTTAACTTCATATTTGAAAAAATGATTGAATTAATATGAAACCTAATATGAGTTGAAATGATAATCTATAAAAAAAAGGAGAAATCAATGATATATTTTCTAATTTTGTGTCAATTTTTATTGATTTTTTTTTGTGTTTTTATAACAAATAATTATTCTTTAAAAATAACTAAAAGAAAAGGTCATCTTGTTGAATTTTTTGAAACAGTGAAAATAATATTCAAACTAAACACAATAATAACTAATGATAATTACGTTAATGAGGAAGGGAGATTCGCATAACTCAATTTCTTTTTTTATTGAATAAAAATAAAGAATATTATCAATTAAAAAAGAATTAAAATAAATTCTATAATAAAATAATATTTTTAAGATTATTATAAGTTACCTTGATTAGATTTTCACGTTGATTATCTTTTTCTCTACATATTTTTTCAAAAAATTTATAAATTGATATTATTTAAAAGAATTTTTGTTTAATACTCATGAAAAAAGTTTTTATTTAGTATTAATAATATTAAAAAAAATTAATTTAATCATTTTTATACAGATAAAAAAAACCAAAATATTTGGACAAGAATAATTTTCTTTTTATTCTCAAATATACTTTTTTATCTGTTATTTTCCTTTTTCATTAATAATTACGTTCTTTTTATCTCGTAAAATGGATCCAAGGATCTAAGAAATTCAAAATGAGAACTACTCACAAAACATCGTTTCCTACTTGAAGAAGCTTTCTCGTATTGAGAACCCAATCGTAAATGGCTTCTTTTTTATTTGACGTTTCCGTTGGCAAACGTCCCTTTCTAAAAACAAAATATTTTCTAAGTTTAATTGCTATTTGATCTCTAGTTTTTGGTACCCATACTTTTGAAAAGATCAGAACAAATTGATACCCTAAGTTGAAGAAATTGATTCAAGACCGGAACAAATTAAAGGTTGATTAAGATTACACTAAGTAAGATTTAAACATATCTAACTACTAAACTTAGAATAGACTAGTTTTATTGAAAATTAAAATAAAACGATAATTACACATTTAATATAAGATAAAATAAGTAATTATTATTCTTGATGTTAGCGAGAAGAGAAGACAAAATTAAACCTATCCAAACGATTCAAAATGAGTTTTTTATCTATTAATGTTTAAAAATAACTAAATCAAAATTTTTTAAATATTATAAGTACTAAATAATTTTTTTTTTCATATTATGGATATTAAACAAAAACTTCTTAAAGAAAGATCAATTAGTAAAACTTTTGATGAAACATAAATACTAAAAAAAGACCTACCCCTAATTTCTACTTCTCCCTATTTTCTCACTTGTCTATTTTTTTAATTTAAATACTTCTTGGGCCTTCTATTAAACATCTAATGTGCGTCAACTATTTCTCCATTAATTACCATGAATTTCTTTGTAAGTAGCTTAAAAAATGTCAATGTAGGTGAATTATAGAAGGTGAAAAGTTGCGGAATTTTTTTAAACAAGGCAATCCTAAAGGTATTTGTGATATTATTCCAAATAATATATCTCCATAAAGTTTAAGTCTTTAAATATCAATCCATGATTTCAACATTTTTGATAATCAAACATGTGTACATGTATTTGTGTAAGGCTAAAAGGGAAGTGCAGGTTAGATTACAAAACTCGTACCCATATGTGAATATATATGGAAACAACCATTCTAAATAACATCAATGTCCAGAAGTAAAATGTTCCCTAACAACATTAAATTGACATCAAAACAGAGACATAGAGCATCGCATTTTAGTCTCCATCATGCTCCAATATCATGCTCTCATCATCGCCCTCCAGTTTGGTGCAGCATTGCGTCAATCTCATCATCGTCCTCCATTTCAAGCTAAGCTCCACATTCATAACATAATCAAATTCAAAGTTAAAATATCAATAATAAAACAAGTTAGAAAAAAATTCAGTTTTAAAGATAAATAATTGTATAATATATCAAGAGACAAATGATTCAACAATCGACTAGCTATTACACTTAGAGCATTTAAGTCTAACAACTTTTTTTGTAACTGTTTAATTCACCAATTTTTAAAAAATAACACTAAACCAAACGGTAAACGATCAATTTTTAATTATTCCTTTTTATAAAAATATTTTTCAACTAAATTTGAAAAAGTAAGTTTTAACATAAATAATTGCTTAAGCAGTTTTTTAAATAATTTTTTAAAAATATAAAAAGAAAAAAAAAGTATAAAAAAATAATCATTTGAACATATAGTATCACTTTTTTAAAATTGATAGATTAAATTGTCACAAACAAAAACTAATGGACCTAAACGCTCTTTTAAAAAGCCGATGAACCTCCATGGTCACCCGCCCTAGATTTAATAGAGAATCGGAATCTGAAAGCATATCATCAAGCAACAATGCAACAATACGACATCAATAAGTTCTTGTTAAGTATAGAACAGAAACATCACAAATAAAAACCATACACCTTCTTGAAAAGCACAATTTGCGGAGAGATTATATATTAGCAATTTTGATTATACGAGTCCCTTAATCTCTTCTGACCCATAGACCTTCCCGAGGGTTTTCTCTCTCTGGACTTTTCTTTTGCCTCGACTTAGGTTTGTGCCTCTCCATCTTAGTTTCTATCTTGATTTGACTCTTCGTTTCTCTCATTTCCATCTAGAGTTCAATTGCCCCCCACACAGTTGATTGCCTTCTCGAGCAGTTTGATTGTTTGCTCGCGCAGTTTCTCCTTTTTTTATTTTAATCCTCACAAGGTCTTCTAGAATGTCTGGACAAAGAGTGGAGACTTAGAGGTTCAAGTTTTAGATCCCAACACTTTTGTCTTCCACCTAAAGATCCAGAAGAGCTTGAATTTGTGCTCAAAAAGGCCCCATGAAATTTCAACTTGTTTGTTCCTGGAACTCCTAGAATGTGCTTTAATTATTCCCTAATATGGACCCAATTGCATGATATGCCTTTGGATTCGAGAAAATATGCTATCTCTAAATGGATTGTTGAGAAAGTAGGTAGAGTGATTTAAGTGGATAAATCATCCATGGAGACTACCTATTGCAGGTCTATTCGTGTTCGAGTGGATTTTGATCTGAAATGTGCTTGTACTTGGGATTTGGACTCTTCTTGCTTCAAAAAACCTGTATGGATTGATTTGAAATATGAACCCCTTCTTTTCATTATTGCTGTGGTTTGATCTGTCATGAGACCAAGTTTTGTAACAAAGCTAGACGTATAAGCTTCGGTTATGGTCGGGAACATGTTTGGTTTGGCGTGTGGTTAAGGGCATAGATGATTTTGTGCACCACTGACCATGTCAGAGTAACTGGCAAAGAAAAGCTTGCGCCTTGTAGCAAGTTTAATGCAGCTAGTGGTAGCTCTAGTGGTGGAAAGGCCGTACAGCTGGTGCTGGTGTGAATTAGGTTCTTCTTTCTTCTCCAACGTTGAGTTGTGCAATAAGGAGGTCTTCGTAATAGCCATCATAGTCATGTGCTTTTTGTGCTTACAAGCAGAACTGTGAGCTTCAGGCCTCATGTAAAGGAGTTGGGAAGAGTACAAGGAGAAAGATTGCAAAGTAAGAACATAAGGATTGCTGGTTGAAGATGGCTTGCTGGCTCTGCCTCCTCCCGAAAGTGGTAAGGCTCGTGATGATGATGTGCTGAGACACATTGCTGGTATAGGGAAAACCTCTGCTTTGGACTGAAGATTTGTTTCTGTTTTGTTTTTACTTTCTCTAGTCATTAGTTTTTGTTTGTTTAGTGTGCTTGTATGCTTGGAGCTTTGTTTGCTGGCTTCTCTATCCTCGCTGCGAGGGTTAGGTGACTAGGAGCTAGCTGTGCCTAACTGCCATTCCAGGCATAGGGTTGTAAGGAATGGACCTTAGGAGAAGAGGTCTGGGTTTAGGCTTTCTTAAAGTTTTCTTCTTCTTTTGGCTGTCCTAGGAAACTAAATTACTATATGAAATTCTATGTTTTGCTTAAACAAATCTTGAATATGAGTTGCAGCTACCAATTAAATCTTGATTATATGAGCTTCAGCTACCAAGCAAATGTTTACATACTACTGGCAAATTGAACAATGAACCGAATACATTACAAAAAAATATAAGAGGACCTCTGGTCTCTAGGCCATTAATATTGCCAACCAGTGAGCTCAACTAAATTGAAGAATCTGAAATTTTACCTCATCAGGGGTTTGATTAGGCCGGAGTATACGACCATCAAATAAAAATACGATGGCCTTCAAGTCAACAGACTGTCGATCACAATAAGCAGTCATGAGCTTGCGTAGCTGAGTGCTTCTTTTAATCCTAAAGAACACCTTATTACCATCCTGTAATATAATAGAACAAACCAATTAAAAGAGCCCATAAAACAATGGAGCCACAAAAGGCAATTATTTACTATGAGAAAACAAAGTACAACACCTATTAACGACCACAGCAGGAACCAAATCTGATCATATATCATTTAACCATTCAGTAATCAAACTAAGCTTTAACGATAGACAACCCATTTCAGCAAATTATTAAATATCAACCACAGAGTTGATCTTCAGCAAACTAAAATGTCTTTATATCTCAAATTGTTTATAGTTCATCCGGAAGAATATCATTAAATAACACAATTGGGCTCATTTGAAATATCCTCCAAATTAGTTGTGAAAATACAATAAATTGAGTTAAATAGAACTACTCCTAGCAAACTCATTTTCTCATAAATGCTACAACTAAGATAACGAAAGCATCTTTCCTTCCATTCGTGGAAAATATTCAATTACCATCATCATATCATTATACCAATTACCAAGTAACTAATTCATGAAAATTAAAAATTCACACTTAGAGATCAATCAAACATGGACTGTTCTTTTCGTATGAAAAAATCCGGATGCTATCGAAAAATATAAACATGCACGTGACATATGTACTATTCTATTATATTTAACGGAAAGTTAACTTTGTCCTCGCCATGCACATTTTTCACAAACAAATAGAGTTAAATAACATTTTTTTCACAAACAAAAGAACTTAAAAACACATTTTTTAAACTATAATACAAAATAACACATTCAGTTTAAACAAAAAGACAATCAAGGCACTTCAGCCAATATTTTATATAGTGAAAATATTATATATAATTGATAATATTGTCAAAATACATCTATTTGAACAAAATAGTTTTTGTTAGTACTTACTTTTAATGAAAAATCACGCAATTTCACAAAATATACATGTAAAATAGTAATTTTCAAAACACTCGTTACTAACACCCAAAGCCATCTTGACACATACTTCGAGTCTCACTTTTTTTCGTTGTTGGACACTTTCCTTGCGTGCTATTAGCCTAATATATACGTTAAAAGCTTAATCAAAGCAAAGAGAACTCAAATCGGTAGATGGCTAAAGCCTAAAGTCTAAAAATGTGTTGTCTTTAAAATATTGATAAGCCCAAATGTTTCAAGTACACGCCAACCCGCGTTACCAGGAAGGATGAAGCAGAGCCACTCAACACGCACGCAGCGCCACACAACCAGCACAATCTACTTCAGTTTGTTCGCACGCAACGCCACAACACCACCAACACAATTTGCTTCAGTTTCTATGTTAATGTAACCACTTGCTTTTCAGTTTCTATCCACTTTCTTTTTAGTTATTTTATGTGTAGATTTCAATTATAAATAGGAAAATGAACAAAAGGAAAGGATATGAATGAGGTTTCATAATTTTTCTTACAAACATTTGTGTACATTTTGCTTGTATTGATTGGGACCTATCATTGGAATCAAAATAGGTTGACAATGGCCACCAACAAGGAAAGGATTGAGCAGTTGAAAACTGGGTTGGGGGTGTGCAAGAAGGGTTGCATAGGATGAAAATCGGCATGACTGACAGATTGCGACATGTCAAGGAAACCCTCAATCATCTCACCAACGTTTTGATTGCAAACCAAGAGAACCGCCACCATGGAAACCCTCACCGTGAAGGCAACGACCATGGCCGACTAGTTGTTTCCTCCAAAACAGCGAAGCTTGAATTTTCTCATTACTCAAGAGATGACCCAACAGAATGGTTCAATCGTGTGAACCAATTTTTTGAATTCGAAAACACCTCTGACGCACAAAGAGTCTCTTTGGCTTCCTACCATTTGGAAAGAGAAGCCCATCAGTGATGGCAGTGGCTTCGTAGGTCTTTCCAAGATGAAGAAAGAACAATTTCGTGGGAGATTTTTGAAGACGAACTCTAGGCTCGTTTTGGGCCCCCTGATTCTGAAGACTTCGACAAAGCATTATCCTGAGCAAGACAAACGAGAATTTGAACGACTAGGAAATAGAGTGCATGGATGGACCCAAAAGGCTCGCGTGCGTACATTCATGGGAGGTTTGAAACTAGAGGTAACTGATGGTATTAGAATGTTCAAACCCCAGTCTGTAAAAGAGGCAAGTAGCTTGGCACAGATGAGGGATGACCAGCTCATAAGGCAAAGACGATTGGCACAGCCAAACGCTTTACGAACGTCTGCTCTCTTGAGTATCACAAATTTTTCCAAGAGTACAACACCAACAACTATCAAAAGACTGCGATGGGATGAAATGCAGAAATGAAGAGCTCAAGGGTTATGCTTCAACTACAATGAACAGTTCCCCCTGGCCACAAATGTCAAGCACCACAATTGCTGCTCCTAGAAGGCGCTACCTAAGGGGATGAAACATCAGAAATCACTACCAAGGAACTAGCTACAATTGAGGAAAATAATGTCGAAAATCAAAAATCACTACCAAGGAACTAGCTACAATTGAGGAAAATAATGTCGAAAATGTACCTGAAATCACACTACACACTTTAACTAGGTGGACAGTACCTAGAGCCATGAGAGTTAAGACAATGATTGGAAGGCATGAGGTAATTGCCTTCATTGACAGTGGATCCACCCATAATTTTGTTAGTGAAAGAGCAACTATAATGCTTCATTTACTAGTTAAGCCTACAACACCATTTGCTGTCAAAGTTGCAAATGGGGACAGATTATCATGCAAAGGAGTCTATGAACAGCTCAGAATTAATCTACAAGGTACTACGATCCAAATAAATTTCTTTTCTGTACCTTTAATTGGGTTGGATATGGTGCTAGGCATTCAATGGTTAGAAACATTGGGAGGAGTAGTCTGTGATTGGAAAAAATACACTATAGATTTCCTTTGGAAACAACAACCAACACAAATCAAAGGAGTTGAAATTCAACCCATCCAAGACACTACAATTTAGAACCTTGCTAAGGACCTTCGCCAACATCACAATGTGTTTGCTTATACTTCCAACTTGAGGGACAATAGTACAATAAGGAACTCACACCTGATATGCAGAGATTGCTTGTAGATTTCTCAGATGTTTTAAATGAGCCAACCTGCTTACCACCTACACAAGAAGTTTCTCACACAATACCCCTTAAGGATGGAACCGAAGCTATAAATGTCAAACCCTATAGGTACCCCTATTTCCAAAAGGCTGAGATTGAACAAGTACAAGAAATGTTAGATGCAGGATTAATTCGACCCAACACCAGCCCTATTTCCTCTCTAGTCCTACTGGTTAAGAAGAAAGATGACACGTGGCGCTTTTGCGTAGACTATCAAGCACTCAACACAGCCACAAACAAGGATCGCTTTCACATTCCAACAGTGGATGATATGCTAGATAAACTATATGGTGCTACAGTCTTTACTAAGCTGGACCTTAAGGTAGGATACCATCAAATACGAGTTAACCCTATGGATATTCCCAAGACTGCCTTACGCACTCACAATGGACACTATGAATACCTAGTTATGCCCTTTGGGCTGTGCAAGGCACCATCTACCTTCCAAGCCATCATGAACTCAATATTTCAACCATACTTGCGTAAGTTTATCTTGGTATTTTTTGATGACATTTTAACTTACAGCTCAACATGGCAACAACGCTTGGAGCATGTATAAGTTACATTGACCCTCCTCAAACAACAAAAATTTTATGCCAAATTGAGCAAATGTGCCTTTGGTCAGCAGGAGCTCGAGTATTTAGGCCACATAATTACACCAAGTGGAGTCAAAGTTGATGACAGAAAGATCAAAGCAATGGTTGCTTGGCAAAGACCTTCCAACATCACTAAACTCCGAGGATTCTTAGGCCACATTGGCTACTACCACAAGTTTGTATGCGGGTATGGGATAATAGCTCGATCATTGACCAACCTACTCAAAAGGGGTAGTTTCAATGGAATGCAGATGCAGAAACAACCTTCTTAGCTTTGAAACAAGCCATGACATCCACTCCCACTCTAGCCATGCCTAACTTCACCGAGTCGTTCATTCTAGAGACAGATGCATCTAGAATAGGCATTGGTGCTGTCCTCACACAAAAAATAGACCAATTACCTACATGAGTTGCACCTTAGGGATCACTAAACAATCTTGGTCAACCTATGCAAAGGAAATGCTAGCCATTGTGGAGGCTATAAAATTATGGAGACCATATCTTCTTGGCCACAAATTCTTCATCAAAACTGATCAATGCAGCCTTAAGTACTTTTGGGATCAGCATGTTGCAACCCCTGTACAGCAAAAATGGGTGGCCAAACTACTAGGCTATGACTATGAGATCATTTTCAGACCTGGTCATGACAACTATGCAACAGATGCCTTATCTAGACGACCAGATAGCCCACAATTGGCTGCACTTCATGCCTCAGACGTAGACAATTGGACACAACTACACAATGCCTCTAAATCAGACCCTTATGTGCAAAATTTAAGACGCAAAGCTGTAAACCCTTCTTATGATTATTTGATTTGGCGTGATGGCTTGCTCATTTCAAAAGGAAAGGTCATGGTACCAACTGACCCATCCTTAAGGGTTAAATTGTTGTATGAAGTCCATGACTCTAAAGTTGGAGGATACTCCGGAATCCTTAGAACTTACAAACGCTTGCAGCAACAATTTTACTGGCCCAAGATGCGCAAAACAGTTCAAGAGTATGTGCAAAAATGTGAGGTATGCCAACATATTAAATCTAAAATAACAACTCCTAGAGGGTTATTGTAGCCCTTACCCATTCCTGCACAAGTCTGGGACGACATCAATCTCGATTTCATTACAGGGTTACCCATATCAGGTGGCAAGGACACAATTTTGGTGGTAGTCGACGGCTCAATAAGTTTGCTCACTTTATCCCATTAGCTCATCCATTCATAGCAAAAATTGTGGCAAAAAAATTTATTGACGGAGTTGTCAAACTCCATGGAATGCCACGATCTATCATCAATGATCGTGACACCATCTTCATCAGCAAATTCTCGTAGGAATTTTTCAAACTATCCGGCACTCAACTCAAACTCAGTTCAGCCTACCACCCACAAACAGACGGCCAAACTGTGATGCTTTGTCCACCAATGGCCACGCAAGTGGAGTACCTATCTTGTGTGGGCTGAATATTGGTACAATACTACATACCACGCTTCAACAAAAATGGCACCTTATCAAGCTCTCTATAGCCGCCTTCCACCAATGATCCCAGCATATCCAAAAGGTCTCTCACCAGTCCATGAAGTGGATCAAACACTCATGCATCGAGACGAATTGCTACACTAGCTGAAAACAAACTTAGCAATAGCCATCAATCGCATGAAGCAACAAGCAAATTCTAAGAGGAGAGATATCCAGTTACAAATTGGTGAACCAGTACTATTAAAACTCCATCTGTATCGTCAGCACACAATCTTTAAGAGAGCTCACCAAAAATTATCTAGTCGCTACTATAAACCTTACCCTATTGTGGACAAAATTAGAACAATTATCTACCGCCTACAACTACCACCCATAGCTCGCATTTATCCCGTGTTCCACGTATCTTTACTCAAACCATACAATGGCACGCCACCAGCTCATCCAACTGAATTACCTTCAATTGTTGATGATGGTATGCTCACCCTTGAACCTCATAAAATTTTGGATACTCAGTGGATCAAACGTGGTGACACCTTCGTAGAAGAAAACTTGGTACAATGGAAACACCTTCCACTAGAGGATGCCACCAGGGAAACCACAAACATTCTGTGCCACCAATTCTCTCATCTTATGCTTGAGGGCAAGCATTCTCTTCCTTGGATGGGCAATGATAAGCCCAGACGTTCCGAGCGCACGTCCAAACCAAACTCGCGCTACCATGAAGGATGAAGCAGCACCACTCAACCCGTACGCAACGTCACACAACCAGCACAATATGCTTCAGTTTGCCCGCACGCAGTGCCACAACACCACCAGCACGATCTACTTCAGTTTGTATGTTAATGTAACCACTTGCTTTTCAATTTTTTTTTAGTTATTTTTAGAAGTGACCAATTATTTTTTTAACCATCTACGTTAAAAAACCTAAATGTATACAAACAAAAGAAAACTGAGAGATTTTGTGATAATAGAAAAACAAGTATTTGACATGAGCATTCAAAATGTTTATGGAAACATCGACTATCCTTTGCATCAATTCAAATTGTTAAACAAACCCACAAATTAAAACAACATATTCATGTTATCTTAATCATTATATCTAAACTTTCATACCACATCTAACTACATATCTACACAAAATATCACCTAATTAAAAGAAAATCTTTTTGAACGATATTATTGCATAATTTGTTAACATCTTAATTTTAGAGCACATTATTTTCACTTCTATTATTATTTTATTTGACATGTAGTTAAAAGATTGTTCGTGTTAGTACTTTATTTGACGTATCTTTAATGGTTTATTGATAATGTTATGGTACTAGTAATTATATTATTTAATTTAGTAAATTTTTAACTAAACCTTGGGACTCAACAATTTCCTAGATATTTTCATAAAATGGAATGATCAATTGATATTTCATACTTATTATTTCCTAGAAAAAGTAAACCATATTATTTATTTATTTTTTTATTTTTTGAAATAACAGTTACTCATCCACACACATATATAATGAAATCAAATAACTATAACATGTAATTTTTGTTAGAAATAACTTGTTTTAAACCCCCCAATCTTTACCCCCGCTTTCTAAGATACCAAATGAGAAATGAAATCATCTGCACTCTGAACTGAAACCATACAAACAACAAAAAGATCAGCATAAATCATCAAAATAAACAAATTCAAACATAAAGAAAGAAAAAAAATTACGATTTACAAGAAGTTAAGAATACAAATCAAAATTACCTAACAAAGATTATTCCAGCACAATATTCCAGCCAAACCAAAGTGAAATAAAGAAGTTAGAAATACTTAATGATTGTATTCTATTCTGTGATCAAATGAATATACATGGTGTCTTTATATAGAAATTACAAGTAAACTAGATATATCTAAAGTAACTAAATATAGATATCCCTAAAGTAAATAGATATACAATAACAGATATTAATATATTACTAGATATACATTAACAGCCCCCCTCAAACTCAAGATGGATGTGAGACCAACTTGAGGTTGTCAACCAAATTACGAGTGCGTCCTTTGGGAAGTGCCTTAGTGAAAATATCTGCAAGTTGATCGTTGGAGGAAACGGGGAAAAGCTTGAGAGCACCATGGATAAGATGACAGCGAATAAAGTTACAATCAATTTAGTCCGTTCATGGAAGACATCGTTGTGAGCAATATGAATGGCACTCTGATTATCACAATAAAGGGGAGTTGCAGAAGATGTGGACACACCCAAATCCTTAAAGAGCCATCGTAGCCAAAGGAGCTCGGATGTGGTATCAGCAAGAGCACGATATTCTACTTCAGTACTGGAGCGGGCCACAAAGGTTTATTTCTTACTTCGCCAAGAAATCAAAGAAGTACCAAGGAGAAAGCAATAACCTATAGTGGACCTGCGATCAGTAGGATCTCCTGCCCAATCAGCATTAGAGAATGCACGAAGCACTAAAGGAGACTGAGCTGAGTAGAAAAGGTCATGAAAGATAGTGTTTTTCAAGTATCGTAGAATACACAGAACAACAACATAATGAGTCGATCGTGGAGCCAGATAGACATCGGCTCACCCGATGAACAAAGATAAGAGATGTCTGGACGAGTAACTGTAAGATAAACCAGACTGCCAACCAATCGTCTATAAAGAGAGGGATTAGACAATGGTTGCCCCTCTGATGGTGTCAGATGCGCATTAAGTTCAACTAGAATGTCAACAGTCTTACTGTCAGTGAATCCAGCTTGAGATATGAGGTCAGATGCATACTTTGCTTGAGTAATGTAAAGACCATCTGTGGAACGAGTGATCTCAAGACCCAAGAAATAGCTTAAATGTCCAAGGTCTTTCATCTCAAACTGCTGACTAAGAAAATCCTTGAGTTCTTGAATGCCATTGAGGTCATCACCGGTTATGATCATATCATCCACATATAGAAGAAGCAAAATGGTGCCTTTATCATTACAACGAAGAAATAAGACAGAATCATAAGGACTGGCAGTGTAACCCAAGCGAAGGATTGTGGAGCTGAATTTGGCAAACCATGCTCGTGGAGCTTGTTTAAGGCCATAAATTGCGCGTCGAAGGCAACAAACCTTATTTATTTCAACAGAAAGACCAAGAGGAGGTTGCATATAGACTTCTTCATGTAGATCCCCATTAAGGAATGCGTTTTTAACATCCATCTAAAAAAGGTCCCATTTACTAGCAGCAGCAATAGCTAAGAGTGTACGAACAGAGGAACTACGAGCAACTGGAGCAAAAGTCTCTTCATAATCAATCCCATACTCTTGTGTAAAACCTCTTGCTACAAGACCCATCAGAGCGAGTCTTGATCTTATAGATCCACTTACTACCAACCACAGATTGACCAGGAAGGAGAGTAACAAGATCCCAAGTATGGTTTTTGGTTAATGCATCAATTTCTTTTTTTATTGCAATCTGCCAAGAAGGGTTAGTAGATGCCTCATGATAGGTGTGAGGCTCATGGAGTGTAGCAAGGGCAGTGTAACAATGATAGTCAAGTAAATGTGTAGGAATGGATCTTACCCGGGTTGAGTGGCGAGGTGGAATGTCTTGTTGAGGATCTTCAAGCGGAGCAAGAGCAAGGGACCAATGTTCAAGGTGAGGTGGCTCATTATCAACCTGTTCTTCTACGACCTGTCTAGGAGAATCATCAAAAATATCTGAAGATTGAATAGTGAAGTCCAAAGATGGATTAGAAGTATCTGTAGAAGGAACAAGAGACTCATTTGGAAAAATTTCCAAAACATTTGAATTAGTTAGGGAAGAACGAAAGTGAGAAAGTTCAACAAATAAGCGGTGTTTCCAAAAGACAACATTACGGGAAACACGGAGACGATGTGAGACAGGATCATAGTATCGATACCCTTTTTTGAGTTTCACCATAACCAAGAAAACAACAAAGTCTAGATCGAGGCTCAAGTTTGTTGTGTTCATGAGGCTGAAGAAGAACGAAACAAACAGATCCGAATGAGCGAAGGTAATGATAGTTAGGAGATGATCCAAAAAGGCGCTCATACGGAGTCTGATTATGAATGACAGCGCTTGGAATGCGATTAATGGCATAAACAGCATGAAGAGCAACTTCACCCTAAAATGGGGCAGGAACTTTGGCAGAGAGAAGAAGAGCACGAACAGTGTCAAGAATATGACGAAGTTTTCTTTCGACTCGACCATTTTGTTGAGAGGTTCCTGGACTGGTTAGATGATGTACAGTGCCATAGGAGTGTAACAGAGTTTGAAAAGCATTTTGAGTATATTCGACAGCATTATCAGATCGAAAAGTTTTGATATGTTTGGAGAATTGTGATTCAACCATTTTTGCAAAGTTACTATATATTGATAAGATTTCAGAACGAGATTTCATTGGAAAGATCCAACTATAACGAGAATAATCATCAATAAAAACAACAAAATATCGAGATCTACCAATACTAGTAATAGAGAAGGTCCCCAAACATCAGAATGAATTAACTCAAAAATACTATTAGAGATAGATTTACTATTATTGAAAGGTAAAGCTGACTGTTTTCCTAACTGACATGAAATACAATCAAAATTATCTTTGGACACAGAACCCAATAGACCTTTAGAAGCTAATTGTTGTACCCGAGAGGATGGGGCATGACCAAGACGAGAATGCCAAAGTGCGAGAGAAGGTAAGGAAGAAACTGCAGCAGTTGCAGCAGCAACAGAGGCAGGAGCAACAGGTGGAAGATGAAGATTGTTTACGGAAAACATACGCTCGACCCTAAGACCGGTCCCAAGCTCTTGCCCCGTCCTCGGATCCTGCACAATACACCCAGAATAGTCAAAAATAAGACGATATCCTAGTTCAGCTAATTGTCCCACAGAGCATAAATTATAGGATAGGTCAGGTACATGGAAAACCCCAGGAACAGAGAGGGTAGAGGTTGAAACAAAACCTAGACTATTCCCATGAATGGTGGAACCATCAACTATATGAATATTAAAGGGATGTGGTGCAGGGTCAAGTTTGGAGAATAAAGATGAGTGAGGTGTCATGTGATTGCAACATGCAAAGTCAAAAAGCCAAGTTTGAGACTTACCGGGCAAAACTGAGAGGGTAGTGGAAAGAGATGCATTACCAGCCATTTGAATGTACTCGAGTTATAATCTTACGTAGTTCGGTGGAGGAGAGGCCGATAATGGATTCAAGACCGGGACTCAATAACTAGAAGGCATCAACGAAGTAGGCTCAGTATTAGCAACAACAGCAGTAGATTTGTTGCGACGATAACAAGTCTCAATGGTGTGACCATGATGCTTGCAATAATTGCAAAACCTTTTATTGCTCTGCCTGCGACGATTGTAAAAGCCAGAGAAATCACTTGATTGTTGAGATTGTTCAATGACAGGAGCAGGAGGAGTAATAGCCAAAACATTGAGCTTATTCTGGACTTGAAGGGTTGCAAGTCGAGCTTCTTCTCTAACCAACTCATTTACAACAGTATCAAGAGAGGGAGGAGAACTACGATTAAGAAGCTGACCTCGGATTGGCTCAAAGTTCTTGTGGAGTGACATCAAGAACTTATAGAGACGAAATTCATCCCTAATTGTAACATATTGCTGAGCATCTGTTGAGCATGCCCAAATTGGATCACAAAGGTCAATTTGGTCCCAAAGGAAGCGAAGTTTGTCAAAGTAGTCATTGATGGATTGCCCTGGTTCCTGTTGAAGTTTATGCAATTCAACTATTAGTTGATATTTCATGGATCCGTGAGTAGTAGAGTACTTTTTGGCCAACATATCCCAGGCTGATTTGGCATCGTCAAAGCTGCCCAATAGATTGGAGATGGATGGAATGGAAGTATTCCGAATCCATGTAAGGATCATGTGGTTGTGACTATCCCATTCAATCATGCGACGAAGAAAGATAGCATCTTCTTCACTTGCTCCTTTAACAGGAATGATAATTGCACCAGTACAATAATGCCAGAGCATACGACCCTTAAGAAAACTGCGCATAGCTTGAGACCATGACAAGTAATTTTTGGTCCCTTCCAATATAGTATTGATAGGACAAGAAACAAAAGTATCCTTTTTATCCATTTGAAAACACAATATGCAAAAACAGACTGCAAAAACGAGATCTACGCGAAAAACTGGGTAGGGTGAACTTGTATTGCAAAAATCCAGTCAACGATCAACGGTCAACGGGCAGTCGGTCAACGATCAACTCGGTCAGGCCAGTCACGGTCAGTGGTTCTGTGACATCAGCTAGAGGTGATGATGATGTCAGCCCTACGCAAGGTACTGATGGCGTCACGAACAGGGCGCGACGTGCTTGGCGCGTCAGATCCACGCGCAGTTTCTGTTAGCGGCGCGTTAGAGCGCGTATGGAGGCGTATGACTGTTATACTTCCACGGTTATGTAGATCGGATCTCGGCGATCACAATGGTATCTGCAGATAGGTCGTCGGGTTAAGATTAACGGCAGCGGCGGCACGTGAAGGACGTGCAGATTGGTTGTGAGACGCGTGAGGGAGCGTGCGGTGTCCTATGATTGCGATACTTTCACGGGTGTGTATATCCGGTCGAGCCGATCACGATGGTATATGCAAAACAATTTTCGAAACAATATGCACGGCGGCAGCGGTGATTGCAATTGTTTGTATGGTGCGGAACTCCTTAACAACGGCGACTATAGTTTCGGAACCTAAGGACAACGGCTGAAAGACGTCGGGGTTCAACGGTGAATGATTACAACGACTATTGTGACAGCAGAAGCTATAAGGGTTGAATGATACCAAAAAAAGAAAACACTGCTAGAAAGACAAGAATAGTGGCTCTGATACCAAGTTAAAAATACTTAATGATTGTATTTTATTATGTAATCAAATGAATATACATGGTACCTTTATATAAAAATTACAAATAAACTAGATATATATATAAAATAACTAAATATAAATATCATTAAAGGAAATAGATATACAATAACAGACATTAATATATTATTAAATATACATTAACAAAAAAAAATAGAAAAATAAAACTTAATAAAAAAAATCTAAAGAGAACTCGAACCTGGTCCTTGACATTAAGGTTAATATGAGCCCCTGAGTGATGCATTGGCTTCTTCTCCTCCTCCTGACCAGCAACAGTCGCCGACATGTTTAGGTATTGTTGATTTCGATTTTTGTCGCTCCCAACAGAGACTGGAGAGAGAGATTTAAAATTAGGGCTTTCTCAGCCAACAAAACCAAGACACAGAGACTGGAGAGAGAGATTTATCACTCCGTGACCGTGAAATTCACATTGTAGAGAGGGTCGTTTATTTTATAGATGCTTTTTCAGACCTGAACTCTCTTTTCTATTCAGGTGCGTTATCGTAATTTCATGCTTCCGACCAAGCCAATTACATAATTACTCCATTCTTTAACGTGGTAGTTTTATGTAGGCGAGTTTTCTCTTTGGTACACGCGCGGTTTGGGGTATTTTTGACAAAAATTATGTGATATTTTTTTTTCTTTTTTGTCGTTGCACATTTTGGAATATAATTATATTTTAATTAAGTGTATAATATTATTTAAAATTTTATTTATCATACATTGATAATAAATTAAAATTAATATAATTATATTATTAAATATTTTCAAAAATAATGATAGAACATTTAAGTGATTGCACGAGAATGTAGCCTTTATCCAAAATTTATAAAAAATTAATTATATATATATTTTTAATATTAAATAAATATTTTATTTATACTAATATATTATATATAATTTTTTATGTATATTTTTGATATCTTAATATATATTTAAATAATATTTAATAAATATGTAAAAAAATGACTTAAATAAATTGTGAATAAAATGTTATTTTTTCATGTATTTACTAAAAATTAATTAATTGATCAAGTAGAATATTTATTAAATGAATATGGTATAATCAAAAAATATTTTATATATTAAAATGTAATTTATGATAACAAAATGACAGTGTCAAAAACTATAATAATTAAAATAAAAAAATATTACAAGAATATGAAAATTTTATTATTTTATATTTTATTTAAAAAATTCAATATTTTTCTAATAGTTTTTCATTTATTTTTATCACTATATAAAATTAACTTATTTCATCGCTTTAAGAAAATCAATGAAATAAGTTTTGATAAAAAAAATATAATTATTAGTATTTATTTTTTATCAATATATATTTTTAAATATATTTTCAAGCTTAAAATTTTAAATAGTATTTTATTCTTTATATTTTAATAAGTTTATTTTAGTTTTAGTTTTTAACAGTTATACATATAAGATATTAATATTTATTAAATTATTATTTTTTATTTATGTTAGATAATTTTATTTATAAGTTATAATGCTCTAATTCTATTTTTCTCATATAACATAATATAAAAATTTTCCCAATCGAGGAGTGAATAAAAAAGATAAGGAGGGACCAAAAAAAGACTAAGAGTTGTTATAATATTACAATGAAAGAAGTGGTTCCAAAGTAGCAATTAAAGTATGAGTCTCGTCAATAAAACCTAAGGTGTGAATGCTTAGTAGAATTGATTTATTCAAATAAAGTTTGAGATTTACAAGTTGAAAACAATGGAGAAGACCATTCTTTAAAATTATGCACTAACTTAACAATAGAATTTAAGGAGTAACTTTCACAATTTCTAAGAGCCAACTAAAGCTTACAAATATGCCTTGAATTGATCCAGAGAGTATAACTCACATGTGGAGAAAGGAAAATAAATTTTCCAAGATAAAAGAATAAGGTGATTAAAGGTTAGGTCACTAACGTAAAGAGAGAGAGATTATTAGAGAGATAGACTACCCAACTTGGTTGTCAAATGTGGTGGTAGTAAAAAAAGCTTATGGATCACCCATATGTGTAAGGTCTTCATAGATTTGAATGATGCATGTCCAAAGGATTGATTTCCCCTACCTAGTACTTGTCAACTGGTCAATGCTACCTCCGGGTTTGGTTTAATGAGTTTTCTTGATGCATATTTCGATTATCATCAAATCAGAATGCACCTAAAAGATGAAGAGAAAATTTATTTTATTCTGAGGAAGGGACCTTTTGTTACACTCGAATACCCTTTAGTTTAAAGAATACATGAGATACATATCAAAGCCTCATCAATAAGATGTTTGATGACCAGTTAGGAAGGAATCTGGAAGCATACATGAATGACATGGTGATAAAGTTAGGACAACTTGTAAACCATGTCAAATACTTGGAAGTAATACTTCATATAATTTGAAGGTATGGTAAGAGATTAAACCATAAAAAATGTGTTTTTAATGCTTTAGAAAATTTCCCTGGATATCTTGTATCTACTCAGGGAATTAAGGCCAATACAAACAAATACAAGCCTTAGTCAATATGAAACCTTCTAATATCTTGAAAGGAATTTAACAATTAAACAGAAGAATAGTGGCATTTAATAGATTCATTTTCAAATGCATTGAAAAATACTTTCCATTCTTTAAAATGCTGAGAAAAAACTTGTTAATTTTTTGGAACAAAGATTATAACATAACTTTCATAGGAATTAAATAGTATCTGAGCAATCTTCTAGTCCTAATCAACCTCATCCCACGTGAAAAGCAATATTTTATTTAGCTATTACTCCTCAAACTTGTAGTGTCTTACTCCTTTACGAAAGAGACAAGGTGTGTGAAAAGCAATATTTTATTTAGCTATTACTCCTCAAACTTGTAGTGTCTTACTCTTTTACGAAAGAGACAAGGTTTGACACCTTGTCTACTACATTAGCCAAATTTTGACAGATGCCTAAAACATATATATCAAAAATTGATAAATTGGCCTTTACTCTAAAAGTGACGGCATAAAAACTTAGACATTATTTTGGCTCACATATAGTGGTAGTGCTAACCTCTTAATCGCTTAAGAGCATGTTGACAAAGCTAGAGGTAGCAGGGATATTGACACATATTGCAATAGAGCTAGGATAATATGATATTAAGTATATGTCCAAGGCTTCCATAAAAGCTCAAGTGCTAGGAGATTTTATTGTCGAGTTTAATGAGTCATCAAAAGTCACGACGGATGAAGTAAAAGGCAAAGTATACAGCATGGATCAAAAGGAAATACCAACCTGGTAGGTACTTATCAATGACACTCATAATTTTAAAGACGTAGGGCTAGGGGTCATCATAATAGACCATGATGAATATTGTTTCGAATACATTATCAGGATGGACTTCCAAGTGACTAATAACATCGTAGAATATGAGTTAGCTATATTTAGTGCTATGAATTTAAAGAAAATTGGAGTCAATGGCATTATCGTGCATAATGATTCAAGGTTAGTGGTCAATCAATACTTGGGAACATTCGAGGCTAAAGACAACAAGATGGGGAGATACATAGACAAGCTAAGAAAGGAATGCTCGAAATTTACCAACATCGAAATTAAGCAAAATATCAAGAAATAAGAATGGTTATATTGATGCTTTGGCCAAGCTATCCATTGTATGTGAGGTCAATCGTTGTAGGGTGATTATATAACAATCCTTATAAAGACCAATTTAGAAGAAGCAAAAAAAATATTCGAAAGCATTAGGGAGGCCACAAACCTATGGTTTGCTCCTATCCTTAACTTCCTAAGAGGTAAGGACCTACCTGAAGATCGAAAGTTGGGGAAAGAAATCAAGACTAAGGCAGGTCAATACATGATGAAAAATAAGAAATTGTACAAAAATACGGGACATGGACTCTTGTGCATATCTAGATAGTGGTAAAAAATCATATTTGAAGTTCATAAGGGAGAGTATGGCCCCATTCAGAAGAAAGAAAGATATCCCAACGAATTATAAGACATGGTTATTACTGGCTAGAAATGTTAGCAGATTGCATAAGGTACACTTAGGCATATGATAAATGTCAAAAGTTCTCCCCATTATCTCATATGTCCGTAACCACAATGATGGGAATAATTAGCCCAAGGCCCTTCTTCAAATAGGGATTGGATATAGTAGGACCTTTACCACAGGCAATAGATCAAAAGAGGTTCTTATTGGTTACCATTGATTATTTCTCCAAATGGATTAAAGCAAAGCCCCTTGGGAGTATAAGGGAGGAGAAGGTAATTCGATTTATCTAGAAGTCCATAGTTTATCATTTAAGCATTCACAAAGAACTCGTTACCGATAATGGAAGAGAAAGTTTACGGGCCATAACATCAAAGAATTAGTTGCCAAGTACAACGTCAAAATGTGCCATTCATCTCCATATTACCCATAAGATAATATTCAGGAAAAGTCTTCAAACAAACTGGTACTTAATTTATTAAAGAAGAAGTTAGAGTGTGCTAAAAGAAAATGGGTGGAAGAGCTACTTGGAGAATTATAGGCCATTAGAACCAGCATTGGTGTATAGTACTAAAGTTGTGATACCAAATGAGATCATAGTGCCAAATATGATATCAAACCTAACTAAAGACCAAAACACCTCAAATAGAGAAATTGATCTAGCTCTAGTAGAAGAAGAAAGAAATGAAGCCTTGAGAAGAATGGTTGGATAGAAAAGGAATGTGATAGATTATTGCAACAAAACTGTACACTATAAATCATTCACTATAGGTGATTGGGTTCTCAGGAGGTATTCGCCTACAAAAAATAATGGATAACTAGAAAATTGGGTGCAAGTTGATAAGGCTCATATCAAACAAGTGTAGTAACACTAGGTGGGGCTTACTTATTAAAAAGCATCAAGGGATCTGAAGATAGCACCAGTTGGAATGCTCAAAACTTAAAAAAGTATCACTTTTAATTAGGCTGGAAGTGAGGACGGGTGAGGACGGTTATCCCAATAACCATAACAATCATGTACCAATTTTGGGTACATTTGGTTAATAACTGTTGGTTACAAGCCAATAGCAATTTTTTCATGGTTTAACCACGCTTCTTATGTTTTAATATTTATTTAAAAATATATTTAATTTTTAAAAAATAAATGTTAAAATATTCCTTACTCTACTACATTATTTATAATATTAGACATTAATTTTTATTTTTTAACTATTTAGCACATCTTTATAAATAAAATAAAAATATATAAAAGTAAGAATAAATAAGATTCAGTCTAATTATTTCAAGTATTGTGTATTTTATTATTAAAAGTGCATTTTTTTATATACATATAATTTTTATATAATTATATGTATATAAAAAAATAATATTAGTATATGTTCGGTTTGAGTTAATCATAGTTTCAGTATTACAATAATTATTCTCGCTCCATGTCTTATCAATTATTGTTATTTTTAGAAGAAAAAAAACCTTGAATTTTTTATGGATAACCATAGTTTTAATTATTCACAATTAAAATGTTCATACCTACTTCTAATGACTTTGATTTATGTTTCATTTTCAATGTATCACCCCATATATATGTAAAACCTTTTGATGATTATAGATGCCATCACCCACGCATATTCCATGTCACGAGCTAATCACCTAGGTCAGGAACCAAGTAGAACACTCAAACAGATGATATTAGAGAGTTGATCACCTTAGTCATAGACCAGATAGAGTGCTCTCCCTTAAAATTCCATGTGACGAGATGATCACCTCGATTAGGAACCAAGTAGAGCGCTCTGACATATGATATTAGAGGGTTAATCACCTCGATCATAGACCAAGTAGAGCATTCTTCCTTAAAATTCCATGTCACAAGATGATCACCTCAGTCAGAAGAAACCAGGCAGAGTGCTTTGATAGATGATGTTAGAGAGTTGATCACATTGGTCATAGATTAGAGCGTTCTCCCTTAAAATTCCATGTCACAAGATGATCACCAAGGTTAGGAATAAGATAGAGTGCTCTGATAGATGATATTAGAGAGTTGATCACCTCGGTCATAGACCAGGTAGAGCATTATCCCTTAAAATTCCATGTCATGAGTTGATCACCTCAGTTAGAAACTAGGTAGAGTGCTCTGACATATGATATTAAAGAGTTGATCACCTCATTCATAGACCAGGTAGACCACTTCAACAATTTCCCTATTCCACCTACTCGATCTATGGAAATTGTTCGAATTAGACTACAGGTATATCACATAGGTCAAGCATAATAAGACCATCCTATTAAAAATGAAGTTACATTGGTCGAGCTAATAAAGCTTTACAATTTTATTAATAAGGAGCTCTGTGTCCCAAAATTATTAAAAATCCTTAAGAAGTTTGGAGGCACAGCTAGTGTCCGGATTTTTTGGCTCTTCTACTAAAGGCAACAATTAAGCCTAAATCTTGACAACTTTCTTATAAATATTGGCTTCTACCTCGATGAAGGCTAAGCTATGAATGTTCTAACTCCTCAATAACACCCATCACCTTGAGTAACACTCCTTCAAATCACTTCATGTAAGAGTTTTCCCAATAGGATTCCCTGTCAAATAGAGTAGCCATTTTAGTCCTGGTCTTTCTTGCACGTGCCCAAGTTTGAGATAGATGCTCTTTACATGACTCCAGCTCACACTTGATCTCTTCATAAAAAGAAAGCTTATCATTATGGTTGGATAGCTCGTTCTTTAATTTCTTTACCCTGGTGCTAATCCAATTAATATTAAACCCTAAGTTGAACGTCTATTTTTCTGGTCAAAATCCATGAGGTGTAAAGAAAAAAAGATAGAGTGAATTTTTTAAGTTCTCCAAACAAAAGAAAACATCTGAATTACAAGTATCCCTAATCCCTTTTTATAGGGAATGACATTGGGATAAACAACATGACAAATTTCCTACAGATGAGAAGGTGGGCCAACATTATAAATGAATGATGTAAATGGACAAATATACATACAATACATAAAATTCTCAAAATAATGTTTTATTAAAGACAACATACATAATTGGTTACAAGATTAGCTCATGCTCATACAAAAATTAGGAAGGGTCGAGCCTTTCAAAAATAAAATTCCTTGAGCCCACTAAAGAGTTAAGGATTTCTAACTTGTTCATCTCCCACCCAGGGTCCACCATTACTTATCTCAAGTCTTTATCCTGTCATCACCCCAATTTTGGGTATGTGTGGGCAACTACGGTGGAGTAGCTAGAATGTTGAGGATATGATAATAGTATTGACCGAGGCCTTTCTTTTTGGATTCTTTCTTGAACGAGTCTATGGGTAAGTTATAGCTTATTTCAATGCTCAAAGAAAGTTGCTCGATCATGGTGTCAAGGTCACACTTTGTCTTTTCTTATTCTTGAGGAAATGTTTATTTAGCATCGTTAAGCACATGCTTACAAGCTTCAACCTCAGCCTCGAGTTTTTTTTAGTCTCCTAGAGCATCTCAAAGCACCTCTAGTTCTCATTCAACTCATGTATGGCCTTGGATAGCCTTTCATTGATGTTCTCTCTCTTATACTTTTTTTCCTTTACCAGCAACACAATAATCTTGGCTTGGGTAGAGGCGTGACTCTTTTTTTTTTCCTTAAGCTCATGCTTTAGTTTTTCACACCTCGAACTCTACTAAGCCCATGAATAAGTTGGGCCTGAAAGTGAGTGATACATAAACTCAACGTGACTAAAATATAAAGTCAAATTGAGTAATATAAAAGCTAAAGGTGATACTTACTTGACACAAGAGTCTGCTAAGCACGATTGTAGAATTAGTAGTTTCACTCATGGCATCGAGCTACTTCTCGTGTACCATATAAGGGAGGTTATCCATATAATGGTCTAGTCTCTCTAGAGCCATACCCCTATACAAGACCATTCCCTCAACTTTTATAATGAGGTCATCGATAATGCATTTTTCCCTCCTTGATTCTATTACAGAGGGAGTAGGTGTTTGTTGGGTTGAGGTGACAGATGTCAAAATCTGTTAACCTGGGGATGTTGGCATGGGCTAACCAGCGTCAGTGGAGTAAGTGCAAAGATGGGCTCCTCAATATTCATATCTTGTTTTTTTCTTTTTGGATTGAGAGGGAGCGGTCTATTGCCTTTTCTTTCCTTTAGAAGAGCTCATTCCTTGGGAGAGAGCATGCTCTTTATTTGGCAACCCTGCATTTTAACCGGTCTAATAAAGTATCAATGTTAAACTCTATGATACATGAAAAAAAGCCTATCATATTTTCAAAGCTCGAGCTAAACAAGAATGAACGATTAGAATTAAACTCAGGGCTTATTGACCATCATCAAGGATAACTTCGAACCTTTCCTCAAAGTCAGTTGGAGGGGTTTTACATTTCTTAGGTGCCCGAGGTTTACAGATTATCCTGTGGGATGGCTCTACTGAGCCCCGTTTCATCAACCTATAAGCAATAAAGCACGAGGTGTTCAATAGTTTCCTCTATTGTATTTTATCAAGAAGATAGCTTTGAATATCAACCAATCGTTATTTAGCCTCTGGGCGTAAGGTCATGATAAGGGAACCCATATTGCTTATCATGAGTTTGGCATCAGCCCAGGTGATTTTTATCAAACTTGCATTACTATTTGACATTTCACACTGACCACAAGCATAAAATACTCCTTATAGTTCTTATTGTTCTCAAGGAGGATCACTTTTATGCCCCAGTTTTGCTTGATTGACATATAGACCCTTCTCATGTCTGTAGGGTTTTTTTTTAATACATATGCCTCATTAAACTTAGGCATTTCCAACTCAACCTCGAGCACTCTACATATAAGGGTAGACAAAGCAAGTACCTCTACCCATTTGGCATTAGCTGTCTTGGCACGAGCTGTGTCCTTACCATGAAATTTCTTATGAAGGGATACAGTGGGGATCTGACCCTAGCCGTAAGGCCTTTTCATAAAAGGTTATTCATCCAACTGGAGGTGATACACTATCAAGAAAGCTCGGTCTAGGGATCATTATTTGAACCGATGAGGGAATTTCATACATCTTTCTTAGCCTCTTCTCATCCTTGAGAGCTAAACCACTAGGCTTGACCTTGATCTCCCAACCTTTGGTTCAACTTGTGGGTTCATCGGTACCTTTCCTCTTGGATTTTTTCCTCTATGACCTGGAGACAGATATTTGGGTATGAGGTATGTTCAACCTGATTATTGGTGTTGTCTGAGGTCGAGACATAGAAATAGAAGGAAAAGGCTTATGCATTTCTTCTTCGCTCGAGGTGCTCATTTCACTTAAGGACCTCGATTCATCACCCTCTTCTTGACACTTGTAGCTAGGGTATTTATGGCTCTCTTAAGAAAAAAAGCTGGAGGAGCATGAAAGCAAAACTACCTCACCAATAGCCTGTGATGATACCTCTCTATGCATCCTCTATACAAAGGATTACAAATAGAACAAAATGGTAAGGTACGAAGAGATAGAATTTCCCTAAGGAAGAGAATTCAATGTAAAAGAGGAATAAATTTTAGGACTGATCTTAAAATAAATTAGAAAAATTGTTAGATGCGAGCAAAAGTAAAAGTAAGTACGTCCCTTAAATGTCCAAGCAAAAGTAAGTACTTCCCAAGCCATTTTTCTTACCACCTAAGCAAAGAAATTATATGGCACAAGCTGAAAAAGATAGTGCATTTTTTCTTTCAATTTCTATTCGATGTCCTGGAAATAATGAAACAAATAATGCCTTGGCTCTTTCTTATATAGAGATTCAAATCTTCTCTCACTAATTAACTAACAAGTATTTATTAAGGCGTGTCGAACATTTCAAATTTGCTAGCCAGTTTCTACTCTTCCACCCCAGTTCAAGAACCGAGCTGAAAGAGTAGGGTGACTTGTTGTTTAAACATATGGCTCAATCTGGATCCTGACCCATGAACAACCCGAGCCATCAAATGTATTGCCCAAGAAATCCTAATTTGTACTCGTGCCTACAATTATAATTATAGGGTACCCTCACTTATACAAAGTAACTTTTGATATTGCAAGGCCGACCACTAGTCGCATCAAAGTGTTCGACCTTAAGTTAGATTATATTTTTACATATGTACCCCCCGATACACTGCGACATGTACCCCACCCCTTATTTAAAAATTAAGTAAGATAAGATGACGTGGATTTTGAAAATTAATGGATTGTCTCATAAATGTCAATAATATCTCATCTCTATTTAATGAGATGATAATTAAACAATACTAATTAAGATTTATCATTTATCCCTAATGAACCTAAATAAGGCAAGTAATAATATAAAAATAAAAAAAATGATAAATGATAATTTATAATATAAGTTTAATAAGGAAAATGATATATATATTTAAAATTAGGCCTATTAGGACTATAATTTAAATAAGATGAAATGAGATATGATTGTATTTAAATGAAATGAGACAATATTATATCACGAGCTCAATAAAGGTACTAAATAAGACATGAGATGAGATGAGACAACCAACTTTACATCCATAGTTCAACCATTTTAGTAACTTATGTATGCAACTAATTCTATATACTCAACTAATTAATATTTGATAAATACGCGAGAAAAATTGCACTTTACTCACAATTTATTTATTATTTTTTTCACATATCTACTAAATATTATTGAAATATACAACGATATATCAAAAATATGGATAAAAAATTAAATATAATATATTTTTATAAATTAAATATTTATTTAATGTTAAAAATATACATATAATTAAATTTTTTAAAATTTTCCATACTTACATGTACTACGGTTCATGTGGGTATATGTTCAACCTATCCACGTGGCATCCTCTAAGTGGATTTTTTCTTGGATAATAAGAAAAGGCATTACATGCTTCCATGCGATTATTTAGGCTTATAGTATACATATTTCATCAAAAAATTTATAAATTAATATTATTTTAAAAGAATTTTTGTTTAATACCCATGAAATTTTTTTTATTTAGTATTAATAATATTTAAAAAAATTTAATTTAATCATTTTTACAGAGATAAAAAAAACCAAAATATTTGGACAAAAATAGTTTTCTTTTTATCCTCAAATCTACCTTTTTATCTGTTGTCTTCCTTTTTCACTAATAATTACGTTTTTTTTATCTCGTAAAATGGATCCAAGGATCTAAGAAACCCAAAATGAGAATTACCCACAAAACATCTTTTTCGAAAAGTTCTTCATTTCCTACTTGAAGAAGCTTTCTCGTATTGAGAGCTCAATCTTAAATGACTTCTTTTTTATTTGAAACGTCCATTTCTAAAAGCAAAATATTTTCTAGGTTTAACTACTATTTGATCTCTAACTTTTGGTACCCAAAATTTTGAAAAGAGAGTTAAAGAAACGCTATGTAATTAAGAATCATTAAAAAGTGAGTCTCACAGCTCATTTTTGCACTAAGTAAGGTTTGAACATATCCAACTATTAAACTTAGAATAGACTAATTTTATTGGAAGTTGAAATAAAATGATAATTACACATTTAATATAAGATAAAATAAGTGTAATTATTATTTGAGTTATTATTCTTGATATTAGCGAGAAAAGAAGGCAAAATTAAACCTATCCAAACAATTCAAAATGAGTTTTTTATCTATTAATGTTTAAAAATAACTAAATCAAAACTTTTTAAATGTTATAAGTACTAAATAATTTTGTTTTATGGATATTAAACAAAAACTTCTTAAAGAAAGATCAATTAGTAAAACTTTTGATGAAACATAAATACTAAAAAAAGACCTACCCCTAATTTCTACTACTCCCTATTTTCTCACTTGTCTATTTTTTAAATTTAAATACTTCTTGGGCCTTCTATTAAACATCTAATGTGCGTCAACTATTTCTCCATTAATTACCATGAATTTCTTTGTAAGTAGCTTAAAAAATGTCAATGTAGGTGAATTATAGAAGGTGAAAAGTTGCGGAATTTTTTTAAACAAGGCAATCCTAAAGGTATTTGTGATATTTTTCCAAATAATATATCTCCATAAAGTTTAAGTCTTTAAATATCAATCCATGATTTCAACATTTTTGATAATCAAACATGTGTACATGTATTTGTGTAAGGCTAAAAGGGAAGTGCAGGTTAGATTACAAAACTCGTACCCATATGTGAATATATATGGAAACAACCATTCTAAATAACATCAATGTCCAGAAGTAAAATGTTCCCTAACAACATTAAATTGACATCAAAACAGAGACATAGAGCATCACATTTTAGTCTCCATAATGCTCCAATATCATGCTCTCATCATCGTCCGCCAGTTTGGTGCAGCATTGCGTCAATCTCATCATCGTCCTCCATTTCAAGCTAAGCTCCGCATTCATAACATAATCAAATTCAAAGTTAAAATATCAATAATAAAACAAGTTAGAAAAAAATTCAGTTTTAAAGATAAATAATTGTATAATATATCAAGAGACAAATGATTCAACAATCGACTAGCTATTACACTTAGAGCATTTAAGTCTAACAACTTTTTTTGTAACTGTTTAATTCACCAATTTTGAAAAAATAATACTTAACCAAACGGTAAACGATCAATTTTTAATTATTCCTTTTTATAAAAATATTTTTCAACTAAATTTGAAAAAGTAAGTTTTAACATAAATAATTGCTTAAGCAGTTTTTTAAATAATTTTTAAAAAATATAGAAAGAAAAAAAATATATAAAAAAAATGATCATTTGAACATATAATGTAACTTTTTATAAATTGGTAGATTAAACTGTCACAAACAAAAACTAATGGACCTAAGCGCTCTATTTTAAAAGGCCAATGAACCTGTATAGTCACCCGCCCTAGATTTAAAAGAAAATCGAAATCTGAAAGCATATCATCAAGCAACAATGCAACAATGCAACATCAATAAGTTCTTGTTATGTATAGAACAGAAACATCACAAATAAAAACCATACACCTTCTTTAAAAGCACAATTTGCGGAGAGATTATATATTAGCAATTTTGATTATACGAGTCCCTTGATCTCTTCTGACCCATAGACATTCCCGAGGTTTTCTCCCTCTGGACTTTTCTTTTGCCTCGACTTAGGTTTGTGCCTCTCTATCTCAGTTTCTATCTTGATTTGACTCTTCGTTTCTCTCATTTCCATCTCGAGTTCAATTGCCACCCACCTAATTGATTGCCTTCTCGAACAGTTTGATTGTTTGCTCACGCAGTTTGATCTGCCTCAGTGTTTCTCCTTTTTTTATTTTAATCCTCCCAAGGTCTTCCGGAATGTCTGGACAAAGAGTGGAGGCTTAGAGGTTCAAGTTTTAAATTCCAACACTCTTGTCTTCCACCTAAAGATCCAGAAGAGCTTGAATTTGTACTCAAAAAGGCTCCATGAAATTTCAACTTGCTTGTTCCCGAAACTCCTAAAATGTGCTTTAATTATTCCCCAATTTGGACCCAATTGCATGATATGCCTTCGGATTCGAGAAAATATGCCATCTTTAAATGGATTGTTGAGAAAGTAGGTAGAGTGATTTAAGTGGATAAATCATCCATGGAGACTGCCTATTGCAGGTCTATTCGTGTTCGAGTGGATTTTGATCTGAAATGTGCTTGTCCCTGCGATTTGGACTCTTCTTGCTTCAAAAAACCTGTATGGATTGATTTGAAATATGAACCCCTTCTTTTCATTATTGCTGTGGTTTGATCTGTCATGAGACCAAGTTTTGTAACAAAGCTAGAGGTATAAGCTTCGGTGATGGTCGGGAATATGTTTGGTTTGGCGTGTGGTTAAGGGCATAGATGATTTTGTGCACCACTGACCATGTCAGAGTAACTGGCAAAGAAAAGCTTGCGCCTTGTAGCAAGTTTAATGCAGCTAGTGGTAGCTCTAGTGGTGGAAAGGCCGTACAGCTGGTGCTGGTGTGAATTAGGTTCTTCTTTCTTCTCCAACGTTGAGTTGTGCAATAAGGAGGTCTTCGTAATAGCCATCATAGTCATGTGCTTTTTGTGCTTACAAGCAGAACTGTGAGCTTCAGGCCTCATGTAAAGGAGTTGGGAAGAGTACAAGGAGAAAGATTGCAAAGTAAGAACATAAGGATTGCTGGTTGAAGATGGCTTGCTGGCTCTGCCTCCTCCCGAAAGTGGTAAGGCTCGTGATGATGATGTGCTGAGACACATTGCTGGTATAGGGAAAACCTCTGCTTTGGACTGAAGATTTGTTTCTGTTTTGTTTTTACTTTCTCTAGTCATTAGTTTTTGTTTGTTTAGTGTGCTTGTATGCTTGGAGCTTTGTTTGCTGGCTTCTCTATCCTCGCTGCGAGGGTTAGGTGACTAGGAGCTAGCTGTGCCTAACTGCCATTCCAGGCATAGGGTTGTAAGGAATGGACCTTAGGAGAAGAGGTCTGGGTTTAGGCTTTCTTAAAGTTTTCTTCTTCTTTTGGCTGTCCTAGGAAACTAAATTACTATATGAAATTCTATGTTTTGCTTAAACAAATCTTGAATATGAGTTGCAGCTACCAATTAAATCTTGATTATATGAGCTTCAGCTACCAAGCAAATGTTTACATACTACTGGCAAATTGAACAATGGACCCAATACATTACAAAAAAATATAAGAGGACCTCTGGTCTCTAGGCCATTAATATTGCCAACCAGTGAGCTCAACTAAATTGAAGAATCTGAAATTTTACCTCATCAGGGGTTTGATTAGGCCGGAGTATACGACCATCAAATAAAAATACGATGGCCTTCAAGTCAACAGACTGTCGATCACAATAAGCAGTCATGAGCTTGCGTAGCTGAGTGCTTCTTTTAATCCTAAAGAACACCTTATTACCATCCTGTAATATAATAGAACAAACCAATTAAAAGAGCCCATAAAACAATGGAGCCACAAAAGGCAATTATTTACTATGAGAAAACAAAGTACAACACCTATTAACGACCACAGCAGGAACCAAATCTGATCATATATCATTTAACCATTCAGTAATCAAACTAAGCTTTAACGATAGACAACCCATTTCAGCAAATTATTAAATATCAACCAGAGTTGATCTTCAGCAAACTAAAATGTCTTTATATCTCAAATTGTTTATAGTTCATCCGGAAGAATATCATTAAATAACACAATTGGGCTCATTTGAAATATCCTCCAAATTAGTTGTGAAAATACAATAAATTGAGTTAAATAGAACTACTCCTAGCAAACTCATTTTCTCATAAATGCTACAACTAAGATAGCGAAAGCATCTTTCCTTCCGTTCGTGGAAAATATTCAATTACCATCATCATACCAATTACCAAGTAACTAATTCATGAAAATTAAAAATTCACACTTAGAGATCAATCAAACATGGACTGTTCTTTTGGTATGAAAAAATCCGGATGCTATCGAAAAATATAAACATGCATATGACATATGTACTATTCCATTATATTCAACAAAAAGTTAACTTTGTCTTCGCCATGCACCTTTTTCACAAACAAATGGACTTAAATAACATTTTCTTCGCAAACAAAAGAACTTAAAAATATATTTTTTAAACTATAATACTAAATAACACATTCATCTTAAACAAAGAGCTTAAACAAAGAGACCATCAAGGCACTTCAGCCAATATTTTATATAGTGAAAATACTATATGTAGTTGATAATATTGTCAAAATACATCTATTTGAACAAAATAGTTTTTGTTAGTACTTACTTTTAATGAAAAATCACACAATTTCACGAAATATACATGTAAAACAGTAATTTTCAAAACAGTCGTTACTAACACTCAAAGCCATCTTGACACATACTTCGAGTCTCACTTTTTTTTGTTGTTGGACACTTTGCTTGCGTGCTATTAGCCTAATTTATACGTTAAAAGCTTAATCGAAGTAAAGAGAACTCAAATCGGTAGATGGCTAAAGCCTAAAGTCTAAAAATGTGTTGTCTTTAAAATATTGATAAGCCTAGACATTCGGAGCGCAAGCCCAAACCAAACCCGCGTTACTAGGAAGGATAAAACAACGCCACTCAGCTTGCACGCAATGCCACATAACCAGTACAATATGCTTCTGTTTCTATGTTAATGTAACCACTTTTTTTTTAGTTATTTTATGTGTAGATTTCAATTATAAATAGGAAGATGAACAAATAGAATGGATATGAATGAAGTTTAAGTATTTTTCTTACAAAGATTTGTGTACATTTTGCTTGTACTGATTGGGACCTATCATTGGTATCATAATAGGTTGACAATGGCCACCAACAAGGAAATGATTGAGCAGTTGAAAACTGGGTTGGGGGTGTGCAAGAAGGGTTGCATAGGATGAAAATCGACATGATTGACAGATTGTGACATGTCTAGAAAACCCTCAATCGTCTCACCAACGTTCTGATTGCAAATCAAGAGAACCCCTACCATGGAAACCCTCACCGTGAAGGCAACGACAACGGCCAACTAGTTGTTTCCTCCAAAACAGCGAAGCTTGAATTTCCTCGTTACTCAAGAGATGACCCAACAGAGTGGTTCAATTGTGTGAACCAATTTTTTGAATTCCAAAACACCCCTGACGCACAAAGAGTCTCTTTGGCTTCCTACCATCTAGAAAGGGAAGCCAATCAATGCTGGCAGTGTCTTCGTAAGTCTTTCCAAGATGAAGAAAGAACAATTTCGTGGGAGATTTTCGAAGACGAACTCTAGGCCTGTTTTGGGCTCCCTAATTCTGAAGACTACAACGAAGCATTATCCCAAGCAAGACAAACGGGAACGTTGAGAGACTGTCAACAAGAATTTGAACGACTGGGAAATAGAGTGCGTGGATGGACCCAAAAGGCTCTCGTGGGTACATTCATGGGAGGTTTGAAACCAAAGGTAGCTGATGGTATTAGAATGTTCAAACCTCAATCTGTAAAAGAGGCAAGTAGCTTGGCACGGATGAGGGATGACCAGCTCATAAGGCAAAGATGATTGGCACGGCCAAACGCTTTACGAACATCTGCTCCCGTGAGTATCACAAATTTTTCCAAGAGTACAACACCAACAACTATCAAAAGATTTCCATGGGATGAAATGCAAAAACGAAGAGCTCAAGGGTTATGCTTCAACTGCAATGAACGATTCACCCCTGGCCACAAATGTCAAGCACCACAATTGCTACTCCTAGAAGGCGCTACCCAAGGGGATGAAACATCAAAAAACACTACCAAGGAACAGGCTACAATTGAGGAAAATGATGCCAAAAATGTACCTAAAATCACACTGCACACTTTAACTAGGTGGACAGTACCTAGAACCATGAGAGTTAAGGCAATGATCGGAAGGCATGAGGTAATTGCCTTAATTGACAGTGGATCCACCCATAATTTTGTTAGTGAAAGAGCAACTACAATGCTTCATTTACCAGTTAAGCCTACAACACCATTTGTTGACAAAGTTGCAAATAGGGATAAATTATCATGCAAAGGAGTATATGAACAACTCACAATTAATCTACAAGGTACTGAGTTCCAAATAGATTTTTTTTTTGTACCTTTAAATGGGTTGGATATGGTGCTAGGCATGCAATGGTTAGAAACATTGACCATTGACCAACCTTCTTAGCTTTGAAACAAGTCATGCCTAACTTCATCGAGTCGTTCATCCTAGAGACAGATGCATCTAGAATAGGCATTGGTGCTGTCCTCACACAAAAAATAGACCAATTGCCTACATGAGTCGTGCCTTGGGGATCACTAAACAATCTTGGTCAACCTATGCAAAGGAAATGCTAGTCATTGTGGAGGCTATAAAATTATGGAGACCATATGTAGATTTTCAGAGAATATTATTAGTGTTGTACAGGCTGTAAAGCTAGTATAAATCAAGCTGTATTTTAATTATTGATACCAGCTGTTATATTTCTAGAATTAGTGGACATTTGTCTAATGTTTTATTCCTATTTATAGTGTTGTAAACATCAGAAAACAGAGAATGAAGTAAAGAATACATACTCTATATTATCTCCATCATATCTCTCGAAATAATTTCTACATGGTATCATAGCATTTCTGAAATCCAAAAATCCAATTTTGTGTTATATCAATTCTGTCCAAGGAAGATTTTTTTTCCCCCGAAATAAATAGTTCTTAGGAGACTGATTATTATTTACTTTCTTCCCATTGCTGAATACGTCTTATTTCTGTCATCATCGCCACCATCAGCCACCATTAGACCAGTCATCGTCATCATCACCAGTGGCCTTCTCAGACCACCAGTCATCTCTGTCTTCATCTCAGTGGTGCAGTAAGTCGCATTCTGCCATCGTCGTCTCGCTATCACATTCTGTCATTGTCGTCTAGCAGTCGCATTCTGTCATCGTCGTCTGCTTCAATCATCGTCGCCATCGCCGACCATCTCCTCATCGTCGGTGCTGATCATCATCGTCGTCTGCTTCAGTCCCAGTAAGTCGCGCATCCGCATTCTGTTTTTTTTTTCCTTTTGTTTCCAATACCGTAAGCTGTTTTAATATATACCTACCCGACCCAGTTACACCCTACCAGACCCAATCCAACATACCCACCCGACCCGGTTAAATCCCACCTGACCCGGTCCACTATACCCACTCGACCCGGTCCAACAGATTATAAAAAAAAAACAGCCCACAAATTTCAACCCACGTATAATCTATAATTGGGTATAATCTACAATTGAAATAAATGGCCACGGGAAAACCTATAATTACTGGTTCCACGGACAATAGTCTTATGCCCATCACCAGTCACAAATTAAATGGACACAATTATCTTCAGTGGTCTCAATCCATCATGATGTTTATATGCGAAAAAATGAAGGATGATTACCTTATTGGCGATGCCACAGCTCCAAACAAAAACGATCTACAATACAGAACATGGAAATCTGAAAACAATATGGTGATGTCTTGGTTGATCAATTCCATGACAAACGAAATTGGAGAGAATTTTCTTCTCTACAAAACTGTCAAAGGAATATGGGATGTAGCCAAAGACACTTATTCCAATTCTGATAATATGTCTGAACTATTTGAGATCGAGAGCATCCTCCATAATCTTCGTCAAGGAGAGTTGTCAGTCACACAATACTTTAACTCTCTCACTCGATGTTGGCAACAATTAGATCTCTTTGAGGTTCACGAATGGACCTGTCCAGCAGACAACATCTTGTACAAACAGATTATTGACAAGAAACGGGTTTTCAAATTTTTACTGGAGCTCCATAAAGATCTTGATGATGTGCACGATAAAATTCTCGGAACAAAACCTTTGCCCAGCATTCGTGAAGCCTTCTCTAAAGTCCGTCAAGAAGAGAGTCGAAAGAAAGTAATGATGGGTCCTCAATCTACAATAATGGGTCCTCAATCTACCATTTCCGTGACTGGAGAAGGATCTGCACTTGCCATTCGAGGCCACCAGTACTCTCATAATACAGACAACCGTCCTCGTCGTGGACGACCTTGGTGTGATCATTGTCGTAAACCTGGCCATACTAAGGAAACCTGCTGGAAAATTCATGGTAAGCCCACTGATTGGAAACCACCGTTCGCACAGCACATCAACAAAGAAAATCATGGCAAAATTGGCTCCAAATCTTAAGGCACTGAGCCACCTGAATCTGCTCTGTTTAGCAAGGAACAGATTGATCTCCTCCAAAAATTATTTGGACAATCCTTGACCACATCATCTGCCACTATAGCTCAATCAGGTAACATCCTCAATGCTCTTAGTGTGAAACAGGTTATGAGACCATGGATTGTTGATTCCAGTGCTTCAGACCACATGACGGGTGATGCTTCTCTTCTCATGAATCTTAAAATCTACCAGAATGGACACACGATTCGAATTGCCGACAGTTCAGTATCCAAAGTAATAAGAATTGGTTCAGCCAAAATTTCAAACTCCTTTATAGATTCTGTCCTTGTTCCTACACTTGATTGTAATCTTGTATCAATTACTAAACTCACCTGTGATAAAAATTGTATGGCTAAATTTGTTCATAACCTATGTGAATTTCAGGACTTGGATTCGGGGAAGATGATTGGCAGTGCTAAGGAATGCTCGGGACTCTATCTCCTCAACAGTGAAGAACCTTCAACAAGACAAGCCCACCAAGTTGTATCCGAAGTTTCTAATCAGAATAAAGCTTTGTTAAACCTTAAGTCCAATAAAGATGGTGAAATCATGTTGAATCACTATCATTTAGGTCATCCTAATTTTCAGTATTTACAAAAACTTTTTCCTTCATCCTTTAGAAATAAAAATTCAGAAGTTTTTCAGTGTGAAATATGTCAATTTTCAAAACATGTCAGAACTTCATATCCTCATCTTCCACATAAAAAATCACATCCTTTCTCATTAATTCACACTGATATTTGGGGACCTTCTCGAATCAAAAACATCACAGGGACATGTTGGTTCATTTCATTTGTGGATGATCATACTCGAATCACTTGGTTATTTCTAATGAAAGAAAAATCTAAAGCATGTCAAATTTATAAAAATTTTAATACCATGATTCAAACCCAATTTCAAACAAAAATCCAAGTATTGAAATCCGACAATGCTAAAGAATACTTCACTTCTACCCTTACTGATTATCTGTTAAGTCAAGGAATTGTCCATCTAAGCTCATGTGTTGACACACCTCAACAAAATGGAGTGGCTGAAAGAAAGAATAGGCATCTTCTCGTGGTAGCTAAATCCCTCATGTTCACAACTCATGTCCCTCAACATTTTTGGGGGATGTTGTTCTTACAGCTACCTATCTTATCAATAGGATGTCATCTCGTGTTCTCTTGTTTAAAACACCTATCAATACTCTACTTGAGTCATACCCACACACAAAAATCGTGTCCCACGTTCCCTTTAAAATTTTCGGATGTTCTGCTTATGTCCATGTACATCATAATGGCAAACTTGATCCTCGAGCCATCAAATGCATATTCCTAGGGTATTCATCATACCAGAAAGGATACAAATGTTTTTCTCCTATCACAAAATGATTCTATAATACAATGGATGTCACATTCTTTGAAGAATATCCGTACTATTCCAAATCTGTCATTCAGGGGAAGAACATAGGCAATGAATACCAGCTTTCGAGTCTCATAAGCACTCAGTCTCCCACAAATCCTATTCCGCAACTTCCAAAAAGTGAATCAATATCTCAAATAAATACTCTTACTACTCCCAATGAACCCTCAACTTCTCTACCAACAGATCCAAACTTCCTTGTCCCGAACAATGATCTCCTTGTCTACTCTAAAAGGAAAACAACTCAAGAAAGAGCAGAGAACCGAGCATATCTTGAGCCAATCCAGGAATCCAACCCAAATACAGGCCACTTCGACAATTCACAAGGTAACACCACTGAACCTCATATTATTGAATTACCTCCTAATGATTTGAATTTGCCAATTGCTATAAGGAAAGGTGTAAGATCATGCACAAACCACCCCATCTACAACTTTGTTTCCTATAAAAATCTCTCACCTAGATATAAGGCATTTATCAACAACCTTGATCAGATAAAGGTTCCAAATTCTGTTCATGAAGCATTCCAGATACCTGAATGGAAGACAGCTATTCGTGAAGAACTCAGTGCCCTAGAGAAAAACAAGACTTGGGAGATCACAGAACTACCATCGGAAAAACAAACTGTTGGGTGTAAATGGATCTTTACAATCAAACACAAAGCAGACGGCAGTGTAGAAAGACTCAAAGCTCACCTTATGGCTAAAAGATTCACTCAGACATATGGGCTTGATTATCAGGAGACTTTTGCACCTGTAGCAAAACTCAACACTATTCGTGTTCTTCTCTCCATAGCATCTAACTTGGATTGGCCTCTCTACCAATTAGATGTCAAGAATGCATTCCTTAATGGTGATCTCGAAGAAGTCTACATGGACATTCCTACTGGAATTAAATCTCCTATTCCAACCAATAGAGTCTACAAACTTAAGAAATCCTTATATGGATTGAAACAGTCTCCACGTGCCTAGTTTGATAAGTTCTCTAAAGTTCTGAAAAGATATGGGTACAATCAATGCCAAACAGATCACACACTATTCGTCAAACACTTCTCCAATGACAGAATAGTTATCCTAATTGTGTACGTAGATGATATTGTTCTAACAGGTAATTCTACAATTGAGATGAATAAACTCAAAGAATTCCTTGCCAAGGAATTTGAGATCAAAGATCTAGGCAATCTCAAATATTTTCTAGGGATGGAAGTAGCACGAACAAAAAGGGACATATCTATATCTCAAAGGAAATATGTACTTGATCTTCTCAAGGAAACTGGAATGATGGGGTGTAAACTAGCAGAAACTCCGATGGATTCTACAATAAAACTCGGAATCAAAGAAAATAGTACACCTGTGGACAAAGGTCGTTATCAAAGATTAGTGGGGAAACTCATTTACCTATCTCACACTAGACTAGATATTGGTTTTTCAATAAGTGTTGTAAGTCAATTTATGAACAGTCCCACTGAAGAACACATGGAAGCGGTCTATCATATACTCAGATATCTCAAGATGACACCAGGAAAAGGATTATATTTTAGTAAGAATCTCACTAGAAAAATTGAAGTCTTTGCAGATGCTGACTGGGCAGGCTCTATAGTGGATCGTAGATCTACCATTGGATATTGTACATTCGTATGGGGAAACCTTGTAACTTGGCGAAGTAAAAAACAGTCAGTAGTCGCTCGAAGCAAGATCTTGCTAAATTTAGAACAATGGCTTATGGGATTTGTGAAGGAATGTGGTTAAGAAGACTACTCAATGAACTGGACTTCACAACTCTTGAACCTATCAGCATGCATTGTGACAATCAAGCTGCAATAAGAATTGCAAAAAATCCAGTTCATCATGACCGAACCAAACATGTAGAAATTGATCGTCATTTCATTAAAGAAAAGTTAGATGAAAAAATTATGGACCTACTATATACATCTACTAATCATCAAATTGTAGATATCCTTACCAAAGCGTTACCTCGAACAATCTTCGAAGAATTGAGTTGCAAGTTGAAAATGATTAATATCTATTACCTAACTTGAGGGAGAGTGTAGACTTTCAGAGAATATTATTAGTGTTGTACAGGTTGTAAAACTAGTGTAAATTAAGCTGTAATTTAATTATTGATACCAGCTGTTATATTCCTAGAATTAGTGGACATTTGTCTAATGTTTTATTCCTATTTATAGTGTTGTATTATAGTGTTGTAAACATCAGAAAACAGAGAATAAAGTAAAGAATACATACTCCATATTATCTCCATCATATCTATCGGAATAATTTCTACACCATATCTTCTTGGCCATAAATTCTTCATCAAAATTGATGAACGCAACCTTAAGTACTTTTTGGATCACCGTGTTGCAACCCCTGAACAACAAAAATGGGTGGCCAAACTACTAGGCTATGACTATGAGATCATTTTCAGACCTAGTCGTGACAACTCTACAGCAGATGCCTTATCTAGACGACCAGATAGCCCACAATTGGCTGCACTTCATGCCTTAGACATAGACAATTGGACACTACTACGCAACGCCTCTAAATCAGACCCTTATGTGCAAAATTTAAGACGTCAAGTTGGAAACCCTTCTTATGACAATTTGATTTGGCATGATGGCTTGCTCATTTCAAAAGGAAAGGTCGTTGTGCAAGCTGACCCATCCCTAAGGGCTAAATTGTTGTATGAAGTCCATGACTCTAAAGTTGGAAGACACTTAGGAATCCTTAGAACTTACAAAAGCTTACAGCAACAATTTTACTGGCCCAAGATGCGCAGAACAGTTCAAGAGTATGTGCAAAAATGTGAGGTATGCCAACGTATTAAATCTGAAACAACAACTCCAGCAGGGTTATTGTAGCCCTTACCCATTCCTGCACAAGTCTGGGACGACATCACTCTCGATTTCATTACAGGGTTACCCATATCAGGTGACAAAGACACAATTTTAGTGGTAGTCGACGCCTCAGAAAGTTTGCTCACTTTATCCCATTAGCTCATCCATTCACAGCAAAAATTGTGGCAAAAAAATTTATTGACAGAGTTGTCAAACTCCATGGAATGCCACAATCTATCATCAATGATCGCAACCCCATCTTCATCAGCAAATTCTGGCAAGAATTCTTCAAACTGTTCGGCTCTCATCTGAAACTCAGTTCAACCTACCACCCACAAATAGATGGTCAAATTGAAGTTGTCAACCGCTGTGTTGAACAATATCTACGATGCTTTGTCCACAAATGGCCACGCAAATGGAGTACCTATCTTGTGTGGGCTGAATATTGGTACAATACTACATACCACGCTTCAACAAAAATGACACCTTATTAAGCTCTCTATAGCCGCCTTCCACCAATCATCCCAGCATATCCGGAAGGTCTCTCACCAGTCCATGAAGTGAATCAAACACTCATGCATCAAGACGAATTGCTACACCAGTTGAAAACAAACTTAGCAATAGCCATCAATCGCATGAAGCAACAAGCAGATTCTAAGAGAAGAGATATCTAGTTACAAATTGGTGAACCAGTACTATTAAAACTCCATCTGTATCGTCAACACACAGTCTTCAAGAGAGCTCACCAAAAATTTTCTAGTCGCTACTATAGACCCTACCCTATTGTGGACAAAATTAGAACAGTTACCTACCGCCTACAACTACCACCCACAGCTCGCATTCATCCCTTGCTCCACGTATCTTTACTCAAACCATACAATGGCACACCACCACCTCATCCAACTGAATTACCTCCAATTGCTGATGATGGTATGCTCACCCTTGAACCTCATAAAATTTTGGATACTCGATGGATCAAACGTGGTGACACCTTCTTAAAAGAAAACTTGGTACAGTGGAAACACCTTCCACCGAGCGCACGTGCAAACCATACTCGCGTTACCAGAAAGTATGAAGCAGCGCCACTCAGCCCGCATGCAGCGCCACACAAATAGCACGATCTACTTCAGTTTCTTTGTTAATATAACGACTTGCTTTTCAATTTCTATCCACTTTATTTTTAGTTATTTTATGTGTAGATTTCAATTATAAATAAGGAGATGAACAAATGGAAAGGATATGAATGAAGTTTAAGTATTTTTCTTACAAATATTTGTGTCCATTTTGCTTGTACTGATTGGGACCTATCAAATATTAATCAATTTTATTTAAATTGTACTCTTTCTAGCTAATTTGTAGTAGAGTATACTATAGACCAAGTGACCAATTATTTTTTTAACCATCCACGTTAGAAAACCTACACGTATACAAACAAAAGAAAACTGAGAGATTTCGTGATAATAGAAAAACAAGTATTTGACATGAGCATTCAAAATGTTTATGGAAATATCGACTACCCTTTGCATCAATTCAAATTCTTAAACTAACCCACAAATTAAAACAACATATTCATGTTATCTTAATCATTATATCTAAACTTTCCACATCTAACTACATATCTACACAAAATATCACCTAATTAAAAGAAAATCTTTTTGAACGATATTATTGCATAATTTGTTAACATCTTAATTTTAGAGCACATTATTTTCACTTCTGTTATTATTTTATTTGACATGTAGTTAAAAGATTGTTCGTGTTAGTACTTTATTTGACGTATCTTTAATGGTTTATTGATAATGTTATGGTACTAGTAATTATATTATTTAATTTAGTAAATTTTTAACTAAACCTTGGGACTCAACAATTTCCTAGATATTTTCATAAAATGGAATGATCAATTGATATTTCATACTTGTTATTTCCTAGAAAAAGTAAACCATATTATTTATTTATTTATTTTTTTTTTTTGAAATAACAGTTACTCATCCACACACATATATAATGAAATCAAATAACCATAACATGTAATTTTTGTTAGAAATAACTTGTTTTAAACCCCCCAATCTTTACCCCCGCTTTCTAAGATACCAAATGAGAAATGAAATCATCTGCACTCTGAACTGAAACCATACAAACAACAAAAAGATCAGCATAAATCATCAAAATAAACAAATTCAAACATAAAGAAAGAAAAAAAATTACGATTTACAAGAAGTTAAGAATACAAATCAAAATTACCTAACAAAGATTATTCCAGCACAATATTCCAGCCAAACCAAAGTGAAATAAAGAAAATAGAAAAATAAAGCTAAATAAAAAAAATCTAAAGAGAACTCGAACCTGGTCCTTGACATTAAGGTTAATATGAGCCCCTGAGTGATGCATTGGCTTCTTCTCCTCCTCCTGACCAGCAACAGTCGCCGACATGTTTAGGTATTGTTGATTTCGATTTTTGTCGCTCCCAACAGAGACTGGAGAGAGAGATTTAAAATTAGGGCTTTCTCAGCCAACAAAACTAAAACATAGAGACTGGAGATAGAGATTTATCACTCCGTGACCGTGAAATTCACATTGTAGAGAGGGTCGTTTATTTTATAGATGCTTTTTCAGAACTGAACTCTCTTTTCTATTCAGGTGCGTTATCGTAATTTCATGCTTCCGACCAAGCCAATTACATAATTACTCCATTCTTTAACGTGGTAGTTTTATGTGAGCGAGTTTTCTCTTTGGTACACGTGCGGAAAACTGAAAGTATGTTATGTTTGGGGAATTTTTGACAAAAATTATGTGATATTTGTTTTCTTTATCGTTACACATTTTGGAATATAATTATATTTTAGTAAGGTGTATAATATTATTTAAAATTTTATTTATCCTAAATTTATAATAAATTAAAATTAATATGATTATATTATTATTAAATATATTCAAAAATAATGTTGAAATATTTAAGTGATTGCACGAGAATGTAACCTTCATCCAAAATTTATAAAAAATTAATTACATATATATTTTTAATATTAAATAAATTTTTTATTTATAATAATATATTATATAAATTTTTTTATACATATTTTTATATCTTATTATATATTTAAATAATATTTAATAAATATGTAAAGACAAATAACTTAAATAATTTGTGAGTAAAATATCATTTTTTCATGTATTTTTTAAATATGAATTAATTGATCACGTGGAATTATTTATGTATAAGAGTGAATAAAATGGTTGAACATGAGTATTTTTATTTACGGGTTTTGATAAAAATTAATTAATTTTAAATTAAAATTATAATAATATATATAAAATAAAAATATTTATTAATTGAATATGGTATAATCAAAAAATATTTTATATATTAAAATGTAGTTTATGATAATAAAATGATAGTGTCAAAAATTATAATAATTAAAATAAAATAAAATAACATTATGTGAATATGGAAATTATATTATTTTATATTTTATTTAAAAAAAATTAATATGAAAATTTTAATAACTTTCTCATAGTTTTTCATTCATTTTTATCACTATATAAAATTGACTTATTTCATCGCTTTAAGAAAATCAATGAAATAAGTTTAGATAAAAAATATATATTTGTTAGTATTTATTTTTTATCTATATATATTTTTAAATACACTTTCAAGGTTAAAATCCTAAATAATATTTTATTTTTTATATTTTAATAAATTTATTTTAGTTTTAGTTTTTAACAATTATATATATAAGATATTAATATTTATTAAATTATTTTTTTTATTTATGTTAAATAATTTTACTTATAAGATATATTGCTCTAATTCTATTTCTCTCATTTAACATAATATAATTTTTTTATCTTTGAATGAGAAAAGTTTACGTAACTCTTAACCTTTTATTGGATCTATATTATAATATATTTTTTAGTCATAAATATTTAAATACATCTCACTATTTTATATATAAAAAATACATTTTGATCCCTTTCAAGACCCGCATGAGTGTATCTAATGAAAAATTATTATTTTAGTTATGATTATGATATGTAAAAGTTCTTCAATATTATGAATCCCATAATATTAAAAAATATATTTAGTTTGATTTATGAATTAGGCATCTCAAATCCAATTATTCATAAAAAAATGTAGAATTAATCTTATTTTTAAATTTATATTTAAAAACTAAAGGGAAAGACCATATAATAAGTATATAATTTCTTTTTCAATAGTATATGCAAGAAAATAATTTTCTCATGTTTTTAATGTTTTTCAACATATTTTTTTATGTTTTAGGCTCTTATAAAACGACACACAACATTCTTTCATGCTTAAATTTGAGAGAGAACATGAGCAAAAGTGAGAGATAAAACAGATTCACAAGAGAGAAAGGGTGAGAGAAATGGGTTGGAGAGTTAGGGTTCTACTACTATTGTTGTTGTTTTCTTTTTTAATGTTATGGATAAAAAGACATAAATGCTCTTTAATTATCTTACATTTTAATTATCAATGGGGTAATTGTTACTTTAACAAAATTATCTAACATTGTTAGTCTCTTATGACTAACTTGGCCCATTAGCGAAAATAGTGGGACTTATAATGCTTAAAGTAATAATTTCAAAACTCAAATGTTTTTTTAAGCAAAATTTTAGATTTACCCTTTTCTTTTTAAAATCCTTATATTTTCATGGGTAAAGGGCTTCATTGGTCCCTAAAATATTTCTTCATTGATCTCCAAATTATTTCTTCATTGATAAAAAAGTTCCTAAACATAAAAAGTTAACAAGGTTCCTAAATATAAAAAGTTAACATTGTTCTAAATCTATTATATTTTAACATATAAATCCAAAATTAGAAGTTGGAATCACTAAGGTCACACTTGGGTCCCCAAAACTGTTAATTTTGGGACCTAATTATAATAAAGAGTAATAATTTCAAGATCTAATTGTAATAAATAGTATTAATTTAGGGATCTAATTGTAATAAATAGTATCAATTTAGAGACCTAACTATAATAAACAGGACTTAACTATGATATTTAATAACTTTGGGATGAAAGTAATAACTTTTTTGTTTAGGACCTTTCTATCGGTCATAGCTTGGCAATCAATAAAGTCATTCACTATATTTTGATTTGTATTAGTAAATAATAGTTAATAGTTATAATATTAAATTTCATATGTCGTAATAATTGTACATAAGTGAATTGAACTTTCGACTTAAATAAGTAATCGGAACCTAGAAGAGGGTGGATACATCAATCTATGGAATCTTTAACGAATTATATTTCAACTTGGTCAAGTAGGCCTCAAAACTTGATTTAAATAGATAGCATAACAGAATAAATAATAACAATAACATGCTTAATCGAGTACATCATATAAACAACCAATAGATACGAAAAAATAATCTATTATAAACACAATAGTGACGATGTGTCTTACACACTATTGTCCATACTAGCAACATACAATAGAAAGGTAATCTGCACACAATATGTAAATCAGGCAAACATACAGTGAAAGCTATAAATGATTCCTAGTCATTTCAAGACCTTTAATGTGTAAACATATTTAGTAAATAATAATTATAATCTCATCATATTAAAGCATATATAATATATGATGTAACATAATAAGCCACGTAGGATCTAACACCTACGCGAAAACATCCATAGGTTGTACAGTAACCACTAACAACCACAATTCACTAAGAATCAATAGTTTATAACAAATAAAAATATAAATACAAATAATTCTATCATTCAAAGCACCTTCCCTAAATATGCCTAAGCTGCCAAGCGTTATCAATATAGCATCTAATCCAACTAGATCCTAGGTCATCCCTAGAGTACCACAGAAGTGATCAACTATTGATGACTCAACCTCCTAGCATGAAAGCATATAAAATCATCACATATGGACTTTATTTGATGATATCATCACTTAGGCTCTTCACATATGAAAATAGTTGCAACCTTGCAATATTCAGCTGACACATGACACACCAACAATGAGAATTGTCACCACATATACTTCTCAACTACAAGAACCATTGCGACCTTGCAACACTTAGCCAACACACGATAAACTAACTCAAAGAGAAATTACTCAAAATGATATTCTCTTCATTATCTAACCATGCATTTTATCTCTCAATAAATTCTTACTCAATCTCACATTTTTAACACTCAACCCAATGTTTGAAAATATAATAAAGACTTGTCTCTTATGTCCTATGTCTTACAAATGAGCACACTACTTTTCAGAACAACACTCACAAAGAAAATGGACTAAAAAAATAAGAAAAATGGAGAGATTTTTATAGAAAAATAGCATTCATCACCGATCCCTTTATGACCTCATCGCTAACCACTCAATGAGGTCCATAGTTGTCAAAAGAACTCACCAACGCAACTCCATGAATCTTCATTCACTACTCGGTTAGGAACCCAACCGAAGAAGCTCAGTGAACCAACAAATCAGCCAAGAACCAATCCTAAACTAGCTAGATTACTAAAACACCCTAAAATCATCCAATTTGGCCTTGAATTGGTTTTGGATCACCCAATTAATGATTGGTTCCAAAGCACCCATATAAAAGAAAACTTTTTATCTTAACATATCCTCCATATATGCTAGTATATGCAATATGTAATCAAACCAAAATGTGTCATATGTATGTATGTGATAATTAGCCATCAGTGATCAATCTTACAAATGGTGTGACATAAACACCAAATAAAATATACATATCATGCTTTGCTCATAAGAATGCCAATATAAACTAACAAGACTTATAATCTCCCCCTTTGGCTTTACGTGGAAAAACACTGCCCAACTCTAATACAGATAAGGTATCATACATAATACATTCATACAAGATACATGTAAGGAGTTCATTCTTGTGAATGAACCTTGATACACAACTAAGACACCCCCAACACACCTAACAGTACTAATGCATCCATTTTGTTGTGCTCCATCCATCTTAATGATCCACTCTATGCAACAAGTTTACATCATCCACTAAGCTTCAACTAAGCTTAAACCCTATTATATTGTCTATAGCCTCACCTATACCTACACATATTCAACAACACATACCCATGAAAAGAAAATATAAAGACATACAACATAGTCTAAAACCTCTATCAAGTCACTTTTACACAGATGAAATCTGATAGACTAAACACATCATTATGCAACACAATAAACAAATTCCTCCTAAACATATCCAACATCCCCCCTACATATTAGGGAATAACTATGCAATGCAAACTACAAACAATGTTGTGCACACTCTCCCCCCCCCCCCCCCTTCCAACCCCCTTTTAACATGAAAAGTCAAACAAAACATGTACATAGATATGTAACCAACAACCTTTATGTAGGAAAGAAGTCATATAGTAATGCATGTAACCCTAACAATTGGGAAAAACTAGCACATAACTATAACAAAGAAAAAATGTGAAAACAATATATTGAATACACAAACAAATCAAGAAATATGCAGACAAAAAATTCTCCCAAATGTGATGCATTGCACAGAGCCTTACATCCCTATATGCTGTGAGAGGTCATAAGAGATTTCGTAATGCTCTTACACGCATTGGCAAGATGGAAAGTCAAACACAAATGCCTTAAAAATGTATCAGCGAATCTATAAAAAGAAGTTGACTAAGAGCCTATCTATTTTTCACGTTAATAAACTTCTAACCACTCAACTATCTTCCCTACGTGACACTTAGGCAGATTTGATCCTATAACCTCACCTCATTTTATGCACGCATATAAGAAAAGACATCTCATTCTACTAAAGAAAATATGTGATGTACACCTTAATAACAAACACTAGGCAATCAGCTATATGGAAGAAACATGTAATAAAGCACTACAAATTATGAAAGTTGGCAAGTACACAATATTACATGTGAAAAAAGAGGATGCATACTTTGCACACACCATTTCATCCTAATCATCCTATTTATGCATGGTTCATACAAAGTGATGTCATGAAGAACAAAACATATAGAAGCACCACCATGAAAAAATAAGCATAACAACAATTCATAAACAGGACAAAACACATACTGCAATACATTTGATAAACACATCTCCCTATAAATGTATACATGTAAGACAATAACAATATTATGCACCCTACACTTTCAAAATTCTCCTTAAATAAAGGCATCTACACATATCAGACTGAGACTTTCTTAAAGCTTAAGAGATAGATAGTGGAGGTTAATTCCAACGTCTCAGAGGATGCAAATGAGAAGATTCTTGTCTTTCTAAAAGTGAAGGCATTAAAAGAAATACAAAACATGTTAAGAGATAGATAGGAGAGCATACTAAGCATGTTACGTGAAACATAACTCATAACCTCAAAAAATAGATACATACTAGTAAGAAAGAAAAATAATCAATCTCACGAAAAACATTAAACAGATCAAACAAGTGAGATGACAAAGATAGCCTCAAAAGATAGCATAGGTTAAAAAGAAAATATGCCTCAAGAGATAACGTCGACACAAATCATACACTATTGCCTTAAAAGAGTTCATTAGTAACAAAATATACATTAGTAAATGAAAAGATATTATCGATAACACTCACATCATCACTAGTCAAAAGAGAAAGAAATAGACTAATTAATGAGAAACATAAGTAACATGCCATAACAGAGAAAAGAAAATGAGATGATACTAAAACATCTAAGCAATAAGGAACACTAAGTTTCCAAGATCAAAAATAAAAGACATGCTTAGAAATGGTGAACAACCTAAAACAACATGAATGTCAATTAAGCATATTATTCTAGTTGCTTAGATGTTTTAGTATCATCTCATTTTCTAAGCATGTCTTTTATGTTAACATTCATGTTGTTTTGGGTTGTTCACCATTTCTAAGCATGTCTTTTTTGCTATACATGGATATTTGACAATGCAACACTCATGTACTCAAGCTTGAAAAAGACACATCAATTTTTTCAAAGAGACATCCAATGCAAAAAAGATAAGAATGAGCATGTAGATGATGAACAATAAAGAACATGATACAAATTGGAAAAAGCACAAGACATATAAGGTAATAGAAGTAGCAACATAGTATATAAGAAGAGACACAATTTAAATGATATGACATATGAATGACATGATTGTATAAAGAAGAATCCTAATACTTTGACACTAGATGAAATTATGTGACATGATACTTATACAAAAAATTGCAAAATAAATGCAAGTAAAAAGTAAGACAAATGCACATATAAAACATGTCAAAAAAGCTAGTAAAGATAAGTACTAGTAAATGATCAAATATCCATGTATAGGAAAATATATAACAATTAACACATTATACATGTCAAGAAGCAGTGACCACAAGATATGTAATAAACATAAATTACATGCTTCACAGAACATGCACCTAGAAAGCATCATCATACAATCACACATGCAATCTATGTTCAACGCTAGTATGTTAATATGACAATAAAAGGCATAATTTTAGAAAGAGAAGCACAAAGTAAACATATATGAACTAGAAAACAAGGATGATGCAATCAACATAACTGCATGGAGATAAAGAACTAACTTCATTGGAGAAAATAGGCATAAACATACAATGGTATACGTATGTTAGGACAATCACCAATTCCTGTACCCCTTTGATACACGCATATACCCACTGGTTTTCCTTGAGTGGCGACACAATTTGATGATAGAAAATAAGCACATAAAATCATAGAAAGACAAATTTTTAAGTAGTTTTTCCTCAATGTAAGGCTTACATCCACGTGAACCAATGCAGTTTTGATCTACTAGCAACAATGAGTAATCCTTACAACAAATTTATCCTCAAACAACTGCATCTTTCTTACCTTGAATTAAGAAAGATGAACATGAACTCTTAAAAAATGCTCTCTTTTACAAGTCTTTCTCTCTCTAAAATTTCATAGCTTATACAACTCAATTTTACACTCTATAATTATATGTTATAGTTATGTATATAATACAAGTGATTATCTCTTATTTATAGCAGACAAATAACCTTTTGATACAATATTCCACGTATGATCATAGCCTTCTCGAGTAATACGCCTATTGTGCGCATAGCCCTAATGATATGCTAAGAGTAATGTGTTGCACATTGCCTATGCTACACCCATATTTGTTATCATATGTCCACAAATCCTCACCTTGATGACAAATAATCTATTTGCTACTTGAATTGAATCTAGCACTGTTTATTCCACCCATCATCCTTAACCTTTACCAGTCTTGAGCAAGTTGATGTAGCGCCTAAGCTTACTCATTGTAACCACCTTAGTGAGCATATTGTTCACTTTAACCAACCCACCGCTAATGATATCCATGATGAAATTTAGTTTACATTGATATTTTTTTCCTCTCATAGAACACTGAATTCCCTAATAAGTAGATTGAACTCTGATTATCAAACCTGACTGCAATAGCTTCTTGTGGCAGCCCTAATTTATTAATGAACCTTTTTATCCATAGAGCTTCTTTAATTGTCTCAGTACACATAATGTATTATGCCTTAGTAGTGGAAAGAGCCACAATTGATTGCAAATTGCTCCTCCAACTCATAGTGTTTCCAAATAAGGTGAAGACATAACCAGCAAATGACCTTCTTCAATCAAGATCTCCTACGAAATCAGCATATGTGAACCCTTCTACCTTTTTCACTCCAGTTGGATATCTTCTATGAATCAAACCTACATTTAAAACTCCCTTTAGGTATCGTAAGATCCACTTTACTCCTACCCAATGTTCTTTACCAAGTTTTGACATAAACCTACTTACAACACTTACTGAATGAGCTAAATCTAGTCTTCTTGCAATCATAGAAAATATAAGAATGCAAACAAAACTTGACTAAGGCACACTTGACATTTCTTTAATCTCTAGATCAGTTTTGGGAGACTAATCTATATAAAGTTTCAAATTGGATGTTAGAGGAGTTAAAATTGGTTTGGTTGATTCAATTCCAAATTTCTTAAGCACCTTCTCTAGATATCCAATTTAAGTTATTAGCAAGTCTACTTTCTCTCTATTTCTTGCTATCTCCATACTATGAATCTTCTTATCCTTCCCTAAGTCTTTCATTTCAAACTCAGTTTTCAAAAGTTGTTTGAAATGCATCAAATCTTTAAGATCCTTGCTTGCTAACAACATATCATCTACATACAATAATAGATAGACTGTGTTCCTACTGATTTCCTTTATAAAATAAATACAAGAATCATAATCACATCTTTAAAACTTTAAATAAATCATAAAGCTATCAAACCTCTTGTACCATTGGCGTGGGAACTATTTAGGTCCATACAATGATCTCTTCAAGAGATAAACATCATTTTGTCTTCCCTCAACCTCAAAACCCTCTGCTTGCTTCATATAATGGGCTTTTTAATCTCCCCATATAAGAGCACAGTCTCCACAACCACTTGATCCATATAAGATCAAATTGGGTTACTAACGAAAGAAGAATTTTGATTGAAGTGTACTTGGCAACTGGTGAGAAAATCTCATCATAATCTATCTCTTTCCTTTATGAGAAGCCTTGAGCAAGCACTCTTACCTTTTACCTTGCTACTTTAACCCTTTCTATTCCTTCTCTAACTTTGAACACCTATATGCTTCTAATAAATATTGCTTTTTTGGTTTTTTTACAAGCACCCATGTGCCATTTTTTGAGAGTGATTTCATTTCTTCCATCATTGCTTCTTCTCACTATCTTGCCTAACTACTAGACATAGCTTTTGCATAATTGAAAGGTTCAATTATATTAATATCTTCACTAACTGTGAGAGCATAGGTAATAAAGTCATTATGGTCATATCTCATGATTGGCCTTGTCACTCTCCTTGGCCTATCTCTAGCCACTGAATAAACTTGAAGATCATGATTTTCAACATCTGTAACATCCTCATGTCCACTGGTAGATGAATCTCTATAATCAACATTGATTAGATTAAACTCATTACCATCAGATTTCTCTAGTACAACTTGATCTGATTTAGAGTTTCCAAGATGATTCTCCACCTCAATTGAGACAAGTACCTTTTCTTTCTCTTATTAGCTCAACATTTTTATCATCATATGTAGAATTATTGACTAAAGTCACATTTTTACTATTAAAATACTTTTTTACTTTAGGATCCCAGAACCTATATCCCTTTACTCCATCAGGGTAGCCTAGAAAAGTAACTTTTTTTTGCTTTTGCTTGAAGCTTTCCTTCATTCACATGAGTGAAGGCTAGACATCTAAACACCTTAAGCTTGCTATAATTAGCATGACTATCACTCCACTTCTCTTTTGAAATATTAAAGTCAATTGCTGAAAATAGTGATCTATTAATAAAGTGTGTGGTAGTTTGGACTATCTTAGCCCAAAATCTTTTAAGTAGTTTAATGTTAGAGAGCATGTACCTTACCTTGTTTAGGATGGTTTTATTCATACGTTCCATTAAACCATTTTTTTGTAGAGTACTTACTACTGTCTTATGCCTTTGATTGTCACAATTCTCACACATCGTCTTAAACTTAGCATTGCAAAATTCTATCCCATTGTTAGTTATAAGCACCTTAATTCTTTTTCCTATATGATTTTCCACTAGAGCTTTATGGGATTGAAACTTAGCAAATGTTTCATCCTTGCTCTTCAAAATATAGGTCTAGACTTTCCTTGAGTAGCCATCAATCAGGCAAAAATAATACCTATTCCCACCCAGTGATGGTATCTATAAAGGCTCCCAAAGATCTGCATGTATGTAATCTAAAATTCCCTTTGTTGTATACTTACCAATGCTAAATTTCACCTTAGTCTTCTTTCCATATATATAATGTTCAAAAATTTCAATTATTGTAACCTTATCTCCTTCTAGCATATCTTGTTTGTAGAGTTATGTGAGAGCTCTATCACTAATATGCTCAAGTCTATTATGACACATAGTAGTAACATGTTTTGATGAAGCTTGTAAAGCATTTCCATTATTAATAATTTTCTTGCCTTGGAGGATGCAAAGACCATATTGCCTTAAGCCCTTTATAACAACCAAATATCCCTTGAATACCTTCAATGTACCTTATTCTAATCTAATTAAATAATATGAGACATCAAGTGCTCCAAGATAAATTATATTTCTTCTTAAATCTAGCACATATCTCACATCATATAGTATCTTTATTGTGTTATCACTGAGCCTAATATCAACGCAGTTAATTCCTTTCACTTCACAATCATAATTACTCCCAAGCAATACATTTTCAGGGTAACTTTCATTCAATGTCTAAACCATTTCTTATTAGGGCACATGTGAAATGTGTAACCAGAATCCAACACCCACTCATTCACACACTTTTTAATTATAACAACTAAAACATTAGAGCTTTCATATCCTTCTTCCACAACACTTGCATCAGTAGTACCCCTATTTTTAGGGTCATAGTTCTTACCATTTCTTGGTTACTGTTTCCTCTTAAAATTCCCTTCTTTGTGGAATATAATGCACATGAATATTTTCTTGTTTATAGACTTCTCTCTCCTTTTGGACCCATTAGTTCTATTCTCTAATCTCCCTCTTAAAATAGCCCTTCACTAGTATTTCTTGCTTTCTTAAACTTCTTATGATTAAGTTCCCAAGATTTCATAGATGAGACAACAAAATCAAGCTTTAGTTCTTCCTTTTCATACTTGATTGTTGTCTTAAGTTCACTAAAATACTCAAGCAAATTGCCGAGTAGGATTATTGCTTGATCCTCTTACTCAACCTTCTTGTCTAGATTGGCTAATTGGGCATTAATCATCTTGAATTGGTCAAGATTATAATCAAATATCTTTGTTTGATTAATCTTGAAACTAAAGAGCTTTTCCTTAAAGAATGTCTTATTTGACACTGTCTTGTGATCATACAAGGTTTTAAGCCTTTCTCATATCACTTTAGCACTTTTCAAATCTTGAATTTTTCACATAACATTATCAACCAAGCACAACTCAATACAACTGCTTAATTTCTTCAAGATTCTCTTCTTTTCTTCCTCTTTCATTTCAATGGGAAACACTTCATCAATAGCCAAGTCCAACTCTTATTTTATCAACACATTTTTCATCTTTATTTTCCATAGTGCAAAGTCATCCATTTCATTAGACTTCCTAACATCATATTTGGTGGTAGCCATTGATATCTTTTGAGTGTTCTTTATGCCCTCAAGAAGAAGAAGATAAACAATGTTAAGAATTTCTAAGAACTGAAAAACTTACTTTCTAGTCCTTTAAGCCTTTCTTGATTGCCATAATTTATGTCCCTGTAAATCAATCCTTCAACCTTCTTGAATTAAGCTCTAATACCACTAATTGTTATGAAAATCACCCATTTTTGGACCCTTTTAACACATGCATATGCCCACGGGTTTACCTCAAGTGGTAGCACAATTTAATGATAGAAAACATGCACATAAAATCATAGAAAGATAGAATTTGTTATGTGGTTTTTCCTTAATGTGAGGTTTACATCCATAGGAACCAATGCAATTCCAATCAACTAGCAACAATGAGTAATCCTTACAACAATTTCATCCCCTCATAACCACATCTTTCTTACCTTGAATCAAGACGGATGAACATGAACTCTCAAGAAATATTTTCTTTTACAAGCCTTTATCTCTTTAGAATTTCATACTCTACAATCATATGTTATAATTATGTATATAATAAAAGTGATTGCCTTTTATTTATAGTAGAGAAACCACCTTCTAGTACAACATTCCACATATGATCATAGCCTTACCAAGTAATGCGCATGTTGTATGCATAGCCCTAGTGACATGCTATACGCCATACATTGTATATTTCCTATGTTGCGTGCATACATATGAGGCTTGCCTTTGCTGCAATCCTCCAATCACTTCTTATCACATGCACATATATTTGATATCACTTTTCCATAGTTTATGTGTAGATAGAGCTATAGAATCAAGTACCCAAATAGTTAAGCCAAAATATGGGTGACCTACTTTGATACCAAATGAAATTCCCTACATTGAAACAATTGTACATAGATGAAATGAACTTTCAATCCAAATAAGAAACAAGGACCTAGGAAAAGGGTAGATATGTCAATCCATGAAATCTTTTCATGAGCTCTATTCCATCTCGACGAAGTAGACCTCAAAATGTGAATTAAATAAATAGCAAAACAAAATAAATAATAACAACAACATGCTTAATTCAATACACCATATAAACAATTAGCATATAGGAAAGAATAATATGCGGTAAACACACTAGTCGTTGTTGGCCTCATTGAATACCTTGAGCAACCTTCATAACGCACGTGAGAGGGTCGGCTTGCTCTCAATGACGTCTCTACAATACCTTGGTGAGCTTCATGAAAATTCATTTTTTATTTCAAAAATTCTAGGTACTTTTTCACAAATACTTCCACAATCATTTAAAGCAATTACACACCCTAAATAAGAATACTATATGAAAACTCATAAAATATAAGGTTTATATCATTCAGTCATATTATCTATGTCCAATGTGTATATGATAGTTAACAATCAGTTATCAACCTTACATAGGTGCTAGCAAAAACACAAGTAAAATATATGCTTTATGTTTTGCACACGATAATGCCAACACAAACCACAAGGAACTTACAAAACGATAAGGACCTTACAAACATTTTGATAAAAAAAATTATGTTCATAATTTGTTTGTGCCATCATATTAGAATTGGTATTATTGATTTTTTTATTACAAATTTTAAGAATTTTGTGAAAGTATACAATACAACTTGCTTTTATGTCAAATATGTATGCAACATATGCCTAATTTAAAAATAATATTCTAAAACATGCTATTATAGATTCAACCGAAACAAAATTGTGTTCTTATTTTTTTTATTTTTCTCATCCTTCAAAGTAGGGTGAATAACTTACCACTTAAAAAGTCTCACTTAGCAAAAGACAAAAAAAAAAAAAGGTAATAAATATAGTAGAAAATCAAGTAGGAGAAATCTAAGGAAAAAAAAAACTAATGATGATGCAACTCATAGGCTTATTTTCAGACTAACAAATATATAGTAGTAAGCACATATATGAGTCAAGAAGCAAACATTGTAAGTAGTAAATGATTTTCAATCACTTCAAGACTTCTTATGTACATATATAGTAGTTGATGATTGTACTATCTCAACATGCAATCATATACAATACAACATATAATGTGGTAGAATCATATAGGCTCCATACTATGTGGCAATCTATGGGTTACATGATAACTATGAACAATAAGCAATTCATTAATACAAGTAAATAGTTTCTTACAACCTAGAAATAAAACTACGATATACATCTATCAGTTGAAGCCAAGTATGTTTAATTACAACTCAATTATGCCTAATTGTTGTCATACTATCTAATCAATACCTAATCCAAATGAATATAACTTGTCTCGAAACTTCACCACCACGTGTTGTGATAAAACACAAATGACCCACTATAAGTGAAAACCTAGGTAAAGGCAATTCCATACTCATGTACCTAAAATCAACTTTGCACATGTTTTGGAATTAATTTATTTAAATTAACCCACCAAAACAATTTTGAAAAAAATAATTTAAAATGTATCAAATTGATCACACTAAATTACAATTGAAAATCTATTTTTAAAATACCAAAGTTTTACCACTTTTTTTAATTAACTCAAACAATAAATAAAGTAGATAAGGTATTTATAAGGAATTCTCAATTTCTCAAGGTACCTTGCTAAGTTCTTAGCGAGATCCATAGCCATTACATGAATTGTGATGTATAATCTTAGCCAACTCTCGTTGTCCTTATTAAGAACCTCAACCATTCCCTATAACACATGTAAGCGGGATCAACGAGCCATCAATAAGACCTCATTGAGCTCCTTTAAAAATGTATTTTATAAATAAAAAATACTAAATATTCATCCAAAATACACCCATAATCATTTATTACAAGAAAACTACCTAAATATGCTATCTATATGCAAACAAATATAATATGTGTCTTAAGCACATGTAGATTTATGATTTTTATCCCATAAGAACACCATTTACACGATAAAAAATAATATTAGTTATTTTTCAATTATTACTTGTTTAATTGAAAAAGAAATGTTATATGTATCTTATTTTAATAAAAATATGTTCAAAGTGTTGAGTATTTTGAGATATTGAGTGTTAAAAACTTAAATTTAAAATTTAGGTAAGAGACAATTCTATTTTATATATATAATTTGTCAATAATTTCATAAATATTACCTCTATAAATTTATTTATTAATTGTTAAAATGAGACACGAGTCCCTTCTTACCTTCAAATAGATCCACCCTTGGTCCTATATGTGTACGATTGATCCATCAATATCAATCTTATAAAGAGACTAACAAATACGTAAATAAAATACATATTCTATGTCTTTGTTCACAAAAATACCAACATAAAAATCAAGGATGTAACATACAATTGAGAGTTTGCTTTATATCTAACACATTTGGCATTTTGTTGTATAAAAATTAGAAAAAGCTCTCCTTTGGCAAGCAAAAGCTAAAACATATATATAAGGTAGAGAGAACACCTAGGATACAAGTGAGTTTATCAGAGTCCTTTTGAACCTGATTCTTTGTTACTAATAATTGTTATACACAATTTACTAATAAGAATGTGATATTTTGTTCCAAAAATAAAATGTCATATAAATTAATGAGAATAAAATATATTTAATAGTCAGAATTTTTTAAAAAATAAAAACCAAGAAACATTAGATCTATATTAAAAGTTTACTTTCATTATATTCATGAATTAAAGTGTCTGAGTATTCATTTAACTATGAAAATGGTTTCAATAATGTCCGATTACTCGGTCTTGTTCGTGAAAACATAGTACAAATTCATTGTTGAATTTTTGGGAGTGAACTAGTTCAAAATCAATCAAACAAAAGTTGACTTAATATTCTCATGATGTAAGTATGAGATTCTGAAACAAAGAGAACCAGTTCATCCACACCAGTTATGCAACCATATAGCTACCTACCTGTCAATTATCGATAGAGAAGAACGTAACTTCAAAAAGATTAGCTTCAAGGTCAGAATTTCATCAAATTCTAATAGAAAGTGGGTAGTCGAAGCATAGAGAGAAAAGAGACCATTGGCATCGTCTCAGTTTAAAAGGGCATGTTGATTATGAAATTAAAATTCTCTACTCATTCCAAGCTAATAATTTCACAGGGTTTATATCAATCAAAAGCTCTAAAACCAAGCTAAGACAAGCGGAGTTGAAAGCGACTCAATGCGCATCAAGACAGAGATCTGCAACACTCTGCAAGTTCTCACTACATCAAGAGACAAGGCTATAATCGATTTCACTACTGAAATTTAGGATCTTGACTCCAATGCAAGAAGTATCTTCTTTCTTGGGCCCTGTTTTACCAAAGGAAAGTAATAAAAAAATAAATTATTAAAAAGCTAAACACCAGTCTTACAGGAGAAATGTTTTTTGAGAAATGCTATGGAACATGACCTTCTGTGTCATGACTCTATCCTATCCATTCAAAACATGAGAGTAAAACAGTAAAATAAACATGAAAATCAAGAATCAGGATAAAGTCATGGCATGGAACATGACTCAAAAAGTCGTGTCCCCAAGCATTTTCCAAAAAAGTATAATAGGTTCAGAACTGGAAAACCAATATTGAGCAATAGCAAACTTAAACATGTGGAATTTACCAAGATGCGCATGCTAAAAGTTCTGAAGAAATCTCAAGTGAACAACTGAGAGTACAGTGCCTGGTTAAATTTGAATTATACTGACCCCCACCTTCGATACTTGATACTTTACGGAAGGCCCTTTTCATTATTATTTTTTCAACCTTATCCTTACACCAGCATTTTTCTGAGTGAACTGAAAATAGGAGAGCAAATCCTATGCATTTGGGCGGAAAATATCACATAGGTCTCAGATTTGGGCTTTTTTATTTTGGATAATGAAATGAAAAGATGACATATTGGTCCTAGGAATGGAAAGCTGAACCTTGTAGACCATTATCAATTATACATATTGAGCAAGCAGCATCAAAGTCATTACAAGAAAAAAAGAACATATAAAGATTAAACAAAAACAAGGAAGAGTATGATGTTCAAGCTAGGAATTTCATGGAACATACCATTGGTATTCCTATCGCCTTCAGGTCATCATCAGTCATGTGTATAAGAGCTGTCATGTCAATCTGCAATTACATATAAATTTGAGATCAAAAAACAAAGATTATTTAAAAGAGGATGACTAGAAAATATAGAGAAGAGATTAACGTACTTCCTCCGCCTGGAATGTAATGGAATATTTTTCGAGTCCTAAGGATTGCAGAAACTCATCGACAGATGTACCAGTCTGCACTAAACAATGCAGGAATTAGAACCTTCAAGAACAACTGCACATTGGTCATTGGATGTTTATGTGACTAAAGAACATGATTGTATATCCGAACACTCACAACCAAGGTTCCAAGACATGATGTGAGGTGCAGCCTTAAGGCTCCTCGAGGCTTATGCCTCTTTGGCCTTGTGTATTTCTTTTCCAGGACTCTTCAGGGCCAAAATATCATACTTTTAAGTCAAGCCCAGAGCTTTTATAAAAAGCCATAAAAGACAGACTCGGTTCAGAAGACAGAAAATGCCTTATCGAAAAGCAATCATTCCTATTCAACTGCTGGGTCTCTGCTGCCTCCAGGGATTGTGTTTACAGAGAGAGAATGATGCTTCTTCAGAATGCTTCCTCTGGTTAGTTCACTGGGTCTCCTCCTCCTCTTCTTTCTCTTTTTGTCATTAGTCGCCTGTTTTTGCCAACTTTTTACTGAATGTGTTTCTTTAATTTTTTTATTCACTCTCTTGTATAATTATAAGCTGATATCTATGGCTCTATGTTATTTTTTTATTGGGTTGGTTTCTGTCATTTCATTTTTGTGTTGTGTATGAATCTATGGTCACGAATAAACCCAGATTTTTCTGGAAAAGAAAGAATTTGGTAGGGGAAATTGTTTCCTAAATGATTGGAACACAGAAAAGAGTAGGGGAAAATGTTATCAAATAAAAATCCTTCTCATTTTCCTCTCAGAAGGGAGAGGAAAGTTCGGAAAATAATTAGGAAAAGCTTTCGGGACGGGACTTGCTTCCAGCAGTGCCCACATCCACCCACCCTCTCCACCAAGTCTACGATCTCTTGCCAATGTACATGTCCTCATTTGAACTATATTGATATGGCAGCAAAGCTTAATTCACCAGAGCTGGAGACTTCTTGTCAATGAGTCTTAATTGGTAGATTATTAGATTGTTTTCTTGATAATGTGTATAATTTCTATTTAACCTTTTTTCCCCTTATAATATCTTTCTCACTCCGAACACAATAACTTTTTTAATTTTCTTTCCATTATAAATTTTCTCCTTCCAAATTTCCTTTTAAGTTTTCTTTCCCAATAAAATCTTTAACCCAAACATACCTATGAGTTTAAATTTTTAATTTTATAGCACAAACTTTCACTATTTATTTCAAAGGCTGGTAAGGATTCTGCTTACAAATAATGCCATTTAAATTGCTACTGAAAGAGATAATGGATGAAAGAGATAATAAATAAAGTGAGTTCAGCTGAATGGAAATAAAATGAGGGGTTGCAAGATGTAAGGACCATCTTGCTGGTAGTGACAAGAATATTGTACCATGAAAGGAATACCTGCTGAAGTTAGGAGAAAATGCTACACTATCTGGAACATGTGCAATGGCAACACAACTAAGACCACAAAGTTTGAAAATATATGGTTGACGATGGTGATGGAGTTGATGAGTGAGGATTTAGATTAGTAGACTTGAGAGGTAAAGAAGAAAATAACTAAGAATGACAAGCATTTTGGAACCTGTTTTACAACTTTACTCTTGGCACACTTTGAAACTTGTTTTGTGAGTGTTTGTGAATATATACTTTTGGTTCAGTTGTTTGTGCCATAGTTTTTAACTTGCTAATGTCGTTCATAGATCTTATGATTCATGTATTAACTCACTGTGTTTCATTTACTCTATAAACAATTATTTTAGTATTGAAGTTGGAGTATTATGTTATTTAGAACATTCTGATTTTTTTGGGTTTGATGCGAAGCTTATGCCACACCACATTTGGAGAAACCACCTCACTACCTCTTTCTACCTTTTGGAAATCATACCACTGAAAATTAAACCAATATAACAGCAATTTATCATTCTTCTTTCCAAAAACGAACATCTTAATTTTCACAAGGATTATTGTCACATTAGAACTTCATCTTATAAGTTAATAGTGGGGGAAAAGCATTACAGAATCATGAAAAATTGAATGTTTTGAAGAACCTGGTATGAGACAACAAGAATTTAACGATATTCAAGGGTGTCTTGGTAGATTGAGATTAGGGAAGGAGCAAATATTTTTCTTCACATAATGCGAAATAAAGTGAAGAGCAAGTGGCAGTGTGCACTGCAATCAACATGGAAAAGATAGCATAGAACTATGTTTTTTCAGTTTCCAGCAAAGGATTAGATCTATGCAGAGCTTGTCTTTCAATAGTTGCTAGCTTGGCTCCAAGCCAAAAAGCATCCGAGATAGTTTTCTTTAGAACTTCTAGATAATAAATATCCATTGTATGAATGCATTAGAAGATGAATTTTTGCAGTCAAAATCTTATTCAGAAATGCAGAATTCTTATCATCTATTCCAGCTAAGATTAGTTATAGAATCAATCAGCCCCAAGTTTGCATTAGAAGATGAATTTTTTCAGTCAAAATCTTATTCAGTAATGCAGAATTCTTATCATCTATTCCAGCTAAGATTAGTTATAGAATTAATCAGACCCACCCACCCCCAAAAAAAAGCACAAAAAAAACCCTTGGCATTAAAAGATGATAGCTAGCTCTAATGCATTTGTACAAAGGATTGGCAAAAAAGAATTCACTAACTTCTGCATGCAAAACGTTTGATATGTTCCTAATCCACACATTAAAAATCCTGCTGATAACAGGAAATGCCTCAACCAAAACCAAGCTAATGCAGAAACAGCAATAAAAAAATTGATTCATGCCTTTTGTGTAGCCTTCTTAGCCGGGTTAGCAACTTTTTTAGTCTCTGCTACAGGGGGTTGAACAGAAACACTTTTCCTAGATAATTTAGCAGCCTCAACTTTTGGCCTTGGTGGATCAGCATTCACAGGTTGTGGATGCATGGTGCCAGATAGCTTTTCACGTAGGTCTCTTGCACCTGAATTAGATCCTATTCCACCAACCGATGCTTGTTGTAGACTTTTCCTTTGGAGCTTCAAACGAAGATCCCGAGCATCCATTTTCCGATCTTACAAGCATCAGTACACAGTCAAAATGATGATGATAAGAGGCATCCTACACCAGAAATAGCAAAAATAAAATAAAATGTTTAACAGTATGCTACAGATATCATAAACCATACTTGAAACTTGAGGGTGAGCATCATCAAAAAGGTCATGTTCCCACTTGTCATCTTGCCTCTGCCTGCAAAGAATACAGAGCGCTACTCAATTATACAACTTTTTGCCACAATAACGTAATGACACTCGACCATTAACAGTTGGGACTTTTACTTGTCACACTCTATTTCTCCTTAGCATAGAAACAAAACAATAAGTTTCAGGCAGTGAGAACTTATAAAAAGGCATAGAACCATTTGAACTACATCTCTGTCTGTAAGACTTGCCAATAAGAAAACCAAAACAATTAATAATAAACCCTAAGCCCGCATTCATTAATTTCTTAAGTTTTATATTTTTAATTTTGAACCTACGTGCTTCCATAAAAACTAACAAAACACTCCATTAATTTTGTCTAAATATTAAAGCATAGACAAAACCAAAAGGCATATGGTAAACCCTCGTTATCTTCTATAAGAAGAATCTAATATAAATTTCTCAAGATACGAACAGGAGAAAGAAGAGAAGAACCAACCTCTTGCCGGTGACTTGTCGGTGGCGATAAGAATCGTCTTTAAGGCTTCCATTAAGACGGTCCTTCATCGATCTCCGGCTTTCAGCTTCCACTCGATCTGCATACATGTTCTTCAATAATTAAACTCTAACCTAACTCGAATACATTCTATACTTTAATCTTTTGATTATTTTTATTATGATTTAATCATTTTATTTTTAAATTTTTATATTTTAATCGCTTATTCTTATTGTTTTTTAATTTGATGCATATATTTTTAAAATTTTCACATATGATCTAAAATTTAAAACTAATTTAAAATTAACTTTAATAATTATAAATAAATCAAAGTGTAAAATTTAAAAAAAATACACCAAATCATAAAAAAATAAAGGGATAAAATTAAAAAAATTAAATGGAATAAATCATTAAAAAGTTAATAAAGGAACCAAACAAAGAAGGTAAAAACATTTGAAGACTATTTGTGCATGGGTTAAGAATGTTTTACACTCACAGCCTGTTAAATAAGTCGTAAAAATATTCAAAAAATTTATGTAATATAATTATACCTATATGTAATCAATAATATCGTTTAATTTTTAATATAATTATATCACATTATTTTTGAGAAGAATATAATAAAATCATGTGGATGGTTTTTAACATATAAAAAATATTTATAATTAATTATAAACATGTCTAATTTTAACGCACATGAAATATATTTGTTACAATTCATTTAAAAAATAAATAGAAGTTATTGATATGACATATTTTTATTATATACGTAACTTTGTAGGCATAATTACAATTACGTAATTTTTTTAAATATTTTTACAACTCACTCATACATTATGCACATAGAATATAATTAACCCATTTGTGTGGTCTAAAGAAGTATATTCAATTGAAAATTTTAATAATTGGAATAGAGTTTTAAAATATATAAAGTATTTAATAAGAACTTTTAAAGAATATATCGAAGCTTCAAGTATATTTAACTAGAATGTTATACAAATTTTTAAGATTTTGGGTGTAATAAAAAAGTTATTGATTTTAAAATATTGTAAACTTTTACAATTAATTGATTTTTTTGTTAAAATTATACATAAAAAAATCTCAACTTACTCTTCTACCAATACAAAGATTTATAAGTATTTATTTTTTAGTCTCTTTAATATTATCTTTATTTTTTTTATTATTCTAATAAAATCTACAAATCGTCTTTAAATTTTTATTACATGTTTTAAAATTTATCTCTTTAAATATCTATCAAAAAGTTTAAGAATGTTTAGACTAAAATTAGGATCCAAAATAATAATATTTGACCTTATTTTATATGCTTATAGATTGTAAAATAGTACTTTTTTTCTTATTCTATACATTTTTGAGATGTTGAATTTTTCTTATCTATTATTTAAATGAACCATTATCCCATATTCCTGCTTCAACTAAATTAAGGACTTTTGGTTTCAAAAGTACCTTCAATAAATAGAGATATAGTTTTTGGGAAAACTTAGGATGCTTAATACAACTCTAGAAATATGGTAATGTTTTAAAAAAAGATATATGAAAATTACTTATTTAAGTTATATAATTTGATTGTCATTAATCAAGTTGCTTCACACAGCTCCCTTGAGCTATACTACTATGAAGAGGCTATGATAAATAATGAGCTATACTACTATGAAGAGGCTATGATAAATAATGGTTATAGACCCCTCCAATGTTTGTTAGATTTTAGAACATTAATGTTATTAAACCCCTGATATAAATTACTAGAAAATAGATTTGAATTATCTAATTATAATTTTGTTTGAAAATTAGTAAAAATTAAGTATAAAAGAATTCGATATGCACTAATTTGTATTCTTTTTTACATATAAAATTTGTCACATTATCATTAATTTGTATTCTAAATTTTATTTTATGTGTTCAATTATTGTTTTATAAGTGTTTGTAATCAAACGTATAAAGGAATGTAAAAATTGGAAAAGTGGGCATAACATGTTTATTTTAGTGGGAAAGGATCTCGATTAAGCGAACTTCAATCTCAATCTTACGACACCTTCTTGGTTCAAAATCGTAATCCTACGTCAATGGATGCTTGATCGTTAGAGATCCCCAAGACTTACATAATAAGGTTATTTTTTTCAATTTTAAATAGGTTATTTTTTTCAATTTTAAATTACAACAGTTAAATCATGAGGAATAAATTGAATGCCCCCAATATATTTAGTGTTGGTGCAAAAGGCTCTATGTAAGAATTAAAATTAACTGTGTAAGAATTTGGGGTTGGGACATACATAAGTTTCACACATAACAATCTCATTCAATTTTCAGTGAAGTGAAGCTAAAACTAACGCTGTGACTATGAGAGTAATGATTCAAAATTAACTAATGCATCAATTCAGTTAGCAAATCATTTTGTATTCATCTTTCTATTATTTTTATTCTTTTAATCTTCTCTGCCATCCTTTCCCTTGCACCCAAATAAGGGTGAAGCCACCTTGGGGTCAATAGGGCCCGTGCCCCCCTCTTAATTCATCGTTAGTATAATTTTACATGGGGTAAATAACAAAGACCTCCTGAATGCTTAGTTAATTATCAATTTGTAAGCAAACTTGAAAATAATATCATTAAAGGACAAATAATAACGTTTTTGGTATTGATTAATATTTGAAATATAATATTTTTGATGATGAAATTTCTTTGATAGTTTTTAAAACTTTAAGTATGTGATTAATAGAAAACATTATTCAAGTTGATAATTAACAAAACTTTGAGGAAGTGATTAATATATATTTATTTTACATGTGATATTTTGTAATTTATACAAAAATTAAATCATATTTAATATTTGGTATGTAGTATTTCTTTCCAAGTATGATTTAAGTATAAATTTTAATTGTGATTTGTTTTAAGTTAATTTTGTATATTTAAAATCTATTATTTGAACAACCTAATAAAATTATAAGAAAACTCACATTTTGAAACTATTTTAGTATAAAAAAATTCAAATATATATTATTAAAATCACATTCACTATATCTTACACACATAATATTAATACCAAAATACTCCTATATTATAGAGTCATAACAAAGTTCCAACGATCATTGTTAACCTCTGACGAATTTTTCGATAAATATGAATATGTATTGACTTAATATAATAAGGCATTAATCCAGTATTAGAAGACATCCAATAATGTAGTAGGATTTATCATGATAAGATAATGTCTTACGATAAATATATTCAATGTTATGATAAAGTTTACCATGATAAGGTAATATCGTGCCACAATAACAATAAGCTTTCCCTTCAAGAGATTTTGATAAAAAATAAAATATGTGAAAAGGGATTAACCTAGTGTGAGAATGCAATGAAAAGCGATGCTAGTCTTATCAATGTAGTCTTATTAATATTGTGGTAGGACTTAACATGATAAGATTATGTCTTACAACGGTAATATCATATGTTACAATGATATTAATAAGCCTTATCTTTAAGTAGTTTTAGTAAAAAAGTGAAATATGAGGTAATACCATGCAATTTTGTGTAATTTAAACATATTGGTTAGTGCCTATTTCCCTTGTGAGTTTTAAAGTTAGCTACATCATTGACCCAAATGCCACTGACGATTTCATTTCTTCTGTTCTTCCCTTTTCCAAGCCAGACAACTTAGTTACTCTCCCGTCTCAAAGCATTGCTAAAATCCTTTCAGAACTCATCATTTTCTTCTATATAATAGTCTATTATCTAGTACCCACTATAATCAAGAATTAATAATATTATTCATTGTTGATCCACCCTTGAAAATAAAGCTTGAAAATGTGGACATTGTTTTTGGTTGATTTATGTTCTCAATTTTGAGCCCTGTAACTATTGAATTGCTTAAGAGTTATGATCTCTCCCCTTTTATAGTTTGGACCCGTGATTATTCTCCTTTCTAAGAAAAGTTTACATATAGTATTTTATATATCTCCTGTTAATACATGTTGTTGATATCGTCGTCACTTCCACTATTATAATACTTACTTATTGCACATGTTTTTAACAAGCACAAAAAAATGAAAACATGCGTCTTAAGTGGGGTCGCAAAACATTGCACTCATTTTGTAAAAATATACGTAGAAGGTGTAAAAATATATGGATTTTCTGAAGGAAAAAAAAAAGCATAAATTTATAAAAATAAAATATTAAAATGATTCCATTATACCAACTATCTGTAACCCATGTTATATGTATGATTGCTATTTCTTTATACCCTTCTCTTAAGAGAACTTCAATAAATGAGAAATTTACTCACTCGTTATTTATTTATTTTTTATTTTTTCATTATTTATGTTCTAATAGTATAATTTTATCAATACGAAGGTACATTACGGGCATATGTCCAAGCTTTTGAAATTTAGTTAAGGTTTTAATAATGGTTATTCTTGTTTTGTTGTTATTACAGATTTAATTAATTAATAAATAAATAGATAATTTTACTAATTATATTTAATTAAAAGTTATCAAGCGATCAGACATGTAATCATGTGTAAATAATAAAATGTAAAAATAAAGATAAATATAATACATAATATTTTAGATGAAAATAATCTAAGTCACAATAATGACTTAAGAGAAAAACCACCAATTCATTAGACCACCTAACTTTCTATCATGAAAAATCAGTTCAATTACAAAGCCAAGTCTTAAACTACCCTTTATAGATAAAGCCCCCCAAAGTAATATACTTATGATCCTTCACTTTTTGATAATCTTTACAAGGTAGGTATATTGATTTAGGCCAACATTCTGATATCTCGAGTCACACGAGTAATTGAACCCATTTAACAAGCACTTGAAAAGTTTGCATATATAATACAAGTACAAAGTGTGTCCTAGAGGAGATTTAACATTGAAAAGCCCTAGTTAGAAGATTTAACAATGAAAATCCCTAGCTAGAAGATTCAAGATGTGAATCAGATAAATCAAATCATATTACCAAATCCTAGAACAAAAGTCAAAAGCACAATATCATAAAAATGAATAGGTATATGAATCAATCAAATATAACCACACAATATATTTGAAAGATAAAAACAAGAACATTCTTGAAGAAATGTAAGTCCTATTATTCTCAAGTTTTGTGTGTTGGCATCCCATGTACAAAATATGGTGTCTATTTATTTTTACTCAGTGTTGTGTCTTTCTCTATGTAAAGTTAGTTACTATGGATCTGTGCTATACACATATAAACATAGTTAGGAATATCGGGATTAAAAGCATGTTTTTATACACCATAGGGTTGGGTTTTTTAGTATACATGTTAGGTTGAGAGTGGTGGATTTTGGTTTGTTTTGGATGTAGGTATTTGTGGATATTACTTGGCATTTTTGAAAAAAAAAATATTTTTTATCACTTTACCAATAAGCTCGTTACCATCCTCGCCACACATTTGGTGAGGTGGCTGGTCAAGACTCTATAAATACCCCCACTTCTTTAAACTCTTTATCATGTTTTTAGTGTTGAAACTTTACTAAAATTCATACTGAGATTTATATATATTGTTGAAATTATTTTGGAGAGCTTACTTTAGAGTGTGGGTCATTCAATGAGTTTAGTTGTTAAATCGTGGTTTGTGTTGTACGTGATTTGACAATGTGCCTCTCATACACGATTTGAATTCTGTGGAGGTATGACCTATGATACCCTTGAGATTGAGAGTGAACCTCAAGGTGTCTCATTCTATATATTTCATAATATTGATTTATGGCTACAAATCAGACCATATTTAGCGGTATTGCTTGTGGAGGATATCTGAGTTTGTCTATCAAACCAGGTTGTTGCAGAAGTAACAAGAAAAAGTAGCAATAGATAGTTTGGATAGAGGTCTCAATTGATAGAGGTAATAGTTGTTTTATTTCTTTTAGATTTGTAATTGTTTTATTAATTAGTGAATTGTATGTTACTGAGTGGTTACCTTAAGCATTCCAAGGATATTACCACATAGATATAATCTCTATATGGGTTTACCTCGTTATATCTCATATTGTGTATTATCCATTATTATGTTAGTACAATATGAGTTTAAAGTTTGTATGTTACAATAAATTGTAGCTTAAACTCTGATTAGAAAGCATTTATTGTTTCCTATCTTTTGCTTGATATATAATATCTACTGTTAAAAGTTATCTACTTATCTGATATTATATTACTTGTGTTTTTTATTGCATTTTCTATTTTAGTGTTCCCTATTATGTTTATGTGAGTTAGGGTTGAGTGGTCAAAGAGTCTATATTTCCTTATCCTAGTAGTGTAGAGGGTCGTAGATCTTTTTAATTATTATTAGAGTAGTTGCACCCTTTTGGGCTTAACTGCTCCAGTCTTGATCCCATTAACTTGCATTTTCACACACACATTCTCTTTGATGGATTCGGGAGAATGAGGTAATATAGGTAGATCGTTACTTTTCAATGGGCTAAACTATTCTTATTGGAAATCACAAATGAGGGCCTTCTTGTGGCTGGATCTATCCAACTAAAACCCTAACAGATAATACTTATACCTAAACCAATGATTGAGTGGACTAAGGAAGAATCCAAGGAGTCCGAATAGAATAGTAAAGGTTTATATGCTATCATTAGGATTGTGATGCCTAATGAGTATAGAAAGATTTAGAGTTGTACAACTTCTAAACAAGCTTGGGATATTTTGGAGACAACTTATGAAGGTACATAATCAGTTAAGAGGTCTAGAAAGAAGAAACCTTCATATGGGGTTACTAGAAGAGATACTTTAAGTTCCAAAGCCTTAAAATATACTAAAAGCTAATGAAGACTCAAAAAATGAAGTAAAAGACACTTAAATTAAATCAAATGCTTTGAATGTGGGAAGCCAGGTCACATTGCTACAAAGTGCTTTCAGAAACAAAATCGCACAAACAAGCATGCAATGAAAGTTAAGGTTACTATTTTGAATAGTACCAGTACTGATGGTGAGGATGACATTAATTTTCTACCTTCGTTTCCTTTAGTAGTGCCATTGGTTCTTCGACTACTGCCTCAGATGTTCAAAAGATGATAACTATAGTTGATGATGGTGATGAATAAGATGAATTGCTTGATTCATATGATGTGCTCTTTTTAAGCACATCAAATCTAAAAAGTCAAAGAAAAAGGCTTTGGAAAGTCTTGACAAAAAGAAGCACAAGATATGCGCATTGAAGAAAAATCTAGAGAAAAAGAAGTTCTCTATTAATGGTCAACAACTTGATCTGACCAAAAATTATGAGGTTATTCAAATGAGATATTTAGATTTGCTTAAGAAATTTAATGCAAATCATGAAAAGGTGAAAAATGTTGAAAAAAATAAAGGCTCCCATCTTTGGTAAAGTTACACAGCTGCTTGTTAACTCTGATCCCTCTCCTAATCATAATGTTGAGATTGAAGGATTGAAGAAGTAAATTATATTCATTGAGAGTATAAAGGAATATATGGTTTATTCTCTTACCAAAAAGGAACTGGCTCTAAGAACCTAAATGAAATCCTCAACAACACAAAGATGTTTGGGGAAAACATAGTATTGGTTACAGTGAAGAGGTTTCAACCATTAAGGTGGGTTCTACTAAGTTTATTAAAGCTTTCGATCAAGATCCAAATTTGAAAATATTGTTGTGACCTATTTCTCTAAGTTTAATAGTATGAATACTCATGACACTATTGAGATGGCGAACTAGGTGGTCGTGCCTAACCAAATGCATTTTGGTAATTCCCTTGTTGTTAACTCTTCTACCTTGATTGTTCTATTAATATTGTCATAAGTTTTGTTATTAATTCTCATTCCTATCTTCATACTATCCCTCCATGTTAAGGACACTTTCTTTGTATGATTCTAGACAGTGATGATATAGATATTTTTGGTATGATCTATAGAACTATCGGTTTTTTTTACGATTTCTCCTCCTTCATTTATGCTCCATTATCCACCTTTGATTTCCAGGTGCAGTTCCATTATCTTTCATAAAATTTCTTTAAATGTTCCAAGCAATAATATTCTCACTTGCACTGTTATTTCAAACAGCTAGTCCTAGTGTACTCCTACTACCCCTTCTTCTTCTTCTTCCATGAATGCTACTCAGTTTACTTGTTGTGAATCCACTCTTGGCTCTTTTAGTCCTTCCATATCTGTCTCTCTGGATGCAGAGTCTACCTATATTTTGTCTATTATTATTTAAGGGTTACAAATTTTGAACAGGAATGTCTTCGATATGCATCATTTTCAAGATTTTTCTCAGGGTTATTGTAGCTTCTTATCATCCTATTATATTGCTTTTTCATGGCTCACTTGTTTGTTATTCCTATGTCAGACCTCGACCTACCCCTACCAAATCTTCTAGCTCTGGTGTTTCATCCCTTGGTTCTTTATTCAATATGTTTATTGTGTGTAGTAGAGATAAGTTCAATTTTTCCTTTAAGACCGACCATTCTTTTGATCCGTTTGCCAATAACTTTTTCAACCCATAAACTATTGTGCCACCATCCACTGCCCCTTTTGATACTGGACAATCTTCTCACTGTGGTGTTCAAGGAAATGATGATACTCGAAAGGGAGGTAAAGAGTGTTGATCTCGTTTATGTCTTTTTTACTTTTAGTTATTTCCTATTTCTTTAGTTTATTTTTGAACTTCTTTGTGTAAAATAAAGTTTTTTTTAATGAGAATGAGTTTGATGTTGTTCTTTCATCTTTTCTCTAGTTCCTTTTGGTTATTTATCCATTTTAATTCTATCTATTGTATTGCATTTTTATTAGAACTATTGAATATTTGTATTCCTTATTTCCTTTATATAGGGGTGTTCTTTTAACTTTCAGTGTCAAAAAATGAGAAAAGTTTATGTGGACAACTAAGTGTTTTTACCATTTTATGTGTTTCATGGGTGATAAGTGAAGCATTACACTACATCTGTATGACTAACTTTCATGCATGCAAAAGGATTGTTGCATTAAGTCAGAGGGAGTTGTGTACTTTTCTTAAGTTGGTTGCTTATCGATGTTCACACGTGTAGGGTAACACGATATATGGTTAGATTGCATATTATTTCTACATGATATGTTCTGAGGTATGAGTTTGTTTTGTGTGCTCAAGTTACAAGTGTAAAATGAAGTCTTTGTGCTTCATGTGTGTTGTATGCAGTGGTACTATGTTCCTTGTTTTTCAGAGTAACCAAGGATTGGATGAGTTGATACATGAAGATGGATAGAGCACACAAGTTAGATGCACTTGGTGTAGGTGTGTCTTTTGAGTTTTGGTATGAGTCGATGTTTTGTTCATGAGAATAAAAATCTTTTGGTATATTCATAATCCTCTCATGAAAAATGTGATTATGTATTTAGTTGTATAATATTTTGACACATAAAGCTAAAGGAGGAGAATATAAGTCCTATTGTACTCAAGTTCTATGTGTTGGCTTCCCATGTATAAAACACGTTGTCTGTTTATTTTTAATCAATGTTTTGTCTTCCTCTATGTAAGGTTATTTACTATGAATCAACAATGCACACACGCATAGTTAGGATCACTGTTATTAAAAACATGTTTTCACACACCATGAGGTTGGTTGTTTTCAGTATGCATGTTAGGTCAAGAGTGATGGATTTTGGCTCATTTTGGGTGTGGGTATTTATGGATATTACTCGATATTTTTGGAAATAAAAAAAAATATTTTTTAGTACCTCACTACCATGTTTGGCAAGATGACTAGTGAGGTGGCTGGAGAGGTGGCTGGCCAAGTCTATAAATACCCCCACTTCTCTCAACTCTTTACCCATGTTTTTAGTGCCGAAACTCTACCAAAATTCCTACTGAGATTTATATAAGTTTTAAATCATTTTGGAGAGCTTACTTTAGAGTATAGGTCATTCAGTGAGTTTACTTATCAAATCATAGTATATGTGCTTACGTGATTTGACAGTGTGTCTTCCATACATAATTTGAGTTATGTGGAGGATAGTGTGTCCTTCGATACCCTTAAGATCGAGAGGGATCCTTAGGTTGTCTCATTCTATATATTTCATGATACTAGTATGTGGGCTACTAATTACACCATATTTGGGGGTGTTGGCTAAGAAGAATAGCTGTGAGTTTGTGTCGAAATAGGTCATTGTGGAAGTAGCAAGCAAAAGTAGCAATAGGCAATTTGAACAAAGGTCTTAGTTGATAAAAGTAATAGTAGTTTTATTTCATTCATATTTGTAACTGTTTTATTGATTAATGAACTATTTTTTGCTAAGTGATTGCCTTAAGCAACCCGAGGATGTTATCACATAAATACGATCTCTATGTGGGTCTACCTTGTTAAATCGTTTGTTGTGCATGATCCATTGTTGTGTTAGTACAATCTGAGTTTAAGGTGTGTATGTTACAATATATTGTAGCTTAAACTCTAATTAGAAAGAGTTTATTACTTCTTACCTTCTCCTTGGTATATAATATATATTGTTAAAAGGTGAAAGAGTCCATAACCTAGTATATGATTAGGGTAAGGAGAAATAATCTCCTAAATGACTCATCCCTAACTCGCAAGAAACATAACAATATGACACTTATACAGTTCACACAACAGAAGCATAGAATCGCAAAAAGTAGAAAATTGTTAATCAGTGATATTATAAATTAATAGCAAAAAGAAAATAAACAACAAATTCATTCTAATTAGAATTTATGCTTTAATATGTTGACACATATACACATGAAACTTAGATTATACTAACTCAACAAGTGATAATGCATAACACTCGATATAACGAGGTAAACCCATATAGTGACTCTATATATATGGCAACATCTTCGAGTTTCTTAAGGCAATTACTCAATAATAAATAAATCACTAAACAAAAAACAAATTACAATTCTAATAGATAATAAAATCACTATTATATCTATCAGCGGGTACCTCCATCTTAATTGCCTATTGTTGCTCTTTACTTGTTGCTTCTGCAACGATATGGTTCAACACTCAAACCCAACTATCCTCCATAACCAATACCACCCAATATGGTGTGATTGGTAACCAAATATCAGTAAGTGGAATTGTATCAACTTACAACCTTACAGGACACACAGTCCACTACTAATGTCTAATTGCGTACATGAGACACACATCAAATCACGTACTAACATAGAAAAAGATTTGATTATAAACCACACTAAACGATCTACACTCAAATATAATCTCACCAAAATGATTTCTAAAATCGATATAAATCTTTGGATGAATTTTGGCAGAGTTTTGACACTAAAAAAATGGGTAAAGAAAAGAGAAATGAGTGGGGTATTTATAGCACTCGAAATTGCCATCTCGCTAGTCACCTTCTCACCACCTTTCCATCCCTTATGGAAGCTCACAGGTGAGCTTGTTGAAAAGGTGTTTAAAAATTTTTTGTTTCCAAAAATGTCGAGTAAAATCCACAAATACACGTACACGAAACATGCCAAAAACCATGAGTAACAACATGATCACAAGCAGAAAATCACCACTCTCAATCGTGCATGCACACTATAAAAACCAACCCCGTGATTTGTGTAAACATGCTTCCATAAAAAGTGTACCTAACTATGTACATGTGTGAATTACTGATTCACAGTAACCAACCTTACACAGAGGAACATAGATACACTAAGTAAAGTAAAATAGACATCATGTTTTGTACATAGGGAGCCAACATACAGACAAAGGTACAACATGACTTACATTCTCCCCTTTTGGCTTTCCATGTCAAAACAATGCACAACGAGATATATAAACTTATCAAGCATGAAAGGATCATGAAGAAGTCCTAAAGTTGTTTATTCTAACGAACAACACAATGACACGTACCAAAATCCAAAAGACATACCTACACCAAGTGCATCCATCTTGTGTGCTCTATCCATCTTCATTTATCAACTCATCCAGCTCTCACTATGAAACATGAGGGTTTCAACACCACATCATCATGCAAATTAGAAGCACAAAAACTTCACTCTGCACTTGTAATCTGTACACATGAAACAACCACATACCTTATGAATGTATTTTACAGAAACAATGTGTAGTCAAACCAAAAATTATCGTGTTATCCCTATACACACCAATAGGCACAAACATAAGTAAAAATGCATAACTCTCCCTGACTTTATGCAACACTCTCCCTGAATGCATGCAAGTAAGAGAAAAATATGTAGTGTAATCATACACTAATAACCCACTTAATACACAACAAGGAAAAACACATAGTCATGCATATAAACTTCTCCCCATTTTTGACACTGGATGTCAAAGGAATACCCATAAATGAGAGAGAAAAGGCATACACAATAAGAAATACCAATGCTTCTAAGGAAAAATACATAGAGAAGCACTGAGACATTAGTAGGGTAGAAGCATGCAACATACAATAAACAAAATGCATGGGCAACCAAAGTTAAGTACAGATAGAAAACATCTCAGTCTACCTAAGAAAACATATGTCATGCATTCCAATAACCGTTCCTAGGAAATGAATGACAAGCAAGAAGCATATAAGAAGGAAGCAGAAGTGGGGAAACACATAGGTAAACATGTAAAACCGGAGATTGCATACAATGCATATTACATGTCATACTAACAATCCCATTTATGCATGGTTCATATAGTGTGACACTAAAGAGACAGAAGCACCATATGAATGTACATTATAACAAAAACTCATAAATAAAACAAAAAACATGAAGTAAAACAAACACACAGCTCTCTCCCTAAAAGTATGCATGTGATTCAATAATTATATTATGCATTCTACTCACAAACAACCCTAACACAAAAGCACCTACATATAGTAGATAACATGAAACACAGAATGAGGGAAGAGAAACAAAACATGTTCAAAAATCAAAGGGTCCATAAAGAATAAAAATACATTCAACACAAATATCCATATGTCAATCAATCCATGATGCATTCATATAAGAGTATGACTAAATTTTTGATGTCATGCACATTGTGTGATATGTAAATTTTTTTTACTCTATATTCAATTATGATATACCTATGTGAACCAAACAAATCAAAATATACACTCCAGTTGAACCAAGCTTTATATATCCACAATTAGTCTTTCTCTCTAATAATGTAAGTGCTAGCCTAGAAGAAATCAATAGGTCTTTTCAAAGTTTGTAGTGATAGGCCGAGGTAAGTGTAGGGAAAATAAGCCATTTAGGTTCAAGCACACCTTTGTTGAAGTGGTCAGCAAACAATTCATGTCCATGATAGAAATACCCTCATGCATGGGTTCTTTTTTCTTTACTTCTCAAACATCAACCAAAGAAGTTGTGAGAATAGTACACATAATTTAGATGTTTATGCAACACATTCTTAACAAACTTAAAATCTTTTCACTATTCTTTTCTTTTCTCCTTCCTTTTGTTTTTCAATCAAACAAATCTCAAGACTTCATTTTTTTATATTTTTCTTTTCTTCATCATTTTCTCCTCCCTCCCTTTTTTAATATGATCATCAAACATTTTTCAACCTTTTCCTTTTTTTTTGATAAAAACCAAGAGGGTACACTAGACATTCCCAAAGCATACAAGCTCAACAAAAGGTGTAAAAGGTAAGTGAGAATAAATAATTGGGCTAAGCCAGTGATTAGGTGAAAAGAAATGAATGGATACTAGAATGACTCAAAGAGGAAAGACTAAGGATATGAGAACAATGATGGTAAGAAAGGATCAAACTATACAACGAAGGCCTACGTCCTTTTTCTATATAAGTAGCACCTAGAATTTTGCCTCGAGAGACACTAAAAGTAGATTCTAGAGCTTTTTTGAGAAATACAAATCATCAAAGTAGGAGATTCATACAAGCTTCTCAAAATAACGAAACAAATTCACAAAGTTATGCCATGTGTAAAAGAAAAATATATTTGAGATAAGACAAACAAGAAAAATTTAGCCATACATGCTTTCATGAAATACACATGACAAAGCATGCACACTTCAATTCATGTCAAAAACATACCAAACATATATCAATATAATCCCTCTAAAATTCATTTTATATGCTATAGATTAACAAAGATAGTAAACTGTCAATCTCATAGACATAGAACAAAGACTAACAAGAGATATGATAAGAAAGGATTCCAAGCATATTAAAACCCAAAAATAAGAGGAAAGTGTCTCAAAAGAGATAAATAGAAAAAATCACATTATCGCTAGTCATAAGAAAGAAAGAAACTAACTAACTAGTGAACAACATAGGAAATAATCCAAAAAGAAAGTAGAAACATGGGATGCTACAAAAACCACTTAGCATGAGAGAAAGACAAAATTTCCAACATAGAAACACAAGACATGCTCAAATAGTAACAACAACATAGACAATAAGGGCACCAACTAAACACATAAGTTTAGATAAAACATTGTATTTATGTTAATAATCCTAAAAATAGATAAATAGTCTATATGATAGACAAATGCACATGGAAAACTAGGTGCACATGTTAACAGTCCTAAAGATAGATAATGATCTATATGACATGCTTGTACAATCATCATAATTAACTTCAATGAAACAACTATAACACAGTAGAAGGATATGAAGGAAAAAGGTGGACAGTGATCGCCACACAAATTATGTGTGCAATGAATACGGAAGTATACATATCGTAACAAGTAATATAATGATAAATAAAGATCGTTCTCACGGAGATTATTTTTTTAGAAACTAATTTTTAAAACTAAAAATAATAAAAATCAATTTTTTTGGTGTTTTTATATCTTAAGAAAGAAAAATTAAAATAACTAAAAGTAAATAGCAATAATTAATTAAATCAGATTTTGTGACTAAAAAGATATATGAGAAAATATATAGGAATACTTAATCCCCCAATTTTCTAAACATGTGAATCGCTAAAATCCCCCCAATATAATATCAATTAATTACATGATTAATTGAATCTAACCTATCATGTATTCCTCTCTCAAGTAAATTATATACCATATAGTAATTAATTTAATCACACTCTCATGCCAATTAAATTTCATACTACTCATTAAGTTCATCAATTATGGATCACATACATAAGAATCGAACATCTCTGCCTAGAAACTATGCATGCTATTTAATCAAGACAAACAATTAAATAATTCTCTCAAACGTATTTAATTGCCTCTATAGATAAATTATTAGTCAAACAATTAATAGCATAAAAATAAGATTAAATAATATAATTAAATTAATATTATAATTGAGAAAAAATATTAGATTATCACATGGTGAAAATTGGGTTCATAAGATCCCTAGATTAATAAATTAATTACATATAATTGTGATCATAAAACTCATATTTTTCATAAAGAAAGACATAAAATTAATAAAGAAAAGAGTATAAAAAAATACAATCAATCTCTTGAATTGTAGAATTAATTTCCTCTTGAATCTCGACTAAAGATGTGTCATTTCTTCAATTTTTCTATATTTTCCCCTCTTTTTAACTCTAAAAAGTAACCAAAATTATGCTAATGGAGGTTAATTAGGGTTTATGGAGTGATTAGGGGCTTAAATAAAGCTCAGGTGCGATCTGGACCGTCCGATCAATTTCAAATCAAGGGCTACGATCAAAACAAGCAAAATTGATAGTTTCAACCAATCACAGTGCGACACGTGGCATCAAAAATTCATTGGGCAAATCAGGGAGCGACCTGTGGTAGGGGAGACTGGTCAGAGTCAATGCTCACCGAGTCAAAAACACGTGGCGTGATGTGATTTGCAAGAATGGATGGCGTAACGCACGGGTGGAATGTGTAGAGTAATGGCGTTGTGACACATGTCATGGCATGTTGACCGATTTTCAAACTCGGATTGAACATCGTGCTGACATATGACACGTGTTTCGTCCTCCTCACACGCGATGCAACGTGATTCACTCTCCATACTTGTGTGGCATCCGAGTGGCTTGCCCAGTCAGTTCCTCTACTTACGTGACATATCATATGGCAGCTTCTAACAGATGCCAAAAAATTCCAAAAATTATATTTTCACCCATTTTCACTAAAAAGTATATATTTTAATTTTTTTTATCCATAACAATACTATTTATTAAATAAAACAAGTAAAAGTTATATAAAAAAAGTACGCTAATGACTCTATTTTCATAGAGTCATCAGGCAGATGCTAACAATGGATAAACAGGGAAACAACACCAAACATGTTAGGTATAGGGATAAAGAAACTAGTAAAACAAGAGACTAACACACTATATGACATAGCATATGCATGATAAGGCAGCAGAAAACATAATCTCAATACTTTGACTATATGAAGAACATATGGCATAATGCGTATACAAAAAGCCATAGAGTAAGAAGTAGACAATATGTATGATAAACACACATAAGGAATAAGTCAAAGCAACTAGCATATGTGAAAACTAGTAAAAGATCATCCAGAAAGGAAATAATAAGCGAAGGAAGATAAGAAGAGTCAAACGTAAAAACACAAACAAAATGACACATATTCACATACAAAAGAATCACAACCAAAGAGAGGAAGGAAATAATCAACTCAATCCCAACATATCACCCAAAAATAGTGATGGAATAACATCCCTCCATTTAAAGAATTTGTGAGGGGTAAAAAAACTAGGAGATAGCCTCTACTTCATATAAGTATGAGGAGTATATGAAACTTGTGGTTTGTTTTGTTTAAAATCTCTATAAAATCTAGACAAGTCATCTATATAAACAAGGCAAGATAGAATTTTTAAAGATTTTTTTATTTTCACATTGTACCTCAAGTGCTTAATGAAACCTGCTTGAACATGATCAGATGAGCCATAATAGCTACATCTAGACAAAGAAGGCAAGAGTGAACGAGGTGAATTACTCTGAGATGAACTCCTCACATATTTGGGACACTATCTAGCAAGATGGCTACTAGTACCACAAATATAGTAGGTATAATAAGTGGAATTAGAGAATATATGTCCCTAACATGGAGGAGTTGTATGCGAAGGAGAGAAAGAAAGGGTACTCACGTTAATTTTCAAATAAGGATGAGAAGTTAATTTTTCGTAATGAAGTCTTATATGCATGAGTTCAATATAGTGTTGACAAGTAGGGATAGCAGTAGGTAGAAGTAGTAGACCATTACTAGAGCGACAAAAAGTGTTAGCCTTAGGTGAATGGTTCACCTTGCTAGAAGACCCAACCGGAACTTGATAACAGACTTACCTTCAAGGGAAACAACACTTGACTTCAACTTAGAATCTTGATTAGTAGACTTAACAAACTTAGGAGAAGTAGAAGTATAAATGCCTTCATTATACTTGATACCATGTTTATCAACACATGACTTTGTGTTAATGATAATTTCACTTAATTTTTGAGAACTATTAATCATTTTGTTGACAGTAGTGGAAGAATGAGCTAGTTCTTTTTCACTCACGTAGATTTTATTTTTTAAAATTTACAATCAACTCTTTCGTTTCCTTTAGGAAATATTCCAAGTAAGTTGTTGAATTGTTGAGAATACTAACTCTTTCATTCATATGTTTCACTTCAGCTTTTTTCTTAGTGAGAGCATAAGTTAGATACTCCTTGTCACTTTCAAGGAAAGTTATCTGCTTCTTCAATTGGTCAATATAATCCTTTTGACCATTCAAGGGATCATGATTAATATATAATATAGTATGTTTATTAGTGGTGGAACACTTCAATTGTTCATCAAGTATCTTCATCTTCTCGAGATTTGCATCAAACTTTTCTTGCAAATCTAGATGTCTCTTTTGAATGACCTCACACATATTAGTAAGATCATGTTATTGATCATCAATTGAGGTCTTTCTTTCCTCAAGAGTTTTCTCTAGAGCATTTGTCTCGCACACCTTTTTATCCAAGCTTTAAAAAGCCTTTTTAGGGCTTTTTTGATTTAATGTGCTCCAACAAGAGTGCATTGTAAAAGTCAAGTAATTGTTTTTGCTTATCATCATCACCAGCTTTAGATTTAACCTCTTGAACATCTAAGATAGTAGTTGAAGGATCAATAGAACTACCTAAGCATCTAAGGCTAGAAAATTAGTGTTATCCTTATCATCACTACTGGTACTGTCCAAAATATAACCTCAACCTTCATCGTGCATTTTTGTTTCTAAAAACAATTTGATGTAAAGTGGCCAAGCTTCTCACATTTGAATCATTTGACCTTGATTAAGTACCCTTTGTTAGGATTCTCAAATTAATTATCTATGTCATCAATAACTTTTATAGTTTTTAAGCCTTTAGAGCTTGAATTAGCTTTTCCAATACCCCCAAAAGAAGGTTTCTTCTTCATGAAATTTTTAGTATATCTTTGGGAAAGTAGAGTCATTTCCTCCTCATCAAGATTATAATCATCATTACCAACAACTATGGAAAAAACATCTTCACTCGGACCACTATCCTTTGATGTCTTGAGCGTAAAGTTCTTTCCCTTCTTGGAAGCAGATTGCTCTTATCTTGCTAATATGTGATTTGGTTCGAAGACTTACAAGTCACCAACTAATTCGTTAGCAGAAAGTTTACTAAGATTTTACATAGACTCAAGCACGGTATCTTTGGCATGAAAATGATAGGGTAGGATAGCGATGATTTTCTTAATATACTTTTCTTCACTAATAGGTCTACCCAAGTTAGAGAAACAATTAACAATGTTTGAAAGATATGCATATAAAATGTCAAAAGTTTCATCCTCTTGCATGATATAGAGTTCAAAATATCTCTTCAACTTTAGAATTCTAGATCTTTTTATAGCTGAAGTGTCTTTATGAGTGGTTTCTAGAATGTCTCATGCTTGTTTTGAAGATGTACAACTCTGAATTCTTCTAAATTCATATGGTAAAAGGCCTTGATAATTACATAGTCTCTTGCTATTCCATTCATATTCCTTACCCTCATCTTTAGTCCACTCACTCATGAGTTTAGGAATCACAATTTTATTAGGTAGGGTTTTTGTTGGATATGTCTAGCCATTCTCAAAAAGAAACCATACTCGGTCTCCGTGGGACCATAAAAGGCCTTCATTTGTAATTTCTAATAGGTATAGCTAAGCCCATTAAAAATTAGAGGTCTACCTACCTTACCTCCTTCTTCCAACTCTATTAGATAGAATGTATATGTGTGAAAATGCTAACTAATAGAATCATCATCAGGGTGGTTAAGCCTAAAAGGGTGCATCGGCTCTGATACAAGTTAAAAGAGTCCACAACTTAATATATGACTAGGGTAAGGAGAAATAGTCTCCTAAAGTACTCGACCCTAACTCATAAGAAATATAATAGTATAACACTTATATAGTTCACACAGAAGAAGCACAAAATCATAAGAAGTATAATATTAAAAGTAGATAACTATTAATCATAGATATAATAAATTAATAATTAAAGAAAATAAACAACAAATCCTTTCTAATCAGAGTTTATGCTTTAGTATGTTGAGACATTTACACACTAAACTTAGATTATACTAGCTTAACAAGTGATCGTTCATATTACTCGATATATTGAGGTAAACCCATATAAAGATAGTATCTATATAGGAACATCCTTAAGTTGTTTAAGGCAACTAATCAGCAGTAAATAATTCATTAAATAGTAAATGAGTTACAACTCTAATAGTTAGTAAAACCACTATTACCTCTATTAGTAGGAACCTCTGTCCTAACAGCCTACTGCTGCCTTTACTTGATGCTTTAGCAACAATATGGTTTAACACACGAACCTAGTTGTTCTCCATAACCAATACCACCTAATGAGGTGTGATTGGTAACCAAAGATCAGAAACTAGAAGTGTATCAACTTACAATCTCATAGGACACACAGTTCACTACAAATTTCAAATTATGTAAGGGATACACATAGTCAAACCACGTACTCACACAAAAAATGATTTGATCATAAGCCACATTGAATGACCCACACTTAAATATAATCTCACCAAAATGACTTCTAAAATAGATATAAATCTTGGTGTGAATTTTGGTAGTGTTTTGACACTAAAAACATGGATAAAGAAAAGAGAAATGAGTGGGGTATTTATAGCACTCAAAGTTTCCACCTCGTCAACCACTTGTGGTGAAGTCCCTGGTGAGCTTCATAGTGAGCTTATTGGTAAGGTGAGTAAAACATTATTTTTCCCCAAAAATTCCAAGTAAAATCCATAAATATCCATACCCAAAATAATCCAAAAACCACAAGTAATTAGGTTGGCGAGTAAGCATGCATGCAAGCCAAAAACCAACACTCTCAACCTAGCATGCACATTACAGAAACCGACCCTATGGTATGTGTAAACATGTTTGCATAAAAATGTATCTAATTATGTACGTGTGTAAATTATTAATATGTATTAACCCACCTTACATCGAGGAACATAGATACACTAAGTAAAGTAAAATAGAGACCATGTTTTGTACACTAGAATCCAACACACAGACACAAGTACAACAGAATTTACAAAATTTATCTACTTATTTGATATTATATTACTTGTGTTTCTACTGCATTTTCTATTTTAATGTTCACTATTCTATTTGTGCTAGTTAGGATTGAGTCATTAAATAGTCTGTATTTTCTTACCTTGGTAGTGTATTGGATCATAGACTCTTTTAAGAAATATGATATAGTTTTTAAAAACCATTTTGAGAGAGAATGCACAAATAATGCAAGATGAATAGAATGGTTGTGGTTAAATAAAACAACAAGCATTAGGTTATTTAAATAGGGAAATTAAAACCCTAAAGCTACATCAAAAGGTAATGACCCTTCTACCTATAAAAGATTTAATAGAGTAGTTTTAAATAAGGACAATATGGTAATTTACAAGTTTAGCTTGAGAAAACAAAATGATTTCTAATTGAAAACATACACACTCGATCGATCTAAATGAGACTTAATCAATCAAACCAATAGCTCAATTGATCAACATCCTTTTCGATTAATCCAACAATGATTAACAAAAACTTGAGAAAGGTAGATCAAACATAATCGTTCATCGATTGATTTAGACTCTCAATTGATGGATCATAGCTTTGATCAATCTATTCCATTTAGAATTCAATCCAAGAGAAACTAGATTGTTTATGATCAATCCTAGATTGATCTAACGCTTCGATCAATCAACATATATACCATATTTTGTATAGTTAAAAGGAAGAATCAAGTGTTACAAGAGATGAAATGAGTCATACTACATGAAAAGAACATTTCAAAGAAGTTTTGGACCGAAGCTGTAAGTACCTTATGCTATATAGTGATTCGTGTCTATTTACACCTAGGTACAAACAAAACTTTCTATGAGATCGTGAGAATTTAGGTAAATTTGACTTTAGATGCGATAAATGTATTTTCCTTGATTACTCATTAACAAGTCATTGCTTTTAGAGTCATTAACTTAAGAATTAACATTGTGATGGAGTCTATCAATTATTTTATAGATGATGCAGGTACTAATACTCCAATCATTGATGATAAAGATGACCCTTTGGTTATAAGTTTATCTACTAAGGGACAAAATGATGAAACACAAGACATTGAAAAGATAGAATTTGAGATTGATGAAGAAACAGGCTTGGATGATGAGGATACCATTCCTAACACTCCGATTCAAAAATTGACAAGTATTACCAAAAACCACCCTATTGAGAACATCATTGGTGACCTAAATCCAAGCATGGTAACTAGAAAATGACAAGTAAGTGAGGTAACTCATCTTTCTATATTTCCCAATTAGATGAATCTTGGATAAATGCTATGCAGGAAGAGTTAGATCAATTCCCTAGGAATGATGCTTGGACATTCATACCTAGACCTAATGACAAGAATATCATAGTAACTAAATGGGTATTTAAAAATAAATATGATGTTGTAACTTAAATTTATTATTTTCTATCAATAGTTAATTCTATAATTGATTATGAGTGATTTAAAATCCCTATACATGGATTGTATTATTTAATGAGATATACAATATTCTATTCATCTATTCCTTTTGATTTTGTATTAATTCTCAGTTTAAGTCTTTGTATGAATTTTTTATTATTATTTAAGTGCACAATTAAATAATCAAATTAGTTTATCGTTAAATCACTTTAGTTGATTGGGTACTTGATCACTTGATCCATTTAAATCATTAATGATAAACTACTTGCAATGAGAATTAATACTCAAGATAATTAAACCGAGCTTGTGTGTTTAACCTTGATCCAATTTGCTTCTTAAAATTAAATGTTTTTGATAAATTAAATTTAGAGAACTTATTCTAGGTTGTCTATTATAAAGAGTTTAAATTAAGAGTTTTTTTAATTCAATGAATAGGTAAGAATAGATAGAAACTTTCACGCTTATGAATTTATCTAAGTTGGTATAATTAAAAGAACGGGAGATTAGGATATATTTTTATTAATTTACAATACATACTAGTTGTGGATAATGATCATACAATCTTTCTTTTATTTAAATATTTATCATAATCTTTATAGTTGTTTATATCCTTATTAATTTTTAATTGTTAAATTTAAATTTTTTATTACAAAATTAAGACCCCATGTCAATAAATAGTGTAAAGACTATGAGTGTTGGCTATTTTCGTGGACAAAATATTTACTTATAAATTTGTTTTTAGGCCTACTATCAAGTTTATAAAGAACAGCCGAACAAATGTTCAAGTTCCAAATATCCGAACTTCAGGTATGTCTTTTATAATTACGACACATAGAATTTCATTTATATATTTAATAGTACATGTTCATAAATCTAAAATTATTTTTGGTGCTTAAATATTTTTTATGTGTCTTAATATTTTTTAAGATGTGATTTAAAAATATAAATATTTTTTTAAGGCTTTGAATGGGCTTTGAAAAAATTAAGCCCAAAATGCATTTAAATCTAATATTATTAGGTATTATTATTATCTATAAATATTGATACATTAGGGTTGCTGCATTATCGTGGAGAATAGAAAAAGCTACCGAAAAGCAAAATTGAAAAAGAAAAAAAAAGAAACTCTAATCGGTGTGGGAAAGGAAGAATATATATATACTTAATATATATGTGATGGAGGCTAATATACATATATGTATATGATTCGGTCAGAGCACTTTAAAGACTTCATAAAGGTAATATAATATATACATATTTTGCAGAATTCAGATTCATAAAAGCTATATATGTATATATATGGTAGACTTTGGAATTATATATAATTAATATATATTAATTTTTTTAATTAATTTAATTCCTTTGGATTAGATATTTAAATATTTAGATTAAATAATATTATGAGTAATCATGATTATTTGATTTGAGTATTAAATTTTAAGGAAGTTATTTTTTATTGAATTTGTACTTAATCTTTTTGCCCTAGAATATTCTAGTTGATTTGATTTAAGTGATATATGTTTTGAATCATCTAATTAGGATTATTAATTGTTAAATCCATTCTAGAACACACACGGGCACTTGTGTTTTTTGTGCTAACATTTTTGCAGTTCATTTGTGAACGATCTGATTGGCGGGGAGCTTATTGGAACGTTTGTCTGGAAACCACTCACGCTAATATTGGAAACTGTAAAAATAGAGTAGGGGCTCGTAAGTAAAGTACATTGCGGAAGTATCCTAGGGAGGGTAGCATGAGACCGAGTTTGTACTTGAACATTTGATTTTCATAGTGGAAAGTTAGGTGGTCCGGTGGATCAGTGGTTTTCCTCTTAGGTCATGTTTGTGGCCTAGGTTGTTTCCACCTAAAAATATCGTGTGTTATTATTTTATTTCCGTACTTAATTTTATACACGATTACATGTCTGGCCGCTTTGTTTAGGTTATTAAATTATAAACTTGATAAAAATTAAGAATAACCTATTCACCCCCCTCTAGGTTAATCAGGTCCATATTTTATAAACTTTCAATTGGTATCAGAGCCGACACTAGACACACTTAGTGAGATTGATCTTTAGGGACGCACACACTTACTTATGGACTAAATGAAAGAAGGTGGGTCATCTGTTAGACCCCCACTCTTTGATGGGTTTAATTACCCTTATTGGAAGGCTCACATGCAAGCCTTTCTCAAACAAGATGAAAAAGTCTGGGATGCTATTCTTGATGGTTGGGAACCACCTTCTGTAATGAAATATGGTGTAACAATCATAAAGCCAAGAAGAGACTGGACCACTGAAGAACGCACCCTTAGTGGGGCAAACCAAAAAGGTCTAAGCTCAATATTCGCTGCAGTGTTGATGGATGAGTTTCGTCGCATTTCCGACTATGAGACTGCTAAAGATGCATGGAATGCACTTGCTCTTGCTCATTAAGGAACTTCCCAAGTAAAACAAACAAAATTGAGATTGCTAACATCTGAGTTTGATTCTATTAAAATGAGCAACAATGAAACTTTTGGTCAATTCTATGCTCGCTTCTGTGATATCACTAATGCTTGTTCTAACCTTAGTGAGAAAATTCCACAACCTATACAAGTGTGCAAACTCCTAAGCTCTTTAACAGCTGACTATAAGATGAAATTTACAGCGATAGAGGAAAGCAAGAATGTAGACACACTAAAAATTGATGAACTTGTTGGGTCAATTCAAACCTATGAGCTTTCTCTTGATCCATCCAAGAAAATTACGGATGTGGCATTCAAAAGCTCCAAAAAGGACATCTCTGATAGTGATGATGATATGAATGATGAGTCACTAGTCTTATTAGCATGAAAATTTAAGAAGTTCATAAAGAAGAAGGATCAATAGAATAATCATTCCAACAAGGAACAATCCAGTCGTTCGAATGACTGAAAGTCAAGGGAAATCAAGTCTCCTAGCCTTGATGGTAAGAAAAGTAAGCCCACTAGTCCTCAATGCTTTACTTGTGGGGGATTTGGTCATATTTCTACAGATTGTGCTAACAATAAAAAGAAATTTGGAAAAGCCTTTAATGCTACACTCAGTGACACAAAAAGTGAGCAGGACAATGCTAGTAACTTAGAGGATGATGACACTAATTATTGTGCCTTCACCGCAACTGCCAATGCACATCACAATGACTCCGACCTTAGCTCGGATGAAGAAAATGAGGAAGTAAACTCTTCTCTCTTACTGTCTAAGTTTAATGTATCGAATTATGAGGAACTATTCATGGATTGTCTAGGTGCTAGGGAAGAGAGAGATAAATTGCTTGTGGAAGTAACTAAACTTAATGATATCATCAATGTTCACAAAACAAATTCCTCTAACCTAGAGAAAGAAAAAAGGAATTGTCTGATCATATTAATGCTTTGAATTTGAGACTTGCAAAAACCATTGAGGAAAACAAAAATCTCAAGCAAGAACTTAGTATATTGCTAAAGAAACGATGAAGAATTTGACCATTGGTGCTGAAAAATTAACCAAAGTCCTAGACTATGGAAAGCCACATGGAGATAAGAGAGGTCTTGGATACATAGATGAACAATCAACACCTTCATCATCCAAAACTCAATTTGTAAAACCCACTATTGCTCAGGCAGGGAAGGTAGTTTTTGCACCTTATCATTCTAAGAAAATTCAGTTTGTTCCTATCTGTCATCATTGTGGTAGGAAAGGACATATTAGACCCAAGTGTAGATTTCTTTATACTTATGATTCTATCACGAATACAAATGTTTCTAAAACACCTCAAAAAATTTCAAAATGTAAAGTTTTTACTACAAGAACTACACAAAAAGAGGAATATAAGAAACCAGTAACTCAAATGTCCAAAATTAAAAAAGGATGGGTTAAGAAATCTGAGTTGCACTGCTTTGTGGCCCATATATCATTTAAAGTTAAATCAAATACCGCTTGGTATTTTGATAATGGATGCTCTAGACACATGACAGGGAATCGTTCTTTGTTTAAAACCTTTAAGGAATACAATGAAGGGACAGTTACCTTTGGTGATGGTAAAACATCTAGAATTATTGGAAAAGGCTCTGTTCAAATAGAGGGTATCCCTAAACTTGATGAAGTTTTATATGTGGAAGGACTTAAGGCAAACTTGATTAGCATAAGTCAAATATGTGATAGTGATTTTAATGTGTAATTTACAAACAATCACTGTATTGTAACAGATCAAAATGGTGAATGTATGATTAAGGGAATCAGATCACATGACAATTGTTATTGTATTGATACATCACCCACAGTAACATGTAACCTAACAAGTAAAACTTAGAGCATTCCCATTCTCTTGAATAGATAACACTAAAGAGTGTTGTACTACTTACTATCTAGGACTATAAATAGTTGGAGTGATATGAAATATTCTTCCTGGGGAAATATTTTTTAGCTTCTAGGGCCACCTAAACAAGAAAAGAAATTTGTGGTATTCAGTTGTACAATGGGGAAAATTTATATGAGTATTGGGAATGGTTCAAGAAATTATGTGCAAGTTGCCCTCATCATTAAATAATTGAGAAGCTCTTAATCCAATGCTTATTTAAGGGATTGATACCCATGGACCGAAGCATGATAGATGTAGTAAGTAGTAGAGCTTTTGTTAATAATACTCTTAAATTTGTAAGGAATTTGATTGCCACTATGGCTAGAAATGCTCAACAGTTTGGCACCTACTCCAACCTACCACAAAAGTTCAATAAAGTGGGAGTTTCTAATAATATTGAACTACAATTGAACACCCTCACTTCAATTTGCAATAATTAGCGATCAAATAAGTTAAAAATTGTGGAATTTTCACTGCCATTGGACACCCAACAAATATGTGCCTTACTATTCAAGATCCTAATATTGAATAAGAAAATGCTATGAAAGGATACTAAGGATAGAAAAGGCAAAAGTATGATCCCTACTCTAACACTTCCAATTTTGGATGGAGGAATCACCCTAACTTTAGCTATTTTGGAGATAATCAAGCAATTACTCCTAGTAATCCACCAGATTTTCCTTTTGCAAGAGGCCAACAACCTTATCAAGTGAGAACATATAATCCTCCTCCAACTCACTATAAATCTTTAAAGGATTTGATGAGTATGATAGCATCCAACATTTCTCATTTCCAACAAAATACTATAAGTTCCAACAAAACTTGATCAAGTTTCAGTAAGACACAAAATCTACTTTCAAGAACCTTGAAAATGGATTTAGTCAATTAGCTACTATTATTGTGAGATTATAAGCACAAGGGTATAATAAACTTTCCTATCATCCAATGGTCAATCCTTGGAAAAATTCCAATGCTATGTCATTGAGAAGTAGTAAGCAACTTGAAGAAGCTCACAAGAAACAAACCAAAGAAAATGAGACCAAAGGATAAGCTAATTCAAGAACAAACAAACAATTCTGACAAATTGAAAAACAAGGCCAAAAAAAGGAAGAAAATCAACTACCTAAGGTACAATCTAAAGTTTCAATTTCTACTTATGAACCCCATATTCCTTTTCCTAACAAGTTTACAAAATCTAAGAAGGAGACATACGAGCAAGAAATCTTGGAAACTTTTTTAAAATTATAAGTTAACATTCCATTGTTGGATGCCATCAAGCAAGTACAATGCTATGATAAATTCCTCAAGAAATTGTGCACCAACAAGTGGAAGCTCAAAGGCTATGAAGTGGTGAGAGAAAATGTGTCAGCAGTCTTATAAAAGAAACTTTCACAAAATGCAAAGATCCAGGTAGTTTCACCATACCAAGCATTATAGGTAACACTAAAATTGAAAGAGCTATGCTAGATCTAGGAGTTTCAATTAATGTTATACCTTACTCAATATATTACTTTAAATCTTGGTCCCTTTAAAGAAACTGGTGTAGTTATCCAACTTGTTGATCAATCTAATGCTTATCCAAAGGGAGTTTTGGAAGATGTTTTAGTGTAGGTTAATAAGCTTATCTTCCAAGTTGAATTTTATATGCTTGATATGAGAACTAACTCCACTATTAAGTCCACACCTTTACCTTTTGTTAGACAATTCATGGGAACCGCTCTGAAAAAGATAGATGTGCATATTGGAACTCTAACTATGAAATTTGATGGAGAGGTTATTAACTTCAATATCTTTGAAGCAATGAGTTACCCTAGTGATTATAATTCTTGCTTTTTTTGTTTATGTACTTGACACTTTAGTAAAGAAAATGATTCATGTCAAAAGAGTAGACCTATTGGAGGTTGTCATAAAATATAGTATGATGATTGAATATTTAAGGATGAAGAAGGGGATATTAATAGAGTCACCTCTCTTGATTCTTCTCCAGAGATAAACCTAAGATACAATATTTCCTATATTTCTCTTCCTATATCCAATGAGAAACCGTTTCCCTCCATTGTGTAGGCATCCACCTTAGAGCTCAAACCTCTCCAAGAACATCTCAAATATGTATACTTAGGAAACAAAGACACATATTCCATAATTATAACATCCAAGCTTTCAATTATTCAAAAAAAAGAACCTAATCCATGTTTTGAGAGAATACAAATCAGTGATTGGGTGGACAATTGCTAACATTAAAGGAATCAATGCCTTTATATGCATGCATAGAATATTACTTGAAGATGATCCCAAACTAACAAAAGAACCACAAAGGTAATTGAATCCGCTAATGATATAAGTGGTTAAGAAAGAAGTTACAAGCTATTGGAAGTTGGTTTAATTTTTCCAATATCATATAGCAAGTGGGTCATCCTATTTCAAGTGGTTCCAAAGAAGTCAAGACTTATAGTGGCAAATAATGAGAATAATGGTTTGATTCCTACTCGATTTAAACTAAGTGGCGAATTTACATTGATTTTTGAAAGCTCAATTGTTTGACTCACAAAGATTATTTTTCCTTACCTTCTATTTATCAAATACTTAAGCAATTAGTAGGCTATACTCATTACTATTTTCTTGTTGATTTTTCAGGTTATGATCATACTATCCTTGTGTTACGATACCAAGAGAAAACAACCTTCACTTGCCCCTTTGGAACCTTTGGCCTTTGTCATGTCCCCATCACCTTCCAGAGGTATTGATAAGTGTATTTTTTTTATTATATAGAGAGCATTATAGAAGTGTTTATGGATGATTTTACTGTATTTGGTGATTCATTTGTTAACTACCTCAATAATCTTAGATTAATTCTAGAGAGATGCATAGAAACTAACCTTTTGCTTAATTGGGAAAAATATCATTATATGATAGATCAAGGTATAATTCTAGGGCATGTAATATCATCTAAGGCAATAGAGATTTATAAATCTAAAATAGATCTTATTCGTTCCTTACCACTTCCCGTTTTTGTAAGGGAGGTTCATTCTTTTCTTGGTCATGTAGGATTCTATCGAAGATTTATACAAGATATCTAAAAAATAGCAAGGCCTCAATGCCAGTTACTCCAAAAGATGTGGTATTTGTTTTCAATGAATAGTGCTTCAAAGAATTTAACACATTCAAAGAACTTTTGATAATAGCACATATTATTAAACCACCTGACTGGTGTCTACTATTTAGGCTAATGTGTGATGCAAGTGACTATACAGTTAGAGCTATTTTGGAATAAAAGGTTGGCAAGCTATCAAATTACATATATTATGCACCACACACTCTAAACGATGCCTAACTCAACTACTAGACAACAAAAAAGAGCTTTTTGCAATGATTTTTTCTTTAGAAAAATTTCGATCATATCAAATTTTGGAACTAAAGTAACTATTTTCTCTACTTATATAACTCTTAGGTACTTGCTCATGAAGAAATATGCCAAGCCAAGGCTATTAAGGTGGATTGTTCTTCTACAAGAATTTGACCTTGAAATCAAAGCCAAAAAAGGAGTGAAATGTAGTCGCAGATCACCTCAGTCGATAATTCTAGAAGAGGAATCACTTCTAATAAGAGAGGACGTTTTAGATGAACAACCACTTGAGACGACATTATTTACTCCATGTTATGCATGTATAGTGAATCATGGTCATTAAAAAGTTTCCATAAGACTTATCACAAGCTAGCAAATTCAAACTCAAGAAGGTTGTTAAATGAAGGTAACTTTATGGTAATTTTGCTCAAAACTTGCATGCACAATAGCTAAATTAACAAAATAATCTATATGCATGAACTTGTGAAAAATATTGTGAAACTCTTGGAACTTTGCTATACTTTTAATTAGTAAGAATAGGTTGCTAGAACTTTTCTTTAAAGTTATCAAGGCAAAAGCTAATTGTATTTCTTGATAAATGATTAAGGCAATAGGATTAACTTCTTTAACTAAATTTTCCTACCCTTAATGTTGTTGTTCTTTCAAGAATAACCTTTTTAAAGAACTAGTTTGAGCCTACATGAATCAATTGTTTGTATCCATTCCTACTCTTTAAACCAAAAACATAGGCCATACTCTATAGTTCAAGAAAAGTGGAGTTGCACAAAAGGAGAATAGATTTTATGAAAATACCATAATAAGATTTAAGAGTGTCAATTATACTATAATTAATTAAATACCTTATATTGGAAAAATCAATATATATATAATAAGGGAATAAGTTGAAAAGAATTATAAAAAGGGTTGTGTGTTAAAAAGCGAAAAAAATAAAAGAAAAGAAACCAACAATGATGTTTGGATCTAAAATAATGAAATTCGACTATATTTTATTGACCTAATTGGTCTTATAATAGTATTATTTATAATTATTTTTCTCTTACTCACTCATGAACTTTTATTTTTCCTTTTTCCCTTTTATTTTATCAAAGCAACAAGCATAGCCATATTATAACTAAATGAAAGAGCTTTTGATTTTAAAATATACTTTTGGTGAGTGGAGATGCAATTTTAAGGAAAATCCTATGAAATCCAATTTAACTCTTAAAAAAATAGTTATATTTTATCGGAAGGAACAATGTTTCAACTTGTTTATGTTAAATAATTTGACTATTACTAATTGTTACTACATCACGCACACACTTTGAACATAATTATTGTACAATAGTTATAGCAAAGGGATGACTCGATACAATATGTAACATTAATTAGAATTTGAAACCATAATATTGTTATGGCCTAGAGATAAAATTTCAAAAAACTTATTCTCTTAATTAAAGGTGATGACTTGCTTAAGGACTAACAACAGGTAGGTGAGTTTGATAAATATTATTTTATACACATTTTTAGATATCAATTCATTTACTTACATATATTTTATTATTATAATGAGATAAAATTATTTATTATATATATTAAGAAAACATTAATCTTTTAGATTTTTTTGAAATTTTTTGCAATTTTTATGGTTTTTTATTTGATAGATGGATATACATAGAAATATTCATGGATATATTTAGCATAAGTGTGTGTACTTTGAGGATCCGTGGATGCAAATAAAGAATCTATGAAATTAAGTTGGAAGTAAAAATTAAGAAGATTCAAGAGACAATTAAAGAAATTAAAGATCGAAATTAAAGATAACAATCCTAAGATTTCTTCTCATTTCTTTTATTATTTTCATAAATAATATTCTTAAGTTATTATTTACCATTAGTAGCTAATTTTATAATTTATTATGGGTGATTTCAAAGCGCTAGACATGGATTGCAATATATAATAAGATTTGCAATATCCTATTCATCTATTTTTTGTTGAGAGTCTTTGTATGAATTTTTTATTATTATTTAAATAATCAAATTAAATATTAATTTAGTCGATTAGGTATATAATCGCTCGATCAATTTAAGTAATTAGTGATAAATTGCTTACAATAAGAATTAATACTCAAGAAAATTAAACAATGCTTATGTGTTTAACTTTGTTCCAATTTTCTTCTTAAAATTGAAAGCTTTTGATAAATTAAATTTAAAGAGCTTATTCTAGGTTCTATATTAGAAAGAGTTTGGATTAAGAGCTTGTTTAATTCAATGAATAGGTAAAAAGAAGGGGAGATTTTCGCGCTTATGAATTTCTCTAAATTGGTATAATCAAAAGAATAGAAGATTTGGATATGCTTTTGTTGATTTTTAAGATATACTAGTGCTGGAGAATGATCCTACAAATGTTATTTTATTTGAATATTTATCATAATATTTATAGTTTGTTTTTATCCTTATTAATTTTTAGTTGTTAGATTTAAATTTTAGTTTACAAAACCAAACCCCCTTAATTTTAATAAATAGGAGTTAGTTTCCAACATCCTTTATAGAAAAGTCTCTTACTTCCTATATAATATATAATGACATCTTGAGCAATTTAAAATAAGGTTTAAATTGACTGTTCATATGAATGCACCACCTGTCTATGTTTATTTGCACTACTGTTGTGATTATCTATCAAGTGTTTATCTCTCTATTATAAGCGTGTTTGGGATAAGTCCTTAAGCAATCAGTTTCTCCTTAACCTAATTGTGTATCAGATTGGACTCCTTCAATGTTGTTATGTAAGATTAGATTGTTACGTTAGTATAATTTGAATATCTATCGTGTATGTGAAAACATACTAAATTTAGACTCTAATTAGAAAGCTTACTTAATTTTGTGTAGTTGCATACTTTCTTTATGTTCCTTATAGTATGTCTATAGCTTTCTAATTATTACATTGGTGCGAGTCTCTAAAGAGTTTGTATCTCTTTATCCTAGTTGTATACCAGGTATTAGACTCTTTCTTGTGATATGATATGTTATGTATGATTGCATACTATGAACGTACAATCATCATTTACCAAATATCTTATCATATATGAGGTCTTGAAGTAATTGAAAATCTTTTATAGTTTTTCAGTATGTATGATTGTTACATATGCTATGTGATGTTTGTATGTTTAATTCAATGAATAGGTAAAAAGAAGTGGAGATTTTCGCGCTTATGAATTTCTCTAAATTGGTATAATCAAAAGAATAGAAGATTTGGATATGCTTTTGTTGATTTTTAAGATATACTAGTGCTGGAGAATGATCCTACAAATGTTATTTTATTTGAATATTTATCATAATATTTATAGTTTGTTTTTATCCTTATTAATTTTTAGTTGTTAGATTTAAATTTTAGTTTACAAAACCAAACCCCCTTCATTTTAATAAATAGGAGTTAGTTTCCAACATCCTTTATAGAAAAGTCCCCTACTTCCTATATAATATATAATGACATCTTGAGCAATTTAAAGTAAGGTTTAAATTGACTGTTCATATGAATGCACCACCTGTCTATGTTTATTTGCACTACTGTTGTGATTATCTATCAAGTGTTTATCTCTCTATTATAAGTGTGTTTGGGATAAGTCTTTAAGCAATCAGTTTCTCCTTAACCTAATTGTGTATCAGATTGGACTCCTTCAATGTTGTTATGTAAGATTAGATTATTATGTTAGTATAATTTGAATATCTATCGTGTATGTGAAAACATACTAAATTTAGTAAGACTATTGGTCAAACACTATATAGAAGTATGATAGGGAGCTTACTATACCTCACAACTAGTCAACCTGACACTTTCTTTAATGTTGGTGTCTGTACCCATTATCAGTAAGATCCTAAGAAATCGCAGATTTAACATGTCAAAAGGATTACTAAGTATATTTTTAGAACTACACACTTTGACATTTGGTTTATTAATGATAATACATGTGAAATTAGTGGGTCACAAATGCAAATTGGGTAGGAAATCAGGATGTAAGAAAAAGTACCTCAGTTGGATGCTTATATATTGGTAATAATCTTATATCCTAGCACAACAAGAAACATAACTCTATCTCCTTATCTACTGTATAGGTATAATATATTATTATTGAAAGCTCATGCATATAACTTCTATGGATGAAAAACATGCTCAAAGAGCATGCTTTTGAATAATGTACAACACCCTTTTACTGTGATAACATTAGTGCTATATGCATTTCAAACTCACTCTCTAGAAAAACATATAGACATTAGGCATCATTCTATTAGGGAATTAGTTGAATACAAGATCTTATCCCTTGATTTTGTGCCTATTAAAAGGTAATCAGTTGATTTATTCACTAAAAACCTCAATATCCAAATATTTGAATCGCTTAGAAGTGCCTTAGCTAGGAATCTGTATCATTGAGTAATTTATTTATTTTTTATATATACTATTTTTCATTTTGACTTATTATTCCTTTATTAAAAAAATAAAAAAAGGGAATAATTTTTTTAAATGAAATGGACTTCAAAAATTGCTTACTTTTACAACCTTATTTTTGTGACTTGACTTTTCATTATGTAAATGTGTATTTGGACTTTTGCATTTATATATTTTTCACATATGGTGATCAATGTTAACAATAATTTACTCATATACTCATTTAACTCACATGTATATACTCATTTAACTCACAGCTAGGTGATGTTTGGTTGAAGGGAATGGAAAGGAATCAGAATTGATTCCTTCCATTTTGTGTGTTTGGTTGGGCGAAATGGAGGGACGAAATGAAATCGATTACTAAAGGAGAAGGAATCACAATTCCTTCTCCCCCCTTTAGGAATCATGATTCCATTCCCATCTAAACTTTTTTTTTCCAATTTTACCCTTACCCCAGATATAACCCAAAACCCAAAAACCTAAATCCAAATCCAAAAACCTAAATCCAAATCCAAAAACCCTAAACCCTAAACCCTAAACCCTAAACCCTAAATCCTTAAACCCTAAACCTCAAATCCCTAAACCCTAAATCCTAAATCCCAAATCTCAAATCCCTAAACCCTAAACCCTAAAACCTAAATCCCAAATCCAAAACCCTAAACCCCTAAACCTCAAATCCCTAAACCTTAAACCCTAAACCTCAAATCCCTAAACCCCAAATCCTAAATCCTAAATCCCAAACCCCAAATCTCAAATCCCTAAACCCAAATCCTTAAACCCTAAACCCTAAACCCTAAACCCTAAACCTAAATCCCAAAACCCAAAACCCTAAACCCAAAAGCCCTAAACCTTAAACCATAAACCCCAAATTCAAAATCCTAAAACCTTAAACCCTAAACCCTAAATCCAAAATCCCAAATTCTAAAACCCTAAACCCTAAACCCCAAATCCTAAATCCCTAAACCCTAAATCCCAAATCCTAAACCTTAAAACTCTAAACCCTATTTAGAAAAATAATAATTTTAATAATATATTTCTTTTTAATTAAGTAGTAAGTAAATGACATTATTTGAATTTTACTGAATGTAGGGATATTAAGGTAATTTACAACTTTTTTATTCCATTCCAGTGGCAAGCCAAACACTGTAATCCTGATTCCGTGCTTGATTTCAATGGTCAAACCAAACAACATTGTTTCCTTTTCATTTCATTCCATTCCCATTGCGATTCCATTCTACGAACCAAACACCACCCTAGTGTGAAAGTCCTCATACTTGGTTTCTGGCTTGTTCATGTTTCATTTTTAACCAAAAAAATGGGGGAAAGAAAAAGAAAAAAAGGCAATTACATGCATAGAAAAAAGAGCCAAAAGAGGTTAACAAAAAATAAATAAATAACATAATCCTTATATATATATATATATATATATATATAAAGAGGGAGTAAAAATCTTAATCTCTCTCTTAATAGATATTCTTTATTTTGTGAAGTTAAGAACTCAAATGTAGTTTTACATGATAGGTGATAGATCTTTCATGCTAACCATAAATGCATTAATTGACATATTATTGAAATTCAAACATGTATCTTATTTTGGGTGATTGTCAATATGTCATTGTATGTGTTAGTGTATTTGTGTGTCTTGTTAATATACTTATTTATACAATGGATAGTCCAATTTTGAAAAAAAAATGATTTCTCAATTGGTTGCTTTGTTTAACTCATGATTAAATAACTCTATTATCCTTAATTAAAAATAAAAAAATATAAATATCAAATTTTTAAAATTTTTATTGTATTCTATTTTATTTTGGGGAGTCAAAAGACTTAGGGGAAGTTAATTTATTTGCATTCTTGCATGATTGCTTATACTAAATAACTATGCTTCAAAGTTATATTACCTTTTTGTGTGACAAAAGAGGGAGAATTGTTAATAATAGAAGATGTATTGCACATTATGGGAGAACCTTTAAACATTAAATTTTCTATTTGTCACTACTCAATGATTATGTTTTTTTCCTCTGCTTTACTATTACTATGTACACTAAAATAATAAACATTGAGTCTTTCAAGACAAGTTGTGTGCCTATTGTTTATTTTTTTTAGTGTACATATGAGTTGTCAAGATTCAAGAGAAAATGGTTTCACCGAATCATAAGTTAGTACCACTGTGTAATTTTATTTTTCCTATGAGTATTATGTAGTAAAAGAGAGGTTTTATCACACAAATATGCCAAAGAGGGAGATTGTAAGGTTTATAAGTGTTAGTAGTATTCATGAACAAAACAATTAAATGTAAACTACTTTCTAGGCGTATTTTCATATTTGTTATTCAAAGTTGAAGAAACATTTGAGCTTCAATTTGATGTTCTTCAAGTATATACTTATTTCTTTAATACATTAGAATTGAATTTATACAGATAGGAAAAATATGATAATATATATATATATATGTTGGTCAATTGATCGAAGAGTTAGATTGATCATGTATGATCTAGTTACTCTCGAGTTGAATTCTAATTGGAGTAGATCGATCGAAACTATGCTCTATCAAGTGTTGAAATTGATCATGGATCGATCATGTTCGATCTACCTATTCTTAATTTTTTTAATCATTGCTAGATTGATCGAAAAAAGGTTTCAATTGATCGACCTATTGGTGCGATCGATTGAGCACATAAGTTTTTAACTTAAAATAATTTTATTTACTCAAGCCAAACATGTAGATTACCATATATACAATGGTTATTAATAGGTGAGAAAGAGATTATGTAAAGATTGTTAGGCCAAATGGGTGTGTTTGGGTGGTAAGAAGGTGAATGAAAATGATATTGAAGTGAGTTTGGATTTCTGCACAAAAATGGAATTTTTGTATTGTATGATCCTATAAAAGTATTTAGCAATGAATTCTATGTGATTTAGGACCAAGAAGATGGATTTTTCATAAAATTTGGTTAGAAAACCATTAAGGAGGCGAGAAAAAAGGGTTAGGGTTCGGTGAAAAGGAAAGGAAGAAAAGACGGGGTATTTAAACCAAACTTGTTCGTTCGATCGAGGATATTGTCAATCCATCCACATTCAAACTTTGATCAATCAACTTTCAAAGTTCAATCAATAGAGTTTATCTTAATTGATCAACATTCAATAGTTTCAATATTTGTTTTTACTCTCCCTAGGTACTATGACTCAATAATTAAAAAATAAAAAATATAACAATAATTTATAAAAAGTAATTTTTTGTATTTTTAAAAAATAAGGATAGTAGACATATTTAATCATGAATAAAATAGAACACCCAATTGAGAAAATTCTTGTTCAACTTTTCTATATCCTTTGAATGCATAAGTATATTGACAAGACATACAAACACACTAACACATATAATGATATATTCATAATCATCCAAAATAAGATACATGTTTGAACTTTATTAGTAAGTAAATTAATGCATTTATGATCAATTATGAAGAATCCAAAAGAAAAAGTATCACCTATCCTATAAAACTACAATCGAATCCTTAATTTTACAAAGTAAAAAAATATCTACCAAGAGAGAATTTAAAAAATATTCTTTTTTTATATGAGAAACGGTTATTATTTATTTTTGACCTCTTTTGGCTCTTTCTTTTTGTGCATGTAATTGCTTTTTCTTTTCCTTTTTTAAGGAAACATGCCAAGCTAGCAACCTAGTATGATGACTTTCAAACTAGTTGTGAGGTAACCCTCTCTACTCACAGCAGTAGCTTTACACATCATACTAGATAGCTCTCTCAAAACTATGTATTTCTCTAAAATAAAATTTTGGAAAGTGAAAGATAAAGTCTTAGAATCTTACAAAAGCAATCATAAATTTCAAGCATAACATACATATTAGTTCATTGAGTGTGTGAGTAAGTTCTTTTAATACCTATTTACACAGTGAAAACTCAATCAGAATAAGTTAAGTCACAAGAATAAGCTTTTTCAGTGAAAATAATATTTGAAATCCATTCCATTTTTAAAAAAAATTTGCTCTCCCCCTTTTATTAATTTAATTGAAGAAACAACAATAAAAAATAAAGATAAGAAATATAAAATCCTACCAAAAATGCTCACCTAGGGTTAATTAAACACTCAAATGAAAGTACTTAGGTGAACAATAAAGAACGGTTAGGTGACCAAAAAAAGACAAGCTTTTCTAACCCAAATTTCTTGGATTTGGTTTTTCTATATCTTTGGATATGTTTTTGGACTTACCTTTACTTTTCTCATTCATCCTAAATAAAGATGCAAAATTCATGATAGGATGATAATAAATAGTCCTAGAATTTGGAGGATAAAAGGAATTATTAAAGTTAGCAGTTGTCAACACGAATCTACATTTGGGCCTAATATGACCTTTCCTACCACAATGATGATAGACAAGTACAAATTTAATATTTTTTTCCTACCATAGGTGCAATGTTTCTTTTTGAATAGTTAATGAAAGTATGTGTAAAGTAAGAAGGCCTTACAAATATGATTTTTAATGTTAAAGGTGTTGAGCTCTTATCCTTATAACCAAGGCCACGTGAATCACTTTGTGACTTTCCATAACTCAAAATTTTATTAAGTTTCTCAATGCCAAATGTTAAGCTCTTCACAATTTCCTTTGATTATTGAAGTTCCTTCATAAGATTCTTGTTTTCCTATTTAAGATCTACAAGACTTGAATTCAAAACCTTAACAAGTTTAGACAACTCAATTATTTCTTCTTTTACAATCGAGGAATTAATTTCATGGGATTTGACTTTATCATTTAATTTGGTTACTTCAATTAATAACCTATATTTTTCTTTATTACAAACCATTAAGTCTATAAATAGTTCATTAAGACTATTAGTATTAAATTTTGTAAGTAGATATTCAAAATTACTTTACTCACTATTCGAGCCAATGTCAGACTCACTTGAGTGTCCACCAATAGTTATAGTGAATTCTAGGTAGTTTGTACAACAATTTTATGATTTATTAGGATTATCCTTGTCACTTTTTGAGTCACTAAGTGTAGCATTGAAATCTCTTTCAATTATTCTATTTTTTTGCACACTTAGTTGCAAAATGATCAATCTCATTGAATTCAAAACATTTTGGTCCAATAAGTTTAGTTTTATTACCTTTCAAACTCATGAGAGTGAGTTCTCTTGATTTTTGATCCTTTGTATGGCTTGATTGCCAGTTGCACTGTGAGTTGTTCTAGTTGAAGATTTTCTTTAGCATTTTGGCTATGAGTACCATTTCTTCATCACCCTTATCATTTTCATTGTCATAATCATTAGTCATGTCAATTTTGAAAGTGACACATTTGTTCTTTGTAGGTGTTTGAAAGCTTATTTCAAAGGTTTGAAGTGAACCAACGAGTTCCTCAATTTTGATGGTGCCTACATCTTTACTTTCATCAATGGAAATGACCTTTGCATGGAAATGATCTGGTAATGAGTACAAAATATTCCAAAATAACCTAAATTCATCAATTTTCTCTCAAATATTTGAAGAGATGTTAGTAATATCACACAATTTAACATAAAAGTTAGAAAAAGTCTCATTTTCTTCCATTCTAATATTTTCTAACTTTGTACCAAGCATGCGATTAGTTTCTTTAACTTGAGTGGTGCTCTCATGGGAAACCTCTAAAGTATCCCAAGCATGTTTAGTAGTTTCAACATCATAAATACGATGAAACTCATTAGATGACATAACACTAAAGATGGCATTTTCCTTTTTGATTCTAGTTAGTACCAATTTTATCCTCAATGACCCATTCATTCATAGGCTTAAGTATGACTATATTATCTTTAGTAATCATAAGTGATTCCTAACCATAAATGAAAATTTCTATACACTCTCATCTTTGGAACGTAAAAAGGTTGTCATATGAGGCTATTAGTATAAGTAGTCCCACCATTCAAAGAAAGGAGCATGAGCTGTAGAAGAACCCTTCCTCAAATGATTTATAACAAGGTCCTAGGTAACAATAAGTATATCTAGTAACCACTCTGATACCAATTGAAATTTTATGTCTAACTAAAAATTATCAAGCTATCGAAAATGCAATCGTGTGTAAACAATAGATTGTGGAAATAAAGATAAATATAACACATGATATTTTAGGTGGAAACAACCTAGGTCATAATAATGCCCTAAGAGAAAAAAACACCGATCTACCATACCACCTAACTATCCATTATGAAATATTAGTTTACATATAAAGGCTACAAAGTAATCTAGTTATGATACTTCACTTTTTCATAATATTTACAATATAGGTTTACGAATCCAAACCAATGTTCTGATATCTCAAGTCACACAAGCAATCGTATCCATTTAGTAAGCACCTGAAAAGTTAGCAAAAATAGCACAAGTGTAAAGTATGTCCTAGAGTAGATTCAACGATGAAAAACCTAGCTAGAAGATTCAAGATGTAAATTGGATAAATTAAATCATCTAGCAAACCCTCGAATAAAAGTTAAAAGCACAATATCATAAAAATGAATAGGCATATGAATCAATCAAACATAACCACACAATAGGTTTGATAGATTAAAACAAAAACATGCCTAAAGAAATATGATATTATTTTTAGAAAATGCTTTGAGAGAGAAAACACAAATAATGCAAGATGAATAGAATATGTGTAGTTAAATAAACCAAAGAGTATTAGCTCGTTTATGTAAGGGAATTAAAATCCTAATGTTAGGTCAAAGATTAATGAACCTTCTATCCATAAAAGGTTTAATAGAGTAATATTAAATAAGAGCAATATGGTAATCTACAAATTTGGCTTGAGTAAGCAAAAGGATTTGAAGTTGAAAACTCATGTGCTTGATTGATCTAAACCAAGCTCGATCAATAAAAAAATTAACAATTAACAAAATATTTAAGAGTAGGTATATCAAAAATGATCGACCCTTGATCAATATAGACTCACAATCGATCAAGCATAGCTTTGATTAATCTACTCCAAATAGAATTCAACCCAAGAAAAACTATGTAATGTTTATGTTAGTATTGGCAATATTCGTATACAAAACGTATTATTATAATTTTAGTTTCTAGGTGTGTCTTAGAAGAATATTTCAAGTTGTAAAAACTAGCACATTTCAACGATCACATATCAGATATATTTCTATTCTTATGCATATTAGATTGCATATTAGACATAATAAGGAAAATATGAGTTTGAGCCACTCGATCGATCGAGTGTATACTGGATTGTTCGAGTAATAATACAAAATAATTTTATTTTAATATATGACTATATCGATTGAGAGATATACTCAATTGATCCATTTATTTTTAAATATTGGTTAAATGTATTTTGGATCGATCGACGGGATGTTCGATCAATTGACCAATGTACTCGATTGATCGAGCAATTGAATGGATCGATCGAGCAACCAATTATCTTATTTTAAATTGGATTGATTTTTCATAGTATTATCCTTATTTCTTAAAAGTATTTTAACCTATTTCATAGACAATATGGTAATTCCACTTTAATATAATGTACTTAAAAATATTTTATAAATACAAACCACAAGCACACATTGAAACTAACCATATGAGAGCTTAATTGTGCTTATTCTCTTCATATTTTGTTCTATCTCTTATTTTGCTAAAGGTTTTCAAGTATGTTTTTTCATTAAGTTAGTTTATCAAATATTTGTGGTTGTGTTTGATGGATTATCAAGCCTATAATAATAATTGTGTTATTATGCTTTTAACTATTTGTTCTAGAGTTGCTAGTTGTTTTTTATTTATTTGATATATTGTCTAAATCAACTAGTTAGGGTTTTTAATTATTGAATATTCTCTAGGACACACACTTGCACTTGTAAGTAGGTTACTTAGGGGCATTACCGTGACAAGTAGCATAAATTTGATTAACTCATCAGACTCTAGTTTATCAGAACACGGGTTTGAATCCAAATGCCTATCTTATAGAGATTGTGATCAAAGAAGCAACTTGTAAGTAGGTTACTTAGGGGTATTACCGTGATGAGTAGTCTGAGTCCTAGCCTTACATTTGGATACTTATTTTTTATAGTGGATAGTTAGGTGTTTTGATGGACCGATAGTTTTCCTCTTATTTCATTGGTGTGGCCTAGATTGTTTTCACCTAAAAATCTTGTATGTTGATCTTTTTATTTCCACATTACTTTACATAAACATGATTGGAGGTTTAGCCACTTATGAATTTTTAATTTACCATACTTTTGTTGACTATATATATAGATCTATAACTAAAAATGAACCTTCATTTGGTATCAGAACAATCACTATATACATTTAGTATGCCTAGGACCTTGTTATAGATCATTTAAGAGAGGGTTCGTGTACAACCCGAGCACCTTATTTTGATAGTTCTAATTACCCATATTGGAATGCTCATATGAGAGCCTTTCTAAGGTTATAGATGAAATATCTAGAACTCTTTCCTATATGGTTGGGAACTACTTATATTTACCAAAGATAATATAGCCACTCTTAAGCCTAAGAACGAATAGAACAATCAAGATAAAATTGGTAGCAAGTGGAATAAAAGGTATTAATGCTACTGTGTCAATTGATGAGTTTCGTCATATTTCTCATGTTAAAAATGCTAAGCATGCTTAGGATATTTTCTAGGTTGCCTATGAAGGTACCTCATAAGTTAAACAAACAAAACTTTCCATGCTTACTACTCAATTTGAGAATATTAAGATGAAAGAAGATGAATTTTCTCTGAATTTTATATTAGATTATGTGATATTGCTAACACCTTTACCAATCTTGGAGAGAAAGTTGATGATTTGAAAATAGTTCAAAATATTCTCTGCTCATTATCAGATTGCTTCCATGCAAAGGTCATATATTGAAGGAAGGATGTGTACACCATCAAAATAGAGGAACTTATTGACTTACTTCAAACCTTTGAGATAAGCTCTTGAAAACATCCAAAGCATAAAGGTATCACTTTCAAAACTGTTATGATTGAAGATAGTGACAATGATGATAAAGAACTGGCACTCTTAATTAAAAGATTGAACAAAATCCTCAACAATAAGAATCCTTAAAACAAAGGACAATCAATTTGTCAAAAGGACCAAAATATGAGAGAACTCAAATCTGTGAGTTCTAATGGTAAGAAATCTAAACCCACTAGACTTCAATGTTTTGAATGTATGGGTTTTGATCACTTTACAATTGACTATGCAAACAAGAAGAACCAAATTGGAAGAGCTTTCAATGCTATAATTTTTGAATATAGAAGTGATAAAGATAATCCAATTGAATTTGGCACTAACTACTTGGAATTTACTATAACTGCTAGTGGACAATCCAGTAAGTCTGACATTGATTCAGATGATGAGAAAAATGATGCTGAATTCCTACTCAACAAATTTAATGCCAATAGTATTAATGTAGTGTTCATAGATTATGTAAGATTTAAAAGGGAAATAGCTAAACTAAATGACAAACTTGAATCCGTTGAAATAAATTCCTCAATTATTAAAAAAGAAAAATTGAACTATCTGAATGTGCTAATATTTTCTTTTCAAGTTCTGTAGATGTTAAACAGAAAAACAAGAATCTTATCCAGGAACTTGAGTAATCAAAAGAAGCTATGAAGAGGTTCACCATTGAAGTTAAAAGGCTAAAAGAAGTTCTAGATTATGGAAAACTTATTAGAGATAATAAAGGATTAGGCTATGTAGATGAGGAATTTATGCCATCATCTTTAAAAATAACTGAGTTTGTAAAACCATCCAACCCTCCTTCTTCACAGGCTATAAATACAGCTTCAACATCAAAGACTACTATCTTAATACCTTCTAACCCTACTCCTAATTTTACTCATTATACATAAAGAACATATGCAACTATGATTGAAAAATTTGTTAAGTTTGTGCCTATCTATCATCATTGTGGTAGGAGATGTCATATTAAGCCCAAGGGTAGATTTTTGATGAATACTTCTAAATCTAATAATACATTCCATGTTTTACATTGTAAGACTCATAATCATCATCCATCTATACATGTTGGGATGAATGAAAATGATGGTAGCATGTTCAAAAATCCTACTAGAAAGCATGAAGTTGTTGGCTCAAAGAGTAAGTGAAATTAAATGCATTTAATTATTGAACTAATTATCATTATCCTACCATGCATGTTACATCTTCATTTAAGATGAATGAAAAATCTGAAGGTAATTCCAAGAATATGCCTATGACAATTAAGGTAGTTGATTTCAACCCAAAGATATAAAGAAATCAAAATTGAAGAAAGTTTGGGTTTGGAAAGATTGTCTCTTTTTAATCATCTAATTGCCATTCTTTATTATTTTACCTAGATATTTTTATGTGTGTGCTTAATTGACCATAGATGAACATCTTTAGTTTGATTGTTTTTTATTTTTATTTTTATTGATCTTTCCTTAATTTAAAAAAAGGGATAAAAAAAGGAAGAAAGTAGACATGCTTTAACATTGACATGATCATTACATACTCTATTCATATTTATTGTGATCGGCTATACATTATACAAATGGATATTCTGACTTATGCATTTACATATTTTTCACATATGGTGATCAATGTTTACATGAACCTGCTCACACATTCACTGGATACATAAGTGTGTCTTGCTAAACGTTTATAATTAATTATGTGAGATTTTAGAGAATTAGTTAACCTTGACTATCAAAATCAAAGTTGAATTCTATCTTTCACTGTATGAAATGCTATTATAGAGAGACACCTAGTTTTGAGAGGGATATCTAATGTGATATGTGAAAGCTACCATAGTGAGTAGAGAAGGCTACCATAGTGAGTAGAGAAGGCTACCTCACAACTAGTGTGAAAATCATCATACTATATATATTGGGTTATGCATATTTTCTTAAAAAATTAATGATAATAATATTAAATGAAAAATAAAAATAAAAAAGTTTTTGTATGCATAAAAAGAAAGTGTCACAATTGGTTATACAAAAAGAAAATAAATAACCAATCACTCATGAAAAAATAAAAAAATTATTAATAAAGAGGAAAATACAAAAAAAAAATAGATTAAAATTCTCTCTGAGTAAGTAAATTTTATTTTATACAAGTATGAATTCAACTACAAATTTTTTATGATAGGTGATACTCCTTTTGAATCTTTTATAATGGATCATAAATGGACAAATTGACATCCTATTGCAATCCTAATACCTTTTTTTTTACTTTTAATAATTGTCAATATATTACTATATGTGTTAGTATGTTTGTGTGTCTTGACTACATTTATTTATGTTGTCAATAGATAGTCATACTTTGAGCAAAAAGGTTTATTTATGTTGTCAATATATATCACCATAGTGGATAGTTAGGTAGTTTGATGCACTTATGGTTTTCCTCTAAGGTCATTAGTATAGCCCAAGTTGTTTCCACCAAAAATTCCATGTGATTGGTTTTTTGGCTCTTCAATGGATGGTTTAAGCCATGAGCTTGTCTTAACACATTCCACAAGCGCATTTGATACACAACTAAGAGGCATGTCCTCCAAAAGGTTCACACAATCCATAATATCAAAATTTGATTCCATATTTTCAAAATTAAAATAGGTTAAGTTGTTTTCTAATGAGTTTATGTCATTGTTTATAGCATTATGTGTTAAAGTTTTAAGTGGGGTGGTTCAATAAGTTTTGTTAAGCTACCAGTATGAATGTGTCTGCCTAAGTGAGTGTCATGATATTCATTAGTGTGTGTGTTCACAAAATTAGCAAGCATATGCTCTAAAGCATCACTAGGGAACATGTTATAAAAGCACATCAATGGTTAACTCCTTAATAACATCTATTCGAAAGCAATCACTAGCATTATCAGCATAAGCAACAGGAAATTTAATTACTTTGAACATATCAAATGTTACTTATTCATCTTACACTCTTATTGTAAGCTCGCATTTTTGTACATCAATGAGTGTTGTTCCAATTGCTATAAATGAATGACGGAGGATGATAGAAATGCCACGGTTCTCTTTCATGTCTAATATAATGAAATTTGCATGAAAGATGAATTTTTCTACATTTATGAGCAAATCTTCTACCACTCACCTTATTCACCTTTCTATCATTTGCAATGTTACTATAGTGGGTTTGGCCTTACCAACCCTTAATCTCTTGAAAATTGATAATGGCATGAGGTTAATGCTGAAACCCAACTCACATAGTGCCTTGCCAAAATGATGTTCTCAATAGTGGGATGTCAAAACTACCAAGATCTTTTAGTTTTTATGATTGTTTTCTCTTAAGGATAGTAGTACAACCTTTAGTAAAAGTTATTGTTTCATGATTTCCAAGCATCATTTTCTTTGATGGTATATCCTTCATGAATTTGGCATAAGATCACATATGTTCAAGTGTATCAGCAAATGATATGTTTATGTACAACTTCTTGAAGATTTTCAAGAATTTTGAAAATTACGTGTCTAACTTTTGTTTCTATAGTCTTTGAGGAAAATGAATAGTGGGTTTATAGACGTTGCTATTTTTTGGCCAAATTATTTCCTTTTTAGTGCTCTCCTTATCCACAAATTCCTCCTCATCCTTGTTAGTTTCTTATTTCTCCTCATCCTTGTTAGTTTCTTATTTCTCCTCATCCTTTCTAGTCTCATCTAAAATTTTATTACTTCTCAAGGCTATAGCTTTACAATGTTTCTTTACCTTCTCTTTTTGGGTTTATAAGTGTGTCACCTGGAAGGTTACCTTGAGGCCTTTGACTTATGGCCTGGGAAATTTTCCCTATTTGGGTTTCTAAATTTTCAGTTGAAGGCTCTCTAGTGGACACTTTCGTATTTATTGACTGGATGAAGTCTTTCATCATCCTTATTAAAGCATTTGTATTGTCCTCAGTAAGAAGCCTCTTCTCTTAGGCTTGTGATTGTTGTGGTTGTTGAAACCCAGGTGGTGGAAATGATTGACGATTGAATTGATTACCACCTTGATTATTGTTATTACTTCAAGAGAAATTTGGATGTTTTCTCCATCCTGGGTTATATATGTTCGAGTATGGATTATTGTGTCGGTTCACATTACTCACATAGCATATTAATTCAGGATTATTTGAAAAATTGTCAAACAAATGAGCTCTACCACAAAAGACCCACGACACCCCTGAATCTTGGACTTGGTTTATACTCGTTGACGAATTTTGAGCCTTTAAAAGATTCACCAAATATGACACTTGAAAGGTAAGTGTCGTGACATCATTTACCTCATACACTCTGACTACTCTTCTTATGGCTATCATTTAGTCTATTGGCCATTGATAATTATTGCTAGCCATTTTCTCAAGTAAATCATAAACTTAATTGTAAGATTTGGCAAGCAGAGCTCCATTAGCGGATGCATCAAGAATGGTTTTTGTTTAAGCATTTAGACTATTGTAGAAAGTCTACATTTGGATCCAATAAGGAATACCATGATGAGGGCACTTCCTTAGCAATTATTTGAATCTTTCCCATGCTTCATATAAAGGTTCCCCTTCAATTTGTTAGTATGAGATAATATCATTTGTAAGTTGGGAATTCTTTGTTAGTAGGAAATATTTCATCAATAATTTCTCTACCAAATCATTCCAAGTTGTAATGAAATTAGGTGGGAAAGAGTTTAGCCAAGCTCAAGCATGGTCTCACAAAGAGTAAGGGAATAATTTGAGCCTAAATGCCTCCTCAATCACACCATTGAACTTGAATGAATCTCAAATTAACAATTTGATATGTAAATAAGGATTCTTTATTAGTAATCCACTGCTTAATTATTTGTAGCATTTAATATATCACTGGATTTAGTTCAAACTGATTAACTTAAATGTTTGGTCTTGTAATACTTAGATTCAACCCTTCCAATATGTCCTCATCATCTATTAAAAGACTCATGTAATAGAATCAAATATGTTCCTAATAGCACTAAAAAAGATGTCAAAATTAAAAATAAATAACAAAACAAATTAAAATTAAAATTATGAAAAATAAAGAAAGAAAAATAACTAAAATAAAATTAAATAAAAATTAATTTTTAATTTTTATAATCCCCAAAAATGATGCCAAAAACTTGATTGCTTGAATTGTATGTACTGAATACGCAAGTATACATATTACAAACAAATAATATAATAATAATAAAATATCATTCTCATGAAGATTATACTATTAGAAACTCATTTTTATGAGTAAAAGGTATAAATAAATTTTATGTGTTTTGAGAAAGCTAAATTAAAAGAATTAAAAATAAATAGTAATAATTAATTAACTCAAGATTAATAGATAGGAATATATATGAGAAAATATCTAAGAATATTTAATCCTCTAATTTCTTAAGCATGTGAATTACTAAAATCCTTCTAATATAATTATCAATGAAATACATGATAAATTAAATCTAACCTAATATGTATTTCTCCATTAAGTAAATTATATAGTATAGTAATTAACCTAATTATACTTTCATTTCAATTAAATTGCATACTATTTATTACGTTTATCAATTATAGATTACACTTGAGAATAATATATCTACCTAAAAACTATGCATGTTATTTAATCAAGACAAATAATTAAATAATTCTCTCAAATATATCTAATTACTTTTATAGATCAATTGTTGGCTAAACAATTAATAACATAAAAAATAGATTAAATAATATAATTAAATTGAAATTATAATTTAGATAAAAATATTAGATCATCACATGTAGAAAATTAAGTTCATAAGATTCTTAGATTAATAAATTAGCTAGATATAATTAAGTTTATAAATCTTATATTGTTTAATAAAAAAGTCAAATAAATTAATAAAAATAAACACAATTAATCTTTTGAATTATAATATAATCTTTTTTTAAATCTCCATTAAATTGTATATTTTTTTGAATTTTCTCTTTTCATTCGGTTGTTATATTTTCTTGTCTTAATTCTATCTTTTTTGATACTAATTCCAGGATATTATTTTATATTTATATTAAAGAAATTGATTTATTTTAAAGTTATATCCTGACTAAAATTTCAAGAAGATACTTCCAAATCACGCAGCTGTGCGAAAATCAGGCTGCCTGAAATCGTAGATCTATAAAGTAAACAGGTGACACATGACAACACATGAGTGGAATAGTAACGCATGATGGCATTTTGGGCTGCAATTGGTGGGCTGTGTACATCCACAGGCCTGCTAAGTGAATCCACGGATATTTTTAATTACATACATATTTTAAATAAAATATCACAAAATCTCAAAAAAATATAAAAAAATTAATATTTTTTAAATAAATATAAAATAATTAATTATTAACTCGTTTCACCGATATTAACATAACTAAACATAAATTAAATATTCTTTTAATATTTTAACCCAAAATAAGATAAATAAATAATTTAAATTAATCAAATAACTTTTATTTTGTAGAGTTATCATGTCCTTGAACTCTCCCCAAAAATAAAACATAATTTTTTTTATAAAAGGTAGAAAGTAAATAATATTATGGGATCCATGAGAAAAAAGCAATCCTTCCTTGATAAAAGGTAGAAAGAAAATAGAATTGCATATGTTATGAGATGCAAAGTAGCAAATGTAATTTTCTTTTTCTTAAATACTTTAATCTCGTAAATTATAAATTAGATATTATTAATCATATTATTATAAAAAGTAAACACTTATGTGACATAATTATTAAAATAAGTACTTATATTCTATCTAAATAAAAAAATGAATATTTTTAATCTTATAATCTCATAAAAAAGTTTAATTTTTATACTGAATTATTTAACTTTTATAAATAACAGAATTAAAAATATATAACTTAAAAATTATAGATTAAATTATTCATGTGTAACTAATAATAATATTATGGTAATTTTCTCATTTTATTTAATTATTATATGTATTTATTTTTAAAATTAAATTAAATTTTATTTTTTTCAATTTAGAGATTTATGGTATTAGTTTTTGTTTACTTTGCAAACTACGGTCAACCTTAAATTGTGGACTAGTTGACGGCAGTGTTGCTGTTTGATATTTTAAATATGTGAAAGGAGTTTAATTGTTATTAAAGAAATGTTTGGATGCTCTTTGTTGTTTTCCCAAACTTCACGGGTAGTTACTACTTAGAGTTCTCCGTTAATACTTTTTTTTATTTACCCTTAATTCTAATTAAGATTAAAAAAAATATATCTTTGTATTCAGTTGTTGCTAACCAATAATTAATGTGGTATTAAAAAACATTGAGGTCTAATTATATTGTCCAATTATTATATGCCACATAAATTACTCTTAAGCAACAACTTGTTGTAAAAAAAAAACAATTTTTGATTTAAATAGTTTTATTTTTATAATTGATTAATTTTTTATAACTAGTAATAACTCATAAAAAATTCATAATTTTATATAAAATTACTTAATAAAAAGACCAAAAGACTCTTTTTTTAACTTCAATAAAATAATATTAATGTCATACCCCATTATATCTCCGGTAACCAATGTCAGTGACTTTATTGGATCTCAAACAGCGACATCACCAAACTCAGACAACCCAACCAGTGCTCTAGCCACCACCATCGACGACCTCATCGAATGCTCATGTAACAATTTACATACAAATATAGAAGTAGATGTAACATATAACATGTTACATAGAGATAAATATAACATGCTACATATAAAGATACAAGTGATGATGTAATATGTTATATAAGATATAGGTGGATGTAACAAGTTACATACGATTGATCATCAAACTACTGAGATGCAATAAATTACATAAAATATATACGTAGATATAACATATAACATTTAAAAAATAAATTTATATGAAAGTACCACATTGATTTGCACTTGTTGTTGTATGTAAAGGAAATGATTTTCTAAATAATCAACAAGTGTGAGGAAATATTATCAGTGAGAAAATTTTCTCTTGCATGGTAGCAACATCTCATTTTTTATCAAGGTGAGAGAGTTTCAAAAGTAACACATTTAAAAAGTAGATCGGGCATAGAAAAGAATAACTTTGGTTTTAATTGTGCCTTAATTCAAAAGGAAGAGGGTAAGGAATTTGAAAATTGTCTTGAATTCGATTTTTAATACTAAGCTTGCTTATTTAGATTTCGATCTAGATGTGTAAAGGATCAAGAATCTATTTTAATACTTAAATCAGTTCTTAAAGGATTTAAATAAAAAAAATCACAAAAGATATAAGTTTTAGCTTAAAAAAGTGTACCATAAATGATGATTACGAGGGCTTATTTATAGGCTTAGATGAATGAAAATATTATAATTTTATATTAATTTATTAATATAAAATAATTTATAAATAATATATTACTTTGATATTAATTGATATATTTATGACTATCTATATGTAAAAATATCAAATCATAAATATATTTTTTAAAATTTACAATAAAGATAATTACTATATTTGACTTTCCAATTGAATTCAAACCTGAATTGACTTTATATTAATCGAGTACTAATTATATTAATTTAACTTTCAAAGATGACATGCACTGATTAAATGGTATCACTCGTACATAGTGAAATTTCTACCCAATAATGTTTAACTAAATTAATTTGGGTAATGTATATCTATATATTATGCAACTCAACAAAATTCACTCGTCAATCAACTAATCTAAATTAGCACAAAGAGAACTATAATGCGTATCATTTTTGAAGGTAGGGACTATACTTAGCGGTAGAGAGATGCAACTTGATATCATCAAGGGTCTCGACCTGGCACTTGTAATCGATAGCAATGAGTAACCCATCCCTATGGCCTCTCATGATGGCAATGGTGGTAGAAGTGATGAATTTGTCTATGATGGTAGTGTAGAAGCTATATTTGAGGTGGTTCTTGACAATGATGATGATGAAGTAAATTCATGCATAGCATGCTAAATAAAGAGAGTGCAACAAGGACTCTAAGGTATACATATACAGTATAGTGCTAAACTACCTACACAAGTTGGCTGTGTGATAGGCTTGCTACTAGTCACATGTGCAACAAATGCAACATACATAACCATGTGCATGTGTGCAGCATATGAAATATATGCAATGTCAAACATTAAAATCACCCAACAGAGATATGCAGTGAGCATTAACACCTATGCTGGCATAAGATGACTGGGTTTGTTATAGAAGTAATGGATGAAGCTTGGATGTAATAAAATTTGTTATGTTTATTGCTTAGGCGGCTACTAATCCAAAAGTTTGCTGCACACATTTCATGTGAATACACAACACTAAAAAAATATAACAATAGAACATACATTTTGTAAATGTAGGCAAAAGTGAAGAAAAGAAATAATTCTCAATAAAGCATTTTTCAGAGGAATCTTTCAAGAACTTGTCTCCAATCATTCTTTCTTTCCTGAAATACATAGTTCATTCATATTTGTTAAATGCTAATGAAGAAATCAAGAAAAATAAAAATGAAGAGTTAATCAAGAATTTTTAGATGGTATCAGAGCATCTCTCATAGGCACAAAACAAAAGCATACAAGGATCAATTCAAGAAAAAACAATCAAGAATAGGGAAAGAAATCATGAGGAATCAAAAAATAACAGAGTTTAAGATCATTTTGTTCCATAACCATGTGCTCAAGATAATGTTAGATAAAGAGAATTGCATTGTATGGAGAAAAAAATACTAGGCATGCTAAAGAGTTATGATTTAGAAAACTTTGTAAATGGTATCTACAATTTCCTTGAGAATTTATGTGTTAATGGAACTGTAAATGCTGAGCATTAGTTCTAGATATGTTAAGATCAAATGATTAGTTCTTGTTTAGCAGGATCTATGATGAAAAATTTGTAAAGAAAGTACAAGATTAAGATACGAGCTATGCAACATGGCTGTGTTTTTAGGGATATTTTCTCTCACACTCGAGGGCTAGAATTACGCAATACAAAATTGAAATGAATGCCATCAAGAAGGAGGGCATGTCTATCAGTGAATATTTCCAATGTCTACAATCCTTGGCATCTCAATTAGCTTTTGCAAGGTGTGTTGTTTTAGAAGAGGATCAAATTATGACAATCTTGAATGGTCTTGACAGTGACTATGACTCGGTTGTAGCTAATGTCCAAGAATATTGTGTAAAGTTGCTAGAAGTGCTGCATAAATTGTTAAGTCATGAAAATAGGAGGAATATACTTGTGCCTTTGTTACCTACAATCAATCTTGTCGATATGACAATCTTATCAAATGTAAATCTTGTCCAACAATAGTCAATGATACCCTTTTCAATACCCCAAACAAAATTTATAGCTCATACCAATTTGATAAACCAGATGGAAAAAATGCAAAGTGATTTCAACAAAAAACAAGCATATCGTGCCTATTTTTCAAAAAATCCTCAACCTATGTGTTTTTTTTTCTCAAAATACTTCAGCCAGTGGAGATCAAATGCACAATGGCATACTAGATTTTCATAATTTTTAAAACTTTAACAAGGTAGAGGAAGAAACTACTACAATAACAACAATAGATCGTAGTGTCAAATATGTGATAAGTTGGGCTGATTTTGATGCACAAATGATACCAAATCAAACAAACCAAAACACATTTTCACTTAATATGTTTGCCCTACTAGTTCATCCATTCTACATTATCAATTCCCTTTAAACCAAATTCCCTTATTAGTTTTCCTTAGTCAATCAACCAAACTTCAATTCTTACCCAACAACAAACACTCTATATGCAAATGCTTATCTCAATAGTCAAAATTTCCATAAAGCTCAATTGGTTGTTTTAAGCTCTTTTACATAAACTACATTAAATGATGCAACATAAGTAAATAAAAACCAAACACATACGGTAGCTCAATGTAATCAATCATTAAACACTAGTTCAACACCTGTACTAATGAAACAACTAGTATACAACACTCAGCCTGCTACAACTCTTTTTTCCAATCAAAACTCTATATATGATCCAAGCTGGTTCACTGATAGTGGTGCTACTTATCACATTATGATAGATCTACTTAACTGGTATGTCTTTCATCTCTTCTACTCATAATCCCAACAAGAAATATATTTTGTCCAATATGTTACACATACCATCCATCACTAAGAATCTTTTTAGCATGGCTAAGTTTACGAAAGACAAAAATGTTCTCATGGAATTTCATGTTGATTGTGTGTTTGTGAAGGACAAGAACACAAGGTAGAGGCTCATGCAAAGGAAACTTAAGAATGGATTATATCATTTTCATGTGAACATTCATAAACAATTACCATTTAATAGACATCCTGCAATCTGTCTCCAAGTCCACATCAGTACTACATAAGGCAATAAATGTGAAACTACAATCAACAAGGAGGATGCATTCAAATACTCTAACCTAATTCAATGGCACAAAAAACTAGGTCATTCATCTATTAAAGTCACTAAAGTTGTAATGAATAAGTGTAATGTTAGGTATAAACCGAGTTTTAAAAATAATTAGTCCATATGTGATGCCTATCAATCAGACAAATCACACAAATTACTATTTGTTTCTATAATAAATAAAGCTAAAGCTCTTTTAGAGGTCATTCACTATGATGTTTGGGGAACCTCACCTATGCTACATAGTCTTGATTGCAGGTGGTACATACACTTTATTGATGAATTTTCACATTTCAACATAATCTATTTTTTAAAAGAAAAATCTGATTACAAGAAAGTATTTTTGCTACTCAAAGCAAAGGTTGAGTTACTTACTAATAGATGTATTAAAGTCCTTCAATCTAATGGAGGTGGGAAATATAACAGCCTTAATATTGCACTTAATATGGCTGGTATAACCAGACATATCTCTTGCCCCATACACACTTGAGCAAAATGGATAAGTAGAAAGAAATCATTGTCAGATTCTTGAAATGGGGTTATGTACGTTAGCCCAAGCCTTTATGCCATTAAAGTACTAGGATGAAGCATTATATACATCAACCTTCTTGACAAACATATTACCAAGTTTAGTGTTGGATCACAAAATCCCTTTAAAGATTCTCTTTTCAGTTTTACTTGGCTATAACTTTTTGAAGACATTTGGCTACAAGTGCTTTCCTTTGAAAAACCATTTAATAAACATAACATCATGCACATTACTTTCCATAAGGATAAAAATGTCTTATCAATAAAGGTAAACTCTTAATCTCGAGACATGTAATTTTTGAAGAAATAGTGTTCTTTTCTCTAGTAAATATGTGACTCAACCAACAAGCTCAAACCAAAATTATGTCTTTTTTCTATCACTAAATTCATCCTTTCTCAACCCGTGTCTAACATATTACCTATGGATACCAATCTATCTTGATAATGTAGAAAATGATTCTACCAATTCACTTCCTTTGTGCACTAATCAATCTTCTGATATCATATACACTTCATATCTATCTTTGCAACCTGTCTGACTAGATGTTCCTTGCACACATTCTAGTGATACTAATCCCCCATAACAATATTCATTACCTATCAGAACTATTAATAACCATGCCATGCTCACTCGATCCAAGACTATATTTTCTCTATCAAGAAAACCACCCAATACTCATAGTATGGTAACTAGATCCAATGCTATTTTAGTTAAACCCAAAACCTTTCTTACCTCGCATAATATCACTCTACCAAAAATATTCAAACAAGCCTTGACATATAAGGGTTGGTTCAAGTCCATAAAGGATGAATATGATGTTCTTATGAGAAACAATACATGTGAATTGGTTTCATGTCCTTCTAACAGAAAGATCATTGATAATAAGTGGCTTTTCAGAATTAAAGAATGAGCTGGTGGATTCCTGGAGAAATTAAAATCAAGGTTAGTGGCTAAAGTTTACTTGAAAGTATCTGGTTGTGACTTTGTGGATACATTCATCTTTGTGCTAAAACATGTCGTTATTAGAGTTATTCTATCAATTGCATTGAGCAATCATTGTGTGCTTAGATAATTAGACATCAATAATGCATTTCTTAATGGAAACCTTCAAAAGGATACATGAGACAACCTACTAGCTTTGTTGACAAAAACCATCCTAATTATGCGTTACATCTTAAAAAGTAAATGGGTTAAAACAGACCCTACGGGTATGGTTTGACACATTGTCAACAACTCTTACTTAATTCGGCTTCACAAGGGCTAAATCTGATGACTCCTTATTTTTCATGGCTTGTGCTGCATATTCCATATGTGTTATTGTGTATGTTAATGACATGATCATAACTTGGTTTGATCCAACCAAATTTAATGATTTCATTCGACTTTTAAATGATAAATTTGCCTTGAAAGACATGAAAAACTTATATTACTTCTTGGGAATTGAGGTTTCTAAACTTGTAAATGGCTTCTTACATTTTAAGCAAACTAAATACATAAAGTCTATACTTGAAAAGGCCCAACTGCTTCATGCCAAACCTACTGTTACTCCTATGATATCGAGTTCAACTTTAAGGGTTGAAGATGGGGACAATTTTAGTAACCCAGCTTTATATAGGAATACTGTAGACGCTCTTCAATATGTAACACTAACAAGGCCTAATATTGCCTTCCCCGTCAACAAAGTACGTAAGTATATAAGCCTACCTAAAGTTCCACATTGGACAACAATAAAGAGAATCCTTTGTTACCTGAATAACACTATAAACCATAGGTTAGAATTCAAGTCTTCAACAACACTCCACATTAATGGTTTTGTTGACTTAGACTGGACATCATGCCTAGATCAAGGCATTCTATGTCTGGAATCTGCATCTTTCTTATAACATCCAATTATATGGTCTTTTAAAGATAAGCCATTATCTCAAGGTTCAATGCCAAAGCTGAATATCAATGTCTTGCTAGTGTAGCTACTGAGGTTACCTGGTTGCTAAGTGTACAATATGTCCCATCCAATGATCAAATAGCAGATATTTTAAACAAACCTCTCTTTCCAAATTCATTTCAGTTTCTTAAAGTCAAACTCAGTATTATTGGAGTACCACTAAGTTTAGGGGGAGGAGATGTAAAAGCCATAAATGAGGTGGTTCTTAACAATGATGATGATGAAGTAAAGTCATGTATAGCATGCTAAATAAAGAGAGTGAAACAAGGAGTGTAAGATGTACATATATAGTATAGTGCTAAACTACCTACACATGTTGGCTGCGTGACAAGCTTGTTATTGGTTGCATGTGTAGCATATACATCATCCATAGTCATGTGTATGTGTGTAGCATATGCAGTATATGTAATGTCAAACATTAAAATCATCCAACAAAGATATGAAGTGAGCAATAACACCTATGTTGGCACAAATTGTTATAATAGAGTTTGTTATATTTGTTGCTTAGGCGGTTGCTAATCTAATAGTTTGGTACACACCCTTTTCATGTGAATGCACAACACTAAAACAATATAAAAGAAGCAACATACATTCTATGATAGTAAGTAGAAAAGTGTAAAAAAGAAATAATTTTCAATAAAGCATTTTCTTAGAAGAATCTTTCAAAAACTTGTCTTCGATCATTCTTTCTTTCTCAAAATACATAGTTCATTCATGTTTGTTAAATGCTGATCAAGAAATGAAAAAATAAAATAAAATAAAAATGAAGAGTTAATCAAGAAATTTTAGTGATAATAGATGCATTGGTCTTATCGACGATTATAGTACAATTGTTGGTCCGGAGAGTGAAAGAAAGAGAAATGATAACTAAAACTAAATATAAGGACCTTGAAAAGATGAAAGTGTAAACAAACAAGGGCAAAGAAGTATTCAATTAAGAAGAAATTATATATTAGTTTAAGAGTAAGTGATATAATATTCTTCATTAATTTAATTTATTGTTGTTTTAAAAAGGTAATAGATACATGTATTTTTCATTAAAATTATTATATTTATCTTTCATCATAGACATGTATTATCAAATAAAACTTAAGATTTCTCCTTAATTAAGAATTTTATCGGTACCCAAATATAATAAATTTATTAAAAAATATTATTCTCACTTAAATAGTACAAATAAAATATAAAACTTATCGTTTATTAAAAAGTATATAAGTTTTACATACATATATACTTGAAAAAAATATGTAAGTTTTATATAAATACTTTTGAAAACATTATCTATGCATTATATGTATATTTTTTTTTAAATTATATATAAGATTCATATAAATATTTTTGAACAAATATATAAGTTATATATATATATATATTTTTTTTTTTTTTTTTGAAAAAATAATATGTAAGATACACATGGTTATAAGTTATAAGACAATAATACAATATTGTTAATCGATAATAAAAAAATTAAATTAAATAAACCCAATAAATATTAACAATATTATGAGTGAATTAGATAAAATACGAATAAAAATAATTAATAACAAATTTCAAAGCTTAATACAGAATTTAAGATACATGTTCCGACGCAAAATCTGCCGTTTCCTTCCTTTTATTCTAATTTAATTGATGACGCCATATGCGATGTCAGCAGATGAGGGTCCACTTATCGTCGTTGTGGGGCTACTCGGCAGCTCACGTGCTGACCGGGTGGCTGGCATTTCCGGTAAATCAGTTACCTCAATTTTTATATGGGTTAATTAAATTTATGCAAAAGCTATATAAGTTGAATCGTAAAAATATTTAAATAATTATAATTATAATTTTATGTTTAATAATACAAATATGTACAATTAATAATTATTAGTCAATTTTTAATAAAATTATATTATGTACATTTTATGTGTATTTTTTTGAAGATAACATGTAAAATATTAAGTAGATTAATTATATTTTATACCCATAGTGTATAAGGTGATTTGCAAAAATATCTAAAATGTTTAAATAGTTACTATTATACCCATAAAAAAATGCATATGAAATATATGTGATATAAATCAATTAAAAAAATTAACCAATCATTATTGATTGAATATGTTTTTTTTGTTAAACATATTATTATTGCCATAATTACGATTAATAAAATATTTTGGTTATTTTTGTAACTCATTCTATACGTTGTGAGAATTAAACATATTTAACTTATTCTTATACTCTCGTTTGATTTTAATAGATTTTTATTAAATGTAAAACTCAAAACAAATTATACAAACCATTATATAAAAAACATTCACGTGAAAAATTGTTCATTTTCAAACCATTATATAACTTGAATGTTAAGTTTAGTAAAAAAAAACTTGTCTTAATGGATATAAGGAAATACATTTAATAAGATTTAACATAAAGAATAAGATTCCTATGTTTTGATTTAATTAAGGAGAAAATTCAAAATAAGATTAACATATTGTTTTAATTAGATTTTAATAAGATTTTTGTTCTTATCTCTGGTGGGTGATTCATGACATAACATTCCATCAAAATTTAAAATTCTTGGAATAATTATTGATGATTTTTTAAATTTTGATTGAATTGGGTATAAGTTTAGATTTTTGAAAAAATTATTATTTCGAATTTTTATTGTAGTTTATTTGAATTTCTTAAAAACAAAATTAGTAAGAAAGACTCAATTTTGAATTCCATCTATGCAGAAGCTATTACAACTGCTTTAGCATTAATACTTTTTTTTTATAAACAAGGATCACCGTTTTGGAATTGCGCTCTTGAGTAATGGAAGCAATTTAGTACTCGAAAATTTCCTTTGTCGTTGGGGCTAAATATCTGACTTGGTTATCACTATGCTTCCTCTACGGCATGCTTTTGGGTACCCTTTTTATACACAAGCCATTATATATATATATATATATATATATGGTACGAATGGAGACATTTTTAGGTATAATTGTATACGTTTCATCCCCAACAATTTTCAATCGAATATTCCCTAAAATTGTTCCCATCTCCGAGAGCCACCAGGTAATAAACAAATTGTCAATTTAGACATTTAGAAATAACCAAACCCACGGATAAAGTGTCCATTCATAAGTTTGAATTTTCCTTACAAATATCCCAAACTTTTCAAAATTATCAAAGATAATTTTTGTCTTTTAAAGAAAGTTAAGTTGAAGGTTATTTAATGAAAATTTTGTATTATCTTTAATTGAAAGATGTCTTTAATTTTATGGTAAAACATTAAATAATTATTAATAATAAAATAATAAAATAAAAGAGTTACATTTCTATTATAGGCAAATATTATTGCAAATATTATAAAGCACAAGATTAGAAAAATAAATAAATTTTCATAAAATTAAAAAAGTATATATTTGTTGCTTTACTAATTAAAAAAATAAAACTGAATTATCTACTATTAATGATTTTTTATTTATTTATCCCAAATTAATTGTATTAAAGTGATTATTTTTAATTTTTATAAATAATTTAAGATCCCATTTTAATTAAATTTAAAGATATATATATATATATATATAAAATCGAATATTAATCGTAAAAATGAAAAATACTTTCAATTTTAGTGGAATTAATGATATAATTAATAAATTAAATTAATCTATAAAAATATAAAATTGGGATCAAATCTTATGAAATTAATTTATATGGATTATTGATTTCGATTAAATTATAATTAATTCATTATTTTAATAAATTATATAATTATTATACATATGTATTTTATTTTTTAAATAGATTAGGTAAATTTTTAATTATGTTAAATATAAAAAACATTGCAAAATATTTTTTCTTAGTTTAAAAATTAGTTAATTAATTTTTTCATAAATAAATATCAAAAAGAGAAAAAAACTTGGTGAATGTAAAAAGATATAAATATTTTAAAAAAAATTATGAGAGAGAGAGGAAGATACATGATCGAATGAAATCAAAAAATTTAAATTAATATTTTATGATTATTTTTTAATTTAAGTAAGATTTTATATTTTACTTGTTTTTATTTAATTTAGATATTTATTTTTAACCATAACAAATATAATAAATATTTAAATATATGTTTTATTTTCTTATTATTATTAAAGGGTATTTTAATAATTTAACAAAAAATAAAAATGCATGTGAAAGACAATTGATGGAAAAGTTAAATGATGTTATTAATGATGAATATTTATGTTAATATATATGTATAATTTTAATATTATTGATTAAATTTTTCAAATATTAAAGATATTTGTAGAGAAAAGATAAATATTAAGGAATAAGTGATTTTTTTTTCGAATAATATTAAATGATATCTAATATATTTTTGTATTTATCCTAAAAATATAATCACATAAATAGGGATATAATTAAGTTATGAAGGAGATAAATAGGCTCTAATATCAATTGTTAGTTTTAAAATATTTTTAGTGATTAAAATTTAATTTTTATTTCATAAATCATGTGAAAACTATTGATATAAGTAATAAAAATTTATAAATTTTAAACCTTTATTGTTTCAATAATTTAATTTATAAGTAAATTATAATTTTATATCCTTGTAGAGTGGAATAACAATTGGAACATTCAAGCTTCCATAGCTTGTCTTTCAATGGTAATGAACAGAATGTGTGCGTCTTTGCAATTTGTAATTTCCAGGTGGATAACAAAATCAACTATATTTCCCCAACGGGAAGTCCTTATGTGTGAATTTTGTGTTCTCAAAGAAGACCACACCAATCAAGAAATAATTTATTTCTTACAAAATGTTTGGGTAACTATGATCACAATTTTTTCTCAATTGATGGTGGAAAAAGCACGACGGAAAAGAATATGGTGTTGAAAAAAAGTGTTGAGAAAATTCTCTATATTTTTTATATATTCATTTTGAAAGATAAATACAATATATATACAAGTAAAAAATTATTTGCTTTAAATAACTTCAAACAAAGAAGGAAACAAATTAACTAAATTTCTACGATCAAAGATTGTCAACCCTAAAGATAATCATATTATTAATTAGTAAGATTTGACAAGAATCAAATCTTAACAATATTATCAATTAGTAAGGTTTGACAAGAATCAAATCTTAACACTCTCCCTCAAGTTGGAGCATGTATATCAAGCATGTTCAACTTGCTTGTTCGCTTTTTAAATACATTTGCTCCTAAGGCCTTGGTAAACACATCAGCAATCTACATATGAGATGGGAGATACTTGGTGATAATTTGACCATCTTGAATCTTTTCTCTTATGATATGACAATCAAGCTCAATGTGTTTTGTGTGCTCATGATACACTGGATTTGCAGCGATATGAAGAACAACATGGTTGTCATAGAAGCGTTGTGTTGGCCCTATGAGACTTGCAAGTCATTGAGCAAGAACCTAAGCCATGTAAGTTCACAAGTTGCAACTCCCATTGACCTATACTCTGTTTCAGAAGATGATCGAGAAACAATTTTCTGTTTCTTTGCCTTCTATGAGATTAAAGAGTCTACCAAAAATACACAATAACTTGTAGTTGATCTTCTTATCATTGGGCAATTTCCCCAATTAGCATCGCAATAAGATTTTAAGGTAGGACAATTGTTGGAAGAGAAAAATAATCCAAGACTTGGATTTCCTTTTATGTACTTAATAACGCGAAGAATAGCATCCCAATGAGTCTTTCTTGGAGCATGCATAAACTGGCTTAGAATATTCACTGAGTAGGTAATGTCGGGTCTTGTAATAGTGAGATAGATCAACCGTCCTACTAGTCTTCTATAGCGAGATGGGTTTAGTAAGATATCACCATCTGAGTTTGTAAGCTTCAAATTAGACTCCATAGGGAAGTCAATTGGCTGAGCACCTAGAAGGACAACATCATCAAGAATTTCTAAGCTGTACTTTCGTTGAGATATAACAATACCACTTTTTGATCTTGCAACTTCTAAACCAACAAATTATTTGAGTTGATCGAGGTCTTTGATTTGAAATTGCTGATGAAGGAACTGTTTCAGATTGTAAATGGCCTTTGCATCATTTCCAATAATCACCATATCATCTACATAGATAAGAACTACTTTATGGATATTCCTTTTCTATTGATAAACAATGAATAATCAGATTAAGATTGAATAAATCCAGCCCTCTTTATGGCTTCAGAAAACTTTAAGAACCAATTTTGAGGTGCTTGCTTCAGTCCATAAAGAGACTTGTGCAGTTGATATACAAGTTTCTCCCCCTGTCGACAAAGGCCTGGTGGTGGAGTCATGTAAACCTCTTCAGCTAAATCTCTATGAAGAAAGGCATTCATGAAACCATTTGAAATAAAGGCCAGTTTCGAGCAGCAAAAATGGCGAGAACACATCGAACGGTTGTCAACTTGGAAACAAGGGCAAAGGTCTCATTGTAATCGAGTCCTTCTTGTTGAGAGAAACCTTTGGCGATAAGTTGAGCCTTGTATCGATTCACTGTGCCATCAAATTTGTATTTGATATGAAAAACCAATTTGCCCCCAATAGGACGATGGCCAATAGGTAGGGAAACTAGGGACCATGTTTATTGATTAGAGAGAGTTGTAAGCTCAAGTTGCATAGCTTCATGCCGTTTGGGATCTAAAACAACCTAAGCATAAGATTGGGGTTCAAAGACACTTGAAATATTGTTAACAAATTGGGTGTGAGAAGGTGAAAGAGAATCATAAGAAAGGAAATTAGGTAATGGATATCGAGTACCTGATTTTGAGGAAGATGATGAACTTGGAATTGTAGCTGATGGCACTGTACTAAATTTTCCACAATGATAATCACGCAAAAGAATTGAGGGTTGTCGAGCACGAGTACCATGACAAAGAACATGTGAATTTGGTGATAGAGTAGTGTTGAATGGTGAATTTGATTCATTTGGTATGGGAAAAGGATCAGGTTGTAGAGATAATGGTAAGATGGTGTCATTATCATATGTGGAGATAGTAAGTGGTAGGGGATGTTTTGGAGATGTTTCAGAAGTGTGGAAAGGAAAGGTTGTTTAATGGAAAATTACATCATGACTTGAAAAAAATTGACGAGTGTATAGATCATAAACTCGATAAGCTTTTTGGTTAGACGAATATCCTACAAAAATGAATTTGTTAGCACGTGGTGCAAATTTGGCCATTGGTTGAAGATTGGTTGCATAACAAAGGAAACCAAATACTCGTAAATGTGAGTAATTTGGTGGTTTATTATAAAGTAGTTCATATGGGGACTTTCGTTTTAGTAGTAGGGTAGGAAGCTGGTTAATAAGGTAAGCTGGAGTGAGCAGACTTTCTCCCCAAAATGTTAAAGGAAGGTTTGCATCAAATCTTAAAGCTCTACCAACATTTAAAATATGTCTACGTTTTGGCTCAATTACACCATTTTATTGAGGTGTTGAGAGGGGCATGAACTTTGAAAGAGTATGCCAAGGCTTATGAAATAAGGTTTCATTGAGACAAATTCTGATCCATTGTCACTTATGATACATTTTATTTGGCAATTAAATTGGGTGTTAACAAATGCAATGAATGTTTTTAGTAGACTTTGTGTTTCATATTTGAACTTCATTAAAAATATCCATGTGAAACGTATGTAATCATCCACAATAGTCAAAAAATAATGTGTACCATGATGTGTTGCTGTTTTATGAGGCCCCCAAATATCACAATGAATAAGATCAAAAGAGTGTAACATTTGAATTGAACTTGAAGAAAATGATAATCGAGTTTATTTTGTTAAAGGACAAATTTCATATGAATGTTGAGAATCAAATATAAAAGATGAAATTATTGTGCTTAAAAATTTAGAGGGAGCTTTAGATGGGTGTTCGAGTCTCTTATGCCAAGTGACAATGGTGGGAGTGTGATGAGTGCTCAAAAAACACTAAAATTACCTTGATTTTATGCACATTAATTGATTAAAAATATATATATTTATATGTTTTATCATATATTTATATAAACTTATCTTTTTTGGAATCACGAGTGTTTTTATTGTTTTTCAGGTATTTTCACTTAAAAACGTAACTTAAAGACTCAAAGAGGAATATTGGAAGCAATACATCACAAATATATTAATAAATAAATGGGGAAAGGTCAACAAATATGGAAAAATGGGACAAAATGGGTCAAAAATGTCAAAAAGGAGAAAGCCGTGCCGAGCCTTGCGTGCACTAGCGCCCAGCAGCGCGCAGCACGCCCCACGTCCGCGCGCATCAGCGTGCGCCCAGTCCAGTTCCGCGCGCGTCTCTCCTGCTCCCGCGCGCGCCTGTGCACGCCCCAGCTGCCCTCCACGCGCGCCGCTACCATTTTGCCCCATTTTCGCGCACAGCCATCCCCATGATGTCATTCTGACGTCATCAATGACATCAGTAATTGCACTTCGCATTTTCATCATTTTTTAACATTTTTTCACTCACTTTTTCTCTACATCCTCAGCTATAAATACCCTCCCTTCTCTTCACTTCTAATCACACCTCAAAACACATTCTCTTCTCTCTTTCTTTCTCTCTTTTCTTAGATTTTTAGTTTTTTTAGTTTTTCTTAGTTTTTAGCTTTTCTTAGTTAATTTCTCTTAGTTTTAGAGTTTTTCCCTTTTTGGGAAGAACTAGTTATGTTTTTGTAATTTATTAGCTTTTTGATTAAATAAATGGGAGTGCAAATTCCGCTTGAAGGTTTTCCAGCAACGGGAATAGCATCGAAGTTCTGTAAGGATTTTATTTTCTTTACAGTTATTTTTTATGCTTTATTCTTAAATGTTATATTTAATTTGTCTGTGATTAAATTTAACTCTGCTGGCTGTTTATAAACATGATGTAATAATAATGTTGTTATGCTTGTGAAATATTAAATAGGTAAAAATCTCTAAAATGAATTGATTTTATTTTTATTCAAGATTTTATATTAAGAATGTTAGAGAGAAATATATTATTTTTCATTACAAACTTAAATCTGAAAATTAGATTTTAAGGTTTAGTTATCCGGTCTAATTTAGAGTAGTGCTCTTTTATTTGTTGGTACAATCGCCCGGTAGTTAGAGTGAAGCTCTATTTCAAAAGTTTTTATAAGAATTATTATCTGAAAATATATTGACAACATGTTTTCAGTAGTGGTTTTAAAACTTGAAAGTTAGTACTCGGATAATTAAATTCTTAGATTTAATTTGGACACCTTGAATAAAGTTTAAACTATCTAACCCCACCAAAGGTGGCATTTAAATTATTCATTTTCAATCTCTTAGAAAAAAGAATTAATTTAATTAATCAAATTAATTATCAACCCCACCCATAGGTGTTAATTGATTTGTTTAGTTAACAAAGAATATCTAACCCCACCAAAGGTGGTATTCATATAAAAAAGAGAGAATCAATAAATATCAATTCATATCTTTAATAACCTAAATAATATGAGCAAGTATAATTAACTTAATTATTATATCCATAAATACTCCACCATTATAAATGATAAAATTTGCATAAATGTTTATTGAATCTATGTTTATTTTTATGTAATTAGATTAAAAACACAAAACCCAAAATATCGTGACAGGATGTTTAGGATTTAATTTCGTTTTTAAAAGTTTGAATAATAAATTAAAAACCACATACATTCCTTCCTTAGATCGACCTTGGGAGTATACTTATCATTTTTTACGAAATGATTCGTGCACTTGCGAGAGTTTTATAAATAGATAAAACCAAAGTATCGACAGGATCGGCGATGTCGGTTCTGCCCGATCAGAGACGTGACTTAATGAATGGAAGGTTGAACTGGTGTTGGTAATTGTGAGTGTGGTGTGAGATAGTACAGACCATTAAGCTGCTTCCCCATTCCAATCATCTTCTTCGAAGCTAGGTCCTACAATATACAAAAGTTGGGATAAAAGTGAATAGAGCAATTTAATGCAAAGGTAAGTTGGCTTATGGAAAGTAAATTGACATGAAATGATGGAACACATAATATATTTTCAACATGCAAATTATTTGAGAGATGTGCTAAAGTAATTCCAATGATTATTGAGTATGAACCATTTGGTAAAGACACTTTAGAAGGCAAGAGATTATCACAGGTTATTGAGTGAACAATATGATTTATGGCACTACTATTGATAATCCAACTTTTTAAAGTGGACTGAGTTGAATTAAGAGATGAGCAAAAAGGTTTTCATATACCTGTGTAATTTGCATGAATATGGTAGTTACCATGGCTAAAAAAGGCTTTGATTTGAGATAGCTCCTCAGGAGTGAACTGAAGTGACTGCTCTAGGTATTTTGTCTATGCATCTTATGATATCTCTGTATTGGTGTGATTTGTAGCGAGATTTTTGATTCAGTTTGGAGGCTGGACATCTTTACCATGTAGTTTGTGGCCAACTGGGAACCCTATTAAGTAAATGCATCTTTCCACTGTATATGTATTGCCATTACAGTAGGTACACATTAACATCCTTTTAGGACCTTATGGTTTTGAATTAAAAGATTCCCATTGTCTAGATGAATGTTGAGTTTTGACATTTATAGCATAAACTTGATCATTTCCCTTATTTTCCATCAATCCTCTTTGTTTCTCCTCCTCACATAAGAATGCATATGTTTTCTTGACAGTTGGTAGGAGTTGCATTAATATTATTTGACCTCTCATAGCAGAATAAGACTTCTTTAGCATTTAATTCTTTTAAACCACCACATGTACAGGTTATGGACAAACTACAAATTTTGAGTTCATCCCATAATGTTTTTATTTTAGTTTAATAGGTAAAAATAGAGTCTTGGTTTTGTTTTAATTAAACGATAGACCTTTGTATTTGATAATTATGAGATAAGTCACCTTGTGAAAAACGTTCCTATAGATTGATCTAGATTTCGGAAGGAGTCTCAACGTAGAGAACACTGTTGGCAAGATCCTTACTTAAAGAGTTGAAAATCCATTACAAAATCATGTTATTACATTGCTACCAAGCTTAATATTTGGGATCTGTTTTGCCTGGCATGGCAATGGTGCCTTTGATGAATCTGAGCTTGTTTTTAGCACTGAGACTCACTAGCATCGAACGTCTCCACATGGCATAGTTGGTGTCGTCAAGAACCTTGGAAATAAGTACCATCCCGGGATGATCAGAGGCATGGAGAAATAGAGGATTAGACGGATCAATTGTTGTAGTAGACATATTAAAAAAAAACTCTTGCTATGTATTGGATTATCACTAATAGGAGAATTGAGATCTTTCAGAAAAAATTGATATATATATATATTTCACAGAGACATTAGGATCAACGCTTTGATACCATAAAAAAATGTTGAGAAAATACTCTATATTTCTCATATATTCATTTTGAGAAGTAAATACAATAAATATATATATATATATATATATATATATATATATATATAAGTAAAGGATCATTTGCTTTTAATAACCTCAAACAAAGAAAGAAACAAATTAATTAAATTTTTACAATCAAAGATTATCAACGTTAAAGATAGAATCATATTATTAATTAATAAAATTTGAAAATAATCAAATCTTAACAGGTGTAGCATGCAATCTTGGCATATGTTGAAAAGAATTACAACTCCTATTTTCCTCAACCTCAGTAGTCATGCATATACTCAAATTATGTAATATTAATAACTTACTCTTGTCCTCTTTTTTCTACGTGTCATATCATATGTGAATTATATTCCCTTTTGGAGTGCTCAATTTAATCAAATATCACATCTAATATTTATTAAAATGTAATTTCTTATTTCACAAACTTTAAATATCCATTAAATATTTAAACTAACTTTTTAATATTATAATATATATATATAATTAATTAATTAATTAATTTTATACATTAAATGGATAGTTCAACTTATTATTTTTATCTCATATATTTACTTACCTTATAAAATATTCTATTAAAAAATATATATTTTGATCACTAAATAATTAATTAATAATTTATTTATCTGGTAAGATGCATCTTTCATTCGTTGTTCTAGAACATAAGTAAGTATCGATGGAATATGACTTCAAACTTAAATAAACAATATATTTATTAATTCTTTAATTAATTAATTTTCAATTTTTATTAATTCCGAAGTTACTCTACTTAGAACTTCACTCTCAAAATTCATAAATATCCATTAACCAATTTGATATATTTTGAATAATTTATTGATATAATCATTAGATACAACTAAATCATTTATAACTAGTTTGTAATACGACTAAGATTATTTAGTCTATTTTATATACATTTGTTATTACTCGTGATAGGTATGAATAACTATTTATAATTATATTATAGATTATGTATAATTATTCAAAATTTGGATCACTAAACAAGAAAAATGATATCTCACATTTGATAGTAGAAAGAGTGGATTTCAGTTAAACTCAATTCTACCATTTATATGTTGATATATTGAGTTTAAGAAAATACGAATTATAAAAAAAAATTATATATATTTATTTGAAAAATTAAATAACATATGCAAATAAAAAATGTACTTTATTTGTCTTAATTTTAATAATAATAAATACAAGCAAATCTAAATGACATATTATTGATGGTGTGATGAATGAATTGCAAGATCAGTAATACAAATACCGATCTTGTGAAATTTATCTTTTTTATGGTTTTATTATTTGTAAAACTCTCGCAAGTGTACGAATCATTTTATAGAAAATGATAAGTATACTCCCAAGGTCGATCTAAGGAAGGAATATATATGGTTTTTAATTTATTATTCAAAATTTTAAAAGTAAAATTAAATCCTAAACATTCTGTCACGATATTTTGGTTTGTCTGTTTCCTAATCTAATAACATAAAAATAAATATTAACATTGATATAAATTCAATAAACAATAATACAAATTTTATCATTCATAACAATAGAGTATTTAATGATATAATAATTAAGTTAATTATATTTGTTCATATTGTTTAGGTTATTAAATATATAAATTAATATTTGTTAATTTTTCCTTTTTGGTATGAAAGTGTCCTTAGGTAGGGCCCAAATTCTTTTGTTTAATATTAACTAACTAATATTCTTAGGCGAGACCTATTAATTAATTAAATATTAAATATTAGCTTTATTTCTAAGAAAATAGCAAATCATATAATCACAATTTTTGGCGGAATCAAATAATTAGACTTTATTCAAGGTGTCCAAATTAAACCTAAGAATTTAACTATCCAAATACTAACTTTCAAGTTTTAAAACCATTACTGAAAAATATGTCGTCAATACATTTTTGAATAATAATTCTTAAAAAAACTTTTGAAATAGAGTTTTTACTCTAACTACCGGGCGATTGTACTAACAAATAAAAGAATACTATTCTAAATCACACCGAATGATTAAACCTTAAAATCTAATTTTCAGATTTAAGTTTGTAATGAAAAATAATGTATTTCTCTCTAACATCCTTAATATAAAATCTTAAATAAAAATAAAATCAATTTATTTTATGAAAAAGTTTTACCTATTTAATATTTCGCAAGCATAATAACGTTATAATTATATCATATTTACAAACAACCAGTCATGTTAAATTTAATCATAGATAAATTAAATATAACATATAAAAATAAAACATAAAATGATAACTGTAAAGAATCCGTTAAAATAATATCTTAAAAAAATCCTTACAACAGTTTAATGTTAATTATGTTACTGGAAAACCTCCAAACGGACATAACTAGTTCCTCTCAAAAAGAGAAGAAATTTAAAAATAAAAACTAAAAAAAATAAAAAAAACTTTCTAGAGAGAGAAAGAGCTTAGAAAATTTTGTATGTTTTGGAATGGGGAAAATGGGTTCTTTTATAGATGAGGAGAAGGCCAAAAAAGGGGGAAATTATTTTAAAATTTGAGTTTGGACTTGTTTGGACAAGTTGGTGCACGTATAGGGTGTTAAATCTCACCAGATGGGCTATCGTCACTGTAGACGGGCGGCTGGAGCGCGCAAGACACAACAAGGAGTGTGCATGTGCGCTTGCGGCACGGCACAGGCGAGCGTGATGCTGTGCGCCAGACTTGGCGCGGATCAGATGGTGCGTGCATTGGTGCATGCGGGAATCAGCGTGATGGGCGACTGAGCACACGGGACTCGGCACTGATGAGTGCGATGTGCGCATTTCTCGGCATAGTTGGGCAGTTGCGAGTGCGATTTTGGCATTTTTGACCTTTTTGATCCATTTTGTTCAATTTTTTCATCTTTTTGACTTTTTCTCATTTATTTTCTCAATATATTAGTGATGTATTACCTCTATTATTTAATCAATTAAAGTACATTAAATCATAATAATTGTAGTGCTTTTTAAGTACTCATCACAACCCCCAACCAACTTCTCTCAGCTTCTTGCTAGTTCCTTAGCAAGAGAAGCGATAAAAACTAAAATAAAAACTAAAAATTAAACTATCCTAAATCACTTTCTTGGATTGATACAATTGCATTTAACATATGCAACAAGCATTTAAACCCTTAGGTTGCCCTAGTGGATGAGTTTAAGTTTCGTAAGAGTTTTCAGTAATGATACCCATAAATATTAATAATAATAAAAAAAGAAAACAAAATGAAAACAAAATAAAACAAATAAAATAGGAAGTTGACTAAAATTTAAAATAAATTAAAAAGGCTAAAATAAAGAAATGAAATACAAAAATATATCATGCTTATAATCTCTTTTAAACTTCATAATTAAAATCTTAAGCATAGATTATTTCAACTTTCTAAACATTCATGATTTATTATAATAATTAGTTGAAAATCATTTTCATATTCCATATCAAAAATGTATCAATTTAATTTTACTCAAACTTAGTGTCACAAATCTGAATTCGCTTCGACTCTATTTCTCACAAGTCAATACTCTCAAAAACGCTGAATCCTATAGGTTCAAACAATTATACTAATTTATATGTGAAAGAGTTGATGTACAGAAATGAACTAATATGTTTGCATATGTCTAAAGAAGAAAGGCTCAAAGTTTTCCAGTAACAGAATTAACATCAAACTGTTGTAAGAATTCTTTTAAGGTATTATTTTAATGGATTCTTTACAGTTGTTTGAACCTGGTTGAAATCTACAATGTTTGCACATTTCGCCCTTCCCTAGCCTCGAACTTGGGATCTAGCCCTTAAGTACATCAGGTTCTTAGAAGCTGGTACCATCTGAATTTGCTAGCCCAGATGGTACTAGCTTCCAAGAATCTATGGCTATATGGGTAGGTAACATGTTCGAAGTTGGGAAGGTACTAAAGAAATGCGTGCCTGGTATCGATGGCAGAATAACCACTTACCAAGGCCCCCCACGTAGATATCTTTAGCAAAAATGGCACCTTTGATATTTGAACCTGGTTGAAATCCACAGTGTTCGCACATATAGAGGGTATTTAGGTAGGCCTATAATTCTTGATCATGTAACCCATTCCTTTTGCCCTTCCCCAGTTCAGATGGTACCATCTTCTCAGAACCTAAGGTACTTAAGGGCTAGGTCCCAAGTTCGAGGCTGGGAAAGGGCAAAAGAAATGGGTTACACGATCAAGAATTGTGGGATCGCCCAAATACCCTCCATATGTGCGAACACTGTGCATTTCAACCAGGTTCAAACAACAGTTATCATTTTATGTTTTATTCTTATATGTTATTTTTAATTTATCTGTGATTAAATTTAACCAATAAATGGATTTACATATATGCTTATTGAATCAAAAACTAAAAATTTATAAAAAAATAACTAGTTTCTCTCAAGAAGAGAAGAACTTTAAAAATAAAAACTAAAAAAAATAAAAAAATAAAACTTTATAGAGAGAGAAAGAGCTTAGAAAATTTTGTGTGTTTTGGAATGCTGGAAGAAGGTCCTTTTATAGATGAAAAGAAAGCCAAAAAGGGGGAAATATTTCAAAATTTGAGTTTGGGTGCATTTGGATAGGTTTGCGCGGGTATGAGGCATAAGAATCTCACCAGAAGGGCTATCGACGTGATAGACGGGCGGCTGGCGCATGCGGGCAAGCGTAGGAAACGACGAGGAGTGTGTAGGCATGTGCGTGGCACAGTGCAGATCGGATGGTGCAGGCGTTGGTGCACACAGGAATCGATGCGATGGGCGGCTGCGCGCATGGGACTCTGCTCGAATGGGGGCATTACGGGCGTTTCTCGGTGTGGTTGGGCGATTGCACGTGTGATTTTGGCTTTTTTGACATTTTTGACCCATTTTGTCCAAATTTTCCATCTTTTTGACTTTTTCTCATTTATTTTCTCAATATATATGTGATATATTATCTCCAATATTTTTTTCTTCGAGTCTTTAAGTTATTTTTGAGTTAAAATACTTGAAAAACAATGAAGAATACCTGTAATTTCAAAAAGATAAATTTATATAAAACTATGATAAAATCATACAAATATAAATATATTTAATTAATTAAATTACATTAAATCATAATAATTTTAGTGTCTTTTAAAAACTCATCAATTACTAAGAAAATTATTTAGGTTATTTTTGAATTGATTGAGCCTTTCTTACCTATTATATACCAATGCATCCAAAGTCATCCACTTTGAGCTTAATGTTGACTTGTTCTTTGGCACACACACAATAGCTACCTTAAAATAATGTCCCACTTTACTCTCGCACTCTTAGTAGTTGAGTTTATTTGCATATATTTTAAAGTGTAATACGATATTAGGATTACAAGTTGTACAGACAAGAAATAAAAAAAGGAAAGAAAGAAAGAAAAAGAAACGAAAATGAGAAAAAGAGTGCTACCATAAAAAAATAACTTTCTTTTGATAGTAAGTAATAAATTTGGGATCTAGAAACTCAACTAAACAAAAACAAAAGTAGAATAAAAGTGTATGGTAATCAAAGAAGAAAATAAGTTAGGGACGTACTTCATGTGTGGAAGGTTCACGGAGTCCTATTGAAAAATGTTTGTGTTTAGGGTGTGGATTGAGTCTAAAACATATCATATTTCCTACCCTGATTTTAGCCTTACATTACAAACTTAATATATTCCTAATTATCTTAAGCTTTGTGCCTATCTACATTAGTGGAGAGAGAAAAAAAAAGACTTGTCCATATCTCATATTTGAGATCCAATTTGCATTGTATGTTTGCATAAAATCATCTTGATATCATGTTTTGAAAATGAGAAAAGTCATACCACATACATACAAAATATCTGATTGAAGATGGAGTATGCACTTAAATGAATTTCATGCTCAACCATTGCTTATGTGTTTACTTTAATCATTTGCATTGTCCAACCTTTTAGGAACCTTTGTTGATCAATATTAATAAGAGATAAAATTAGAAAAGAGAAAGTAGTTTATTTTGTATAAGATTTTTGTATAAAGTCTTATTAAAGTAATAATTTATTTTGTTTAGAGTTCTAATTTTTATGTATTATTAAAGTTCCACATAGAAACATTTATTTAGAGTTTTTTGTGTGTGTATATTATTAGAGTCCTACGTAGAAACTTTATGAATAATTCTAGAGACTTTTCAACTATAAATAGTTGAGCCTTATGTTTGTATAAGGCATCTTAAAAAATAATCAACTTAGTAATATTAAAGAAGTTATCTTTTTTTTATTCTTAATTTTTAGAAATAACTTTTTTTTCTTTTGTTTGGAAGTTGAAGTCTTCTTATTCGTGAGATAGAGGAATATCTTTAAGTTAGTCTTACTCTAGAGTAACTAGAATGCTCGTTTAAAAATAGATAATATCACTAGGTTTGTTCTATTTTAGATTTGCTAGAGTGCTTATCTAGATAATAGTTTCCTTGTGTTTGTTTCATAATACAAATACAAGAATCTCTTGTCAAAGAGTGAGTCTGATTAGTCTAAACTTTGCTCATATTTTTCTTATTTCTTAAGTGTTTTCATATTATTGGTGCATTCGTATTTCTATTCTGTATCAAATATATATGTGTGCATTATTCTTTCTATCCATTGTTTTTTATTTATGCTTTCTTAGGTTGTTTTTAATTTTGTTTTATTTAATTACGAGCAAAATGTAAGTCTAAGACTATGATAATAACTTTGTTATTAGTATCATTAAACTTTATGCTTGTTTTATTTAAATAAATGACGTGATTTTGAGCTTAGAATGATAAATATTATTTTTAAAATTTTACACTAGTTTACCAACTAATCTAGAGGGTGTCAATAGTTCATCACCACTTAAAAGAATAAAAATCACAACAATACAAAGGAGACTTATAAGTATAAACACACAGAAAAATAAATAGTAATTAGTAAATCATGCAAATTAAGAAAGCAATAAACGATTTTCAATTATTTTTGATCTTTTATGTATATTGGAAAAATATTGATTGTAATATCTTTACACGTGATAATGCAACGATAAACCATATAAGCTTTTCGATCGCCTATGTGAAAATTAACATACATATATTGCACAAGAAACACTAAAAATAATCAATTTATTAAAAAATTTCACATAGATATGTGAAAGTTATACGTTAATTACAATATTATCTCTTCTTCCAATTAATAGGAATGTGAAAATTTTGCACCCAAATTACATTATGAAATTAACTTAAATGTATCTGTGAATTGAGTAATTCTATTTGCAATAAATTATTATAAAACAAAAAACTAATACGGTAGCCTATTTAATAATTAAGATAATTAAATGCTTTTTTTTTTAATCTGTCAATATGTTCTACATAACATGTCGGTATAGAGCAAATTGTAATAAATAAACTTTTTTTTTTTTTTGTTTGTGAATTTTAATCGAAACTGTATCCTATCCAATTCGGTTAAAATTCAAGTCAATGAAATTTGTGATGATTTTTTTTCCCCTATACGGTATAACTGATTGTCACATAGAAGAATAAAAATTAGAATAATGTCTTAAGTAAGCATAGAATAATAATTTGGAAGTGTTTTACATTATTCTATATATGATTCTTTACTAAAGCTCAAAGTTATTCCCAAATTCCAAACCCACAAACCAAGTTATTCCAAGAAAAAAGTAGCTAAATTAATATTAAATTATTTAATGAACTATTTTACCATATATATTCATATATAAAAAGGAACTCATAGATGATGAAATTAATGATCAGATGAGTCAAATATAATAGAGATCAGAACCAACTCTAATTTCTAATTCCATCTTCTTTAAGGGTTCAATAAGATTTCTAATTCCATCTTCAATAGTGTTTTCAGTATAAGTACATACATAATGTTTTCCCAGGATACTACTGTAGTGTATAAGTATCGGAGGTCGGCTTCTGGTTTAACAATAGTTGCTCATTTTTTTGGAATACTGTCCCTCATTCTCATGTTAGTTTGGTTGTTGCACTACCGTGGAGGCATACAATACGACTCCTATAATGCAAATATTGTTTTTAATGTATATATATATATATATATATATATATCTTGCTACCTCATCCTTCCTTTCTTTCCATTTTCATTTTTCTTCTTCTTTATAATTAACCATGCATCTTCTAATATAACTATAAATAAATATGAGACAAATGTATGTAGCTATATATGTTTCGTAGTTATGACAGTTATAGTATTTTAATATTTTTGTTATTTTTTATGGTAATTTCGTCATTTTATTATGATAAGGTTATAACATAAAAGACAAAAAAACTCAAATTAATTTTTATTTTTGTTTTATATTTTTTATTAATTTTGTAACGAACGTTATTTATTATTAAAAATTAATTTATTAAATTAATATTTTTGAAAATAATAGGAGGAAAATAATAAAAAAAAAAAATTGATTATTTTTTTATTATGCTGTTACTTTTTTAACTACTAAAAATATAACTTATGGTTTATACTACTTTTATCAACAAAACTAAAAGGGCTGTACGTAATTAATATGTTTTTTTCTTTTAATTTTTTATTACAGGCTCGTATTTTGTTTTTTTTTTGAATTACAGTTTCTGTCACTATTGTTTAATATTTTTTATTGAATAAATGAAACTCTCTGTGATATTTATGTGAAAAATATCTAAAGTATATGACTACAAAAATTTGAAATAATAATGAATTTATTTTTATATTATATAAGGAAAGAAAACATGTTGCAAAAAGAAAACGCTTTATTTGTGTGATATTTTTTTTTTAGAAAATATAAGATATAAATTATTTTCGCTGACAATATTTTTAAAATAAGTTTCTATTTTCTTTAATAAAAAATATTTATTTAACCCGTAAAAAATGTCCTACATATATATTTAATTTGAATTTGAATTTTATTTTTCTCAACTGCAGGTTCATCCATTTCTTATGTTCTTCGGATTTATCTTCTCTGCAGGAGAAGGTAATTATCAAACCTTTTTTTTTTTTTTTTCTTTCTTTCTTAGAGTTAGCTAGCGATCCTTCTTTACTAAGAATATAGGCTCATTGGCTATGTAATAGGGCATATCAATTACATCATGGTTCATGCAATTTTCTGGAAAATTTTGCTGCACTTGGATTTTTTTTATTAATTAAAGAGAAAAAGTATCATAGAGGTTAATATCTTATTCAGATTATCTCATTTATACCATTTGATTTTTTAAATTATAAGTAGTATTATTTTATCCTTTAGTTTTAAAAAGATAGATAAATTATTTTAATATTTTTTTATTAAAATATGAATTTAAAAAATAATATTTTATTTAAAATATTATTAAAATAATATATTTTAATTAATGGTTAAAATATATATTTATTAAATGGTTTGTAATTATAGTTGCATGTTTCTTTTTTCAACTTAAGCACTTTAAATTTCATCTTATTTGAAAATGAACACACAAAAACCATTATCATTTTTAGATAGTTGTTTTCATTTAATAACTACTGTTATAATATTGTTATAATTATAATATAACAATATTATAACAAAAACCATTATAGTTGCATGTTCTATCAATATATTGTTATAATATAAGAAAATCGTTAGCAACTACTATTCATAAGACTTTTTGACATTGAGAACAAGTACACTTTACAAAGTTTAGATGAAAAAAAATACTATTATTTGTCAACATGGTTGTTTTAAAGGATAGAATTATAATTACAATAATTAAAAATCTTAAATGTATATTTTCCTCTCAATTTAAATTTAGTATGCTTCTTATAAGTAATTTTATTTATTTATTTTTAACTAATGTCCTTCCAAAGTTTAAATATTAAAATTTAAGAATAGTATTTTTTTTTATCTCAACTTCATACATACATGCAACAATAATTTATATGTCAAAATTTTGCTAATAAGTTATCCAATAATTATTTTATATATCATCACATATTCTTAACTTTACAAATATTATTTAATGCCTAAAATAACTTGATAGTACATATACCAACTCAGATTAATTGAATGTACACATCTTGTGGGTATGAATTGGACAGCAATGATGATGTACAAGACAGTGAGAGCACAACACAATGTGCAAAAGTTTGTGCACATGTTCTTTCACTTAGTTGCTATGGTTCTTGCAATTGTTGGGCTATGTGCTGTTTTTAAGTACCATGACATGCAGAATAAAGAGAATATGGCCAGTTTGCATTCTTGGATTGGCATGATCGTTGTCATCTTGTTTATTATTCAGGTAATTACTAACATATTTAATTCTCTTACGAATTAAGTAACCTTTAAGTCCCTATAAATTTTCATATAACATTTTAATGATTAATTTAGTTATTTCAATTACTTATAAAATAAAGTGAAAATAAAATAACAAGAATTATTTTTTCTATTTTATTTAATTATCTTTATTTTTGTAATAGATTATCCACGATAAAAAACACTTATTTTTTTTTTAATTATATACGTTTTTATCTCCTAACATTTGATTAAGTGTAACATTTTTTGTTTATAATGTTTGTTTAAGTGTAACAATTATATCTTAAAAAACTTATTTTATCATATTTATTAAATATTAATTGAAGATACCATTATAACTTTTTAAACATTAGATATCAAATATTAGGGGACAAAAAACATATATATTTTACCCTCAATTAAATATATATATAACAAATTTCTTAACTAAAACTTGTTTGTTCTACAGTGGTTATTTGGATTCTTATACTTTTTCCTAGGAGCTTCATCGTCAGCAGCAAGAAGTGACATGGTTCCATGGCATACATGTGGAGGTAGGGTTCTCTTGTTCATGGCAATATGCGCAGCTTTAACTGGTTTAATGGAGAAATCGATATTCATTCAATATCGCAATGAATCAAGATTAATCAACTTCACAGGATTAACAATTCTTCTCTTTGGCATTTTTGTGGATCTTTCCGTGACTCTTGCACGTTATGTGTGAATTTACTTATGTATCTTAATTTTCCCGGCCCCTTATTAATTCCATATTGAATTGAAGATTGAATTTATACATGTGTTATTTGTATATTATAAGTGTGACGATACCTCAATTAATAATATTTTTATATCATTAATATTTGATAAAAAAAAAGTGTCATTATTTTGTGCAAATTTACTAATAAAAGAGAAACAAATTAAAACAAGTGTGAAAAATTGGTAATTAATTAATATATCATTGCCATGTTTTAATTAGTGTTCACACACATCGAACTTTTGATATGTTGCATTCATGTTTCGTATTCAACTGAAAGGTTTCATGTATATATATAAAAGTTAAAATTATTGCTTGCCAAGCTAAGAGATAATCTCCGACTCCTGATGTCATCTCAATGCCTTAGATATCATTTTCATCCGCCACACTTTGTAAGACATTATCGTGGTTTGGGTACATTAATGGTGATTGGTATCACTCGTGTAAATTTATATTTTTAAAATATATATACATGTTAAAGTCTCGTATCGACTGAAAATCGCGCTCATGCTACGTATATAAACAAAGATAGTCCTCCATCTTATAACCTGTGTTTTGAGATGAAGTTAGACCCAAATTTAACATGGTATCAAAGCAGGTCACCCGGTCGATGCAGTTGTTTCGCCACTGGTGAGTGATGCATTCCGCCACTGGTGAGTGATGCATTCCGCCACTTGGGTTCCATAAGCTCAACATCCCCGTCGGTCTCAAGAGGACAGACCCTTGCCGATGTGAGGGGGAGTATTAAAGTCCCATATCGACTAGAGATCGCACCCACGCTGCGCATATAAACAAGGATAGTCCTCCATCTCATAACCTAGATTTTGAGATGAAATTAGGCCCAAATTTAACAATACTTGAATCTACGTTGTATTCTACCTAAAATTGTTTACTCAATTAGAATAATACCACAATAATACCAAAATTTATAATGACATAAGAAGTTCAAAAACTAGTTCACATACATTAATGAGATCAAAATTAATTAATCTATTTCTACTGTAAAAAAGTCAATTTGGCTTTCGGAAAGGCAAATCCCAAAATGCCATCGAATTTAATGGTTGGACTATTTTATCACCATCTGATTTTATGATTATGAGAAAAAAGCTTAATATGCCCATCATAAATATAATTATATTAGAAAAAACCAACATTAATAGTGATGCAAACATATGAACTCAAGCCTTGAAACTCCCAAACGCTAAATGGTTTGAGAACTTTAAGAGAAATAGCCAAAGATCCAATAACATATGACTAACGATCCCATAAAACTAATAATAAGATTATAACAATACCTTGACTCTATGTATAGTACTCACCATAGATCCATTGATGGTAGGACGTCACAATAGTTGCAAATTCATTGATAAGTTTGTTTGTAAAGAATAATGAGGCTAAAAAGCTCTCAACTTTGATGAAAAATTAAATCTCATTTATAAATTAAGTTATTCTAAAATGAAAAAACTATATATACATTAAAAAATAAACACTCAAGAAAACTAATTAAAAATAAAACTAAATAACAGTTTGAACCAGTCAGATATGCAAAAAAGAAAATTTCATGCATATGGGCCACCACACATTTTAAATCATGCCGTGGCATGGTCCAAAACACTAGAAAACCAAAATATCCCCAAAGATGTGTGTTTTGGACGACATTTACTTGTGTTGCAGTACAATATAATCAATTGGAAACCAAAATCAACCTAAGAGGCTATAGTGCACTTTAAATTACACAATGGTATGGACCCACTTTCTTCAATTAACACTCTTATTTTTTGGCCTGAGCCTTGGAACTAGTTATGATCTCTTTTTGTGGCATCCTTTGGCATTAAATCAACTCTTGAATTAGCCCATTTAGTGATTCCTTGAATGACTTGGTCTTGGAGTTTGTACTTGGCCTATTGGGATGTTGAGGCAGTCCTTGATTTTCATCATTCTTCTCTTGTTCAAAAGAATTCGACCTCGAATTTAGACTTTTGTCATGGGGTAAGTTTTGAGGGTCATCTATTTGAACCTTATCATGATAGTCTTGTAAGAAAGAAAAATTAGTAAATAAGCACTCTCTAGCTCTTTTCCACTCTTTATTTTTTTACTCTATCATCTAACTCCTATTCTTGTTTCTCCCTTTTAAGAGTCTATTTTCTTCTCTCTTATTTTTTCTTCTATTTTTCCACTCCTTTCTTTTACTATTTTTTTCTTTTTTCTTTTTGTCTTTTTCATTCTCATGCGATCTTCATAGATTTACTTTGGAGTAAGGGGCACAAGAGTAGTTTGTTTGATAAATTTAACAAACATGTATGTATTCCTAAATCTATTATGTGACACCTTCCTATTATACTATCATAGACTACCCAACAAGATATGCCCAGCATGCATTAGTACCACATCATATAAGATTTCATCTTTATACCTATCTATAGAAAAAGAAATTAGTACTTGACTATCTACCACACGTCCCCATTATCATTCAACCATTGCGGTTTGTAAGGTTTAAGGTATTTCAACATGGTTAACCCCAAATTATCAACTAGGGTAATATTAGCTAACTTAGTGCAACTTTCCCCATCAATAATCACATTACAAACCTTATTGTTCATATGACACCTAGTATAAAAAATACTTTCTCTTTGTTGCTCTATGTAATCTTCTTTAATTTAAGCACTTAATACTCACCTTAACACAAGTGTTTCACCTTCCACAATACATGCTATGATATCCTCATCACTAGCTTCCTCTAGTGGTGGTATATCTTCATCTTCATTTTCACCATCAGTTTCCACCTCTCCACTCACTTGGGTTATCGAAGAATTTCATATGTAGGAATAATTACACGAAGATAAATTATTCTTCCAACTTAAGAAAGGTAATTGGGACCTAGATGAGAAGTGGAGATGCCAATCTATGAAATCTTTTTGCGAGTTCTATACCAATTCGTCCAAGTTGGCCTCACAAATGTGAATTAAGAAAATAACATAGTGGAAGTACAAGACAACATGCTCAATTCAACAAAAAAAAAAATACGAACAGTAAGGAAGAACAAACTGTGTTAAACACATTAGTGATAATATGCCTCACAAGCTCATATTCAGGCTAGCAACATGCATAAATATAGAAAACATCAAGTAACATGCTAAATAGTCATACATATTGAAAAACTATAAAAGATTTATGATGAGTGCTTAAAAAACACTAAAATTAAATTCTTAGGTTTGATTTGGACGCCTTGAATAAAGTCTAATTAACTGACTCCATCTAAAGCTATGATTAGATGGTTTGCTATTTTCTTAGAAATAAAGTTGAAATTTAATAATTAATTAATTAATAGGCCCCGCCTAAGGATATTAGTTAATTAATATTAAACAAAATAATTTGGGTCCCGTCTAAGGACACTTCCATACCAAAAAGAGAAAATAAACAAATATCAATTTATATCTTTAATAACCTAAATAATATGAACAAATATAATTAACTTAATTATTATATCCTTAAATACTCCACTGTTATGAATGATAAAAATTTGTATTATTGTTTATTGAATTCATATCTATGTTTATTTTTTTTATTAGATTAGGAAACACAAAAACCAAAATATCGTGATAGGATGTTTAAGATTTAATTTCGTTTTTAAAAGTTTGAATAATAAATTAAAAATCACCTATATTCCTTCTTTAGATCGACCTTGAGAGTATACTTATCCTTTTCTATAAAATGATTCGTGCACTTGAGAGAGTTTTACAAATAATAAAACCAAAGAATTCCACAAGATCGACATTTGTAATACCGATCTTGTGCTCATCAAGTTTTTGGTGCCGTTGTCGGGGACTTGATGTTGTGCTCATCAATTTCCAATCACTTCAAGATCTCATATGTGGGAACATATTCGGTAAATGATGATTTTACTTTACATAACATAACAAATCATAATAAATAGTTTGACACCTGGTCCATTAACAAAATAAGGAGATACTAACTCCTTAGAGACTCACACCAAATTCACATATAGATCAAACACATAAGTAATATCAATTAATCAAAACATAGTCTCATTAATTTAATACAAAAAAATAATTAAACATAAAGCTATATGCATGCTACATAGAAAGGAAAGGAAGCATGCAACGACATATAACTAAAAGCTTTCTAATAAGAATGTACATCTAGTATGTAGGTACTTATATTATTGAAACTTAGATTATACTAACACATAATCTAATATTGCATAATAATATATATTATGAGATAAACCTATATAGATACTCTACCTATATGAAAACATCTTGATTGACTTATGATAACCACTCGGTAGCAAACAAATCCATTAAGCAATAAAATAATTACATCCCTAATAGAAATAAAACTACCATTATCTTTAACAGTCATAACCTTTATCCAAATTACCTATTATTTCCCTCCCTTGTTGCCTCCATAATGACTTGATTCGACATACGAACCTAGCTTTCCTCCAAAGCCAGCACAACTTAATGTAGTGTGATCAACTACCAATGATCAATAAAGTCTAACATAAACAATCTAACATGAGGACAACATCTACACATGAGGAAAACCCCATATCATGAATAAACACCATGGAACACACAATCAATCCACAAAATGCACACAACCAAAGTGGGATACACAATCCACCACTTATCGCACACAACCAAAGATATGAAAACTCAACAATTCAACTCAATCCACTATCACAGAGTTATTTTCACATAAGAAAAATTTGTACAAAGGTAACTACCAGCTAACACATGGCTCACATCCACATAGGCTCCTCATATAAGAAAAATTTACATGAGGGAAACTACCAACCGATATACGACTAACAACCATTTAGGCTCCTCATATAAATCCACTTACAAACACCACCTTGAGTACTTACCACTCAAGAGTATAGTTTTTCCCATGCAATCACGCATTACTAATACCTAAAAACATTCAACATAATAATGATTCAAAAATAGAAAAACGAGATGTTAATTTCATAGAGCTCTGCTACATATTTTTTGGATACAAAACAATAAGAGAAGGGATGTTTATAGAAATCACCCAAGCTCAATGACCAACCTTATTGTTACCTCGTTGGACCCTTCGCCGACCACCTAGTCGAGGGTTTGATGAAGGGACTGTTGATGCCCTTGTCGAGGTGACAAAAACTTTCATATTCTGGATTCAAAATTGTCGAGTAATTTCTATAAGTGTACCTAATTATGTACATGTATACATTACTAATTCACAGTAACCAACCTTACATAGAGAAAGATGGAAATACTAAGTAAAATAATAGACTCTATATTTTGTACATAAAAAGCCAACACCCAAACACAAAGTAGAACAAGACTTATAGTTATCATTATTCTCTTGTTTGGACATTGAGATGCTACATGACCTCTACGAAGACAATGAAAGCATTGAATATCACGATCATGACTTGGGATTTCAGTTACCTTAACCCTTGTTGATCTCCACCCCTTTGGCTTTGATTGGTTAAGATTTGTCTTAGAACTTGTTCCTTTTCTTTTCTCCAACTAGGCTTCCAAGGTATAGTAAATTTTGGCTTTTGGGGTAGTGGCCAACTACCTCTCCTTTTAAATTGTCTCTCTACTTTGATTGCTATATGGACGATGCCCTTTAAATCTACATAGTAATAAAGCTCCACTATGATGGAAATCTCTTAGTTTAACCCACTTAGAAATTGAGCTATGGTGACTTCTATGTCCTCCTTTACATTAGCTCTTACCATTATCACCTCAATCTCTTTGTAGTAATCATCTAACATATTGGACCCTTGATTAGGCCTCGATAATTTTTAGTACAACTTCCTATAGTAATAGCTAGAGACAAACCTCTTTCGAATGATAGCTTTTATGTCTTTCTAACTATTGATTGGCCTCTCATGGTTCCTTCTCGTACTAATCACTAATTGATCTCACCAATTTAGGGCATAATTAGTAAATTCAATAACAACAAGTTTTACCTTTTTATCTTCGGCATAGTTGTGGCACTTGAAGATGTGTTCCACTTTCTGCTCACATTCTACATATAATTATGGTCATTCTTCCCTTGGAAAGGTGGCATCTTCATTTTGATGCTTCCTAAATTTCAATCAACCGCTTAGGTGGTGGTCTTCAAAAGCCTCCCCTATTTCCATATTTACGTCCAACATGTATTCTATCTCATTCTTCTTAAAAGTCTCCAACATCCTCCCAATTACCATATTTAGGATCTTGCTCTACATGGGCTTGTCTATCTAGCCCTTAGTATTTAGAACTCCTTATGGTGATCCCTGTTGCAAGGCTGCTATTGTGGCCCCTTGCCTTCCCATCCTCTCGTCAATATTTACCACTATTGTAGTCATTCTATCAAATGACTATTGCAAAGTTCGCAATGTGAATGTTGTATCCTTTCTTCTTTCTAGACAGAGTGTTCTGTTCAAGTTAAACATTTGAAAGCAACTAGAACAAATTTGATAACAATATTTCTTCTTTCTTTATTTCTTTTAGATCTATACTTTTTATAATATATATATATATACATAAAAAATTTAAAAAGGTCAAGAACATAGAATAATAAAGAACAAAAATAAAAAAGAAAGATAGAAACTTGAAAATACAACCTAGAGCTCAAATACGAAATGATGCGAACATGTGAACTCGAACTTTAAAATCCACAAATTAGAAGTGTTTTGACAACTTCAAGAGAAACGACCAAAGACTCAATAACAAATTGCTAATGATCCCAAAAAAATAATAATGAGATTATAACAACACCTTAGGTCTATGGATATTACTCACCACAAATCTAATTATGATAAGACATCACAAAGGTTATAAATTTCTTGATAAACCTGTTTGCAAAGAACAATGAGGCTAAAATGCTCTTAACTTTGATCAAAAATCAAATATCATATATTAACTAAGTTATTTTGAAATGGCTTCCTAATAAACTATATATACATTCAAAAATAATCCTCAAAGAAAACTAATTAAAAATAAAACTAAATAAGAGTTTGAACCAGTAAATTCCGCAAGAAAATAAATTTTATGTGTGAGGGGCACTGTGCACAATATATCATGCCGTAATGCGGTTCAAAAAACTGAAAAACCAAAATATCTCGAGAGATGTGTGTGGCAGAAGACACTAACTCATGCCGCGATGAGGTATAATCAATTCGAAACCAAAAGTTGAATGTGGCAATAGAGACCCATTTTCTTGAATTAGTACTCTTATTTCTTAGCTAGATCCTTAGCATCAGTCCTGCTCTTTTTATAGCACCCTTGGGTCTTGAATCAACTCCAAAATTAACCCATTCAATGCTTCCTTAAATGTCTTAGGTTTAGAGTTTGTAGTTGGTCCACTGGAACATTAAAACAGTTATAGATTTAAGTCAAATAGTAATAAGAAAAATCCCAGCCAGAATGTCCTCAAATTTAATGGTTGTACTATTTTACCACCATCCGGTTACAAGGATTAAAAATAAAGGTAAAATATAGGTACGTAGGAGTGAGAGAAACATGAGATTAAAAATACATAAGACATAAGTTATTGAGTCTATCTATCTCGTTAGAAATACGTACCCAACTATTAATACTCTATTAATATTTAAATTTGTTTTGATAAAATTGCTAATATATGTTTTTTTCCGTTGAACTTTCAATAATAAGCATTAAATTATGGCACCCTTTGCATCTCGAACGCAACAATAAAAAGATAAATATTAATTACTAAAATTTAACGGCGTACGTACGTTAAACACCATAATATATATTAAACGTAACACTAACCTAATATAAAATATTAAACACCACAAAACAATACAATTAATAATTAGTTACATCATCAAAATGACTTATTTTGATGATGTAACCTATTTAGATCCTTCCACTGGTAGCTTCATGCTACACAGAAAAAAAAAAATCATACATTCTGCAATAACTTTTATAAGGATTCTTCAACGCGGATAATCTGTAAGCAGAGCAGATTAAATTATTACAAAGGATACTTGACATTGTTCTTAATATAATTGTTAATTTGCAATTTATCATGCGCAGTGATATTTTTTAACAATATAAATGGTTACGGTGACAATAATTTCATTATCGATAACTTTATTCATATAATTAATTTTTATTTATTAATAATCTGCATGAGAGTTATTTATATATATATAAAATTTAATATTCATTTCTTTCTCCTAGAAGCTCACTGACAACCATGTGTGTTTCTCTTTTAGAAATTAGAACCCAACTCACTTTTTTCTTCCAGTAGTTCTCACTGCTGATATGGTGTTTTATTTTCGCAGAAGTTCTTGTATCATTATGTTTATCTCAAAGTTGATATCTCTATCTTTTCTATAATTTATTTTGTCGGGTATTTGTTTAACCTATGAAAGATTAGTGAAAAATTAGCAAACTTTCTTTCTATGGTACTTACATATTTTTTATTAGACTTAATATATGCTTTACTTTAAGTCCACAACATCCATAATAATTCATGCACAAAATCTCTACTAAGAATTAAATACAAAATCAAATTGCATTATGCTTGAAAGTTAGTCTTATTTAGGCCATAGGAAAGCATTTGTATCCCAAACTATAACATATTAATTTACAAACAAGATATAAATATGTTTAATAAAATAAAACAGAAAATAAACAAACAAAATACAAACTTAAACTTATAAATTATAAAACAAGTTTACAAATTAAAACTATTATCATAGAGGATTGGGTATGAGAAAGTATGAGAGTATGAGAACGGTGTAGAAGCGTTGTCTCTTTCTGAAAATGAATTTGTTATTTATAACTGAATGATGTTTTGTGTGAAGATGCTATTACTATTCAATGAATAGTTTTTTGTCTGTCACTTGATAATATTGAGAGTTGCCTATTGTGCTGTGAACAATAATTTGTCTGCCATCACGTACTGTTGGAGATGCCTTACTGTGTTGAAAAATAGTTGTTGTGACATCCCAAATAGGTTAATACTGTTTGATAAACAATGCGTTGTTGACACTATTTGGGTGAAATGAATAGTGCATTGTCGGCATTGTTTACTCTTTTGTCGTTTTCTATGAAAACAATAATAATTGTTTCTGAAGACTTTTGATGGGCCGTTGTATGGGTTGCAATAGTAACAATGGACTCTTAGGTCCAATATTAAAAAAATAGGCTCGTAGACCCAAAATAATAGAAATGGACTCATAGGCCCAAAATGATAAATGGACACGCAGGCCCAAAGTAATAAAAATTAGACACGTAGGCCCAAACTAATAAAATGGACACATATGCCCAATATGTAAATGAATTCGCAGGCTCAAAATAATATGGACATTATTATCTCTTTTGGAGAACATAAAATCGTGCAAGTATATACGGTCACAAGTAATAAAATTTGATAAGTAAGTTATCATTCCCACGGAGATTTGTTGCTATGTACTAAAATTATTTCCCTCTCATTTTATCCAAAACAATCGTTAATTGGAAAATAATTTAACGAACTAAAAAGTTTTATAACAAAATAAAAGAAAATTCTAGGATTGCAGTTTTCACCAAACTAGTCCACTCGAATCATATCATTTTCTCTTGATTTATATTTTTTGTAAATTTAATTTGTCAACCGAAAATTTCTAATTTTATCCATACATCTCTTCCGAGCTCCGTATAGACACACTTCGTTAAATTAATTCATTATATTCCTATGAGAATTAAATTCACCAAGATTCATTACGTTCTAAGTTCTCAAATGACCACACATACGATAAAGGTATATTCCTATCCTTCATATATACATGTTATTCTATCCATGAGCAATATACACAAAAATGCCTCTTCCAAGTTTATTTGAGTACCACAGATCAATTGATAAATTTTCCAATAATCAAAAGCATTAAGTACAAATAGAATAAACAAATTAAAAATCTAATAAATCATTCAAAATAATTAAATTCAAGCTTTATAAATTTAGATAAAATGCAACCCTAGAAAAATTAAATTACTTCATAAATAAAAATTAAATTACATCACTTAAGGAATATTCGCTCAAGAACACAAAGAAAATTAAAACATTTCTGCTCTAAATTTTCTGGCACATGTAGAACACAACAAAATCCAAAAATGGCTTCTGCATGTTCCACAATCCAACCCCAAAATGAACCTAAAACAAAAAATCCTAATTTATCAAAATAATCCCCTATTTATAACATCAAATATCTAAAAAAACAAATACATTTTAAAATATATTTTTATACACGCGGAGGACAAAAAGGTATATCGAAAATGATAATTTAATCTGCGTGGGGGACAAGAATATTGAGATACACAAACACGTAAAACAAGGGGAACGTGCGGCGTTGTTGATTTTCATTTCAATTCATGCTGCCACGTGTTACGATATGATTCACTATAAGAAATAGTGGACACGTGGCAACATCTCATACGGTGTCAAGAACGGGTGCACGCGGAATGTGTTGCACGGGATCAACGGCACCGAGACACGTGGGTGATAGAGAGTAGTTGGAAATGCGTGCATGGTTATGCGTTTTTGTGTTCACCAAAACGTGCCACGTGTTAGCACATGATTGACTGCAAGAAATAGTGGGACACGTGGTAGACTTTAAATGGTTGGAGGGAGAGCTTGCACGTGGTTGTGCCATATGGGATAAACGCACGTGAGACACGTGGGTCCTACACGGCAGGTGGGCCCTACACGGTGCACCTAGCAGCGTGTAACCAGAAAAACTGCATCCACTCTCTTTTGTCATGTCTGGTTACACGCGCCTCATCGTAACCGTTGATTTCCTAATCGAATGGTGTGTGTCGCGTGTTGGTGATTGCGCGAGTGACCTCCTTTTCCTGTGTAGAAAATAAATTTCCTTAATTGCATTTTAGCCCTCCAATTTAATTCAAATTAGTACTCTTATTTCTTTCTTTAATTGCAATGAAGCCCTTTTCTAATTTAAATTAACTTTTAAACTTTTGTTAATTATAATTAAGCCCGATTTTAATTCAAATTATATTTTAGATTTTTATTAATTGCAATTAAGCACTCTTTTATTTTAAATTATATTTTCAAACATATATTTGCAATTAAGTACTTTTTCGATTCAAATTCTTTAATTTTCTTAAAAATATATTCCTTAAAAAATAAACAGTAAATATTAATTTATTCCATTTTAAAATTAACTAAAAATGTCAAGAACATAGAAATTATAATTAATAAAATAGATGAAAATAACTATATAAAATACAGTTATCAGACATGTAGGCCCAATGGATATACAGGTCCATTAAGGTTATTATGGACGAGCTTTGCCGATCCAAAATAGGAAATTCTCACTAGTTGCTTCTAAGTTTATTAGGTCAACTGATGAAGCTTTTGATGATAGTGAGACTATTTCATTGGGTGATTGAGTCTCTTCTTCTTCTTCTTATTCTTCTTTTTTCTTTACTCTAGAAGTTTGGCCAGAAGATGATTGTGATAATTGCTGAATAATTTCTAGATGTTCCTCTAAGGTTTTTGGTTTTGAAATTAAGGCATTTGTAAGTGCCTTTTGTGCTAATAAAAGTGAAGATTCTTGGAATTCCTTCACTTGGGGTTCTCTGTGACCCTTTTGGAGAGGCCATTTATCAACGGCTGGTTGTAATAGGGTTTTAGGGATCATAAATGACGACCACCATTTGATTTGAAATGAACGGATAATAGTAATTACCTTCGATGTAACACATTTTAAAACCCATTGACATACCCAAGGGAGATAAAATTTTGAACAAAAAATACATAGAGAAGGGAATCTAGCTTCCTCTGATGAAGGTTTATAATGCTTCTAAAAAGATTCATAACTTTCCTTTACAGGAGAAATGAGGATAGAATGAAGGTGTCCGAATATTTTCCACCATTTAGAAAACCAAAATGGAAATCAGGATGGATTAACCGATTTATTAACCAAGAAAAATAACCAAGAATGTTTGTTATCTTTTATTTGGATAAGGAATGCATTAAACCATTCCAGGTAATAATCTCAATAATTGTATGTTGTACAATGTGGGAGAGAAGATGTTATACTGACCGGAAAGAATAGTGCTTTGGAAAGATCATTTCCCCAATCTACTGGAGATATGATTTTTTGAAGTTTAGTAGTTAAAAACTACACATATGATGATTTTGGATAATGGAAGTGTTTAAATTCAACACTACCAGTAATTTCCAAAATATTTTGATAGTATTTGGGTGCTTTTGAATGGGAAATAGGCCTGTAAGAGAAACCTTTTACAAAAAGTTTTTGAGTTACTAAATAGGGATTCTGATCAAAAAACCCTTTTCAACAATTGTAACTATTTGAGTTTGTTGTTTTTAAAAATACTCAATAGTTGGTTTTGAAATAGATTTGAGAATAGCTTCCCTTGTTACCTTTTGAGGAATATAAGTGGAGGTAGTTACCCTTCTTTCCAGAATAGAAATTATTCCAGATGTTTGTTTTGAAATCATTTTGGAAGGCATTGCTTACTTTTCTTTACCCTTAGAGGTTGGCGCCTCTATTTTGAATGGTGCACCTAGGCCTAGGATGCTGGCAGAGGTCGCATGTAATGCCTCTGAGTCCTGTATCTCCTTGAGGTTTAGTATCCACTCTTGGACTCTTTGATATAGAGCTTTGTCTATTGGGGAGAGCTCTGGTTATGATTCTTTTAGGGATTGCTGGAAGGATGGATCTACTTCTGCAGGTTTGGTTTGGGCTGCTTGGGACCAGGTAATAAAAGGTTTTCCCTTTGAAAGGTTGGTAATAGAAGGGTTTGGAAGTGGTTCCCTTTTCTCCTTTTCTTTTTTCTTTTTACTCATCTCTAAACCTATTTTGGAGAAATTCTATGGTTAGAAAATATGGTAATGAATTGTTCTTTCCTTTGATAAACTCAATATAAAAATAAAAAATACTTAATAATGCTTGCCATGGGGAAAAAATTTGTTTTGATGCAATGTTTTTAACATCTTTTAATAAAATCTCTTTTGCAGACTTACAATCAATTCTTAAATCTTTGATTTAATAAATCTAATTGAAATTTATAAATACAAAGTTCTATTGCTAATACTTCTTTTTTGAAAGTGGAATAGTTCTTTTGACAATCATTCTAATGGCTAGAGACAAACTAAACTATAAGTTCTTTATCTTCTTGGACTTGTTTTAATAACCCATCATAGCCAAGTTCATTGGCATCGGTTTCTACTATCTAGGAAAGTGTTGGATCTACAAGATGTAAATAGGGAATGTTTTGAACTTGTGCTTTTATTTTCTGCACAATTTTGGTGTATTCTTCTGTCCATGGCTTATGAGTATTCTTGAGCCTGTTATGTAATGGCTTTTCCAATCTATTGATGTTGGGACAAAAACTTAGAACGTAATTTAAGCTACCAAGAAATCTTTGTAGTTAGGTTTTGTTGATGATCTTATCAGGAAACTTGGTAGTAAACTGAAGAGATCATTCGATTGAAATAATGGTTCCAATAGACACATTATGTCCAAGAAACCTAATGTTGGTTTGGAAAAGAGTCATTTTTTAGCTGATAATGCCAATCCACTCTTTTTGATGATATGAAAAAAAGTTTTGAGATGTCAGATATGTTGTTTGATATCTTTGGAAAATATAAGTACATCATCGATGTACACAATACAAAATTCTGAATAAGGATTGAATATATCATTCATAATCCTTTGAAATTCAGAAGGCGTGTTTTTGAGCCCAAAGGGCATGACATTCCATTCATACTATTCGAATGGAACAATGAGTTCCTTTTTATACCTATTTCTAGGTTCAATTTGAATTTTCCAGAATCCTGACTTCATATCAAACTTAAAAATATATGGATGATGAATATAGTTTTTGAAGCAAGTCTTTTTTATTTGGGATATGGTACCTAATCCATTTTAAGGCTTGGTTTAAGGGTTTGTAGTTAATGACTAACTGAGGAGTTCCTCTCTCAATCTCGATAGATTTGTTGACATAGAAAGCCGCACAACTCCACGATGATCTAGATGATGATATCAACTTCTTAGATAATAGATCATTGATCTCTTTTCTGCAAAATTGTTCAAGGTCACCATTCATCTGAATAGGCCTTTCTTTTCTAGGAATGTTCCTTTCATGAAACGTCAGTTCATATGGTAAATTTACCATATATTCCTTCCTATCCTAGAAAGCACTGGGTAATTTAAAACAAACCTCTTTTTCAAAAGAGTTTTGTAATTTAAAGATCTTATCTTTGACCTCTGGAATTTGGAGCTCTTTCTCAATAGTATGAGATTGAACTCTGGATTTGAGATAGATAAGGTCTTTTTCTCTATGGTTGATAAGAACAAAATTCTCCTTTTGATGGATGGAATTGGTTTTAATGAGATTGAGATTCCTAGTTTTTGGTTCTTTGATGAAGTGAAAACTGAAGGTTTTCTCTTCGATTTTGAAAGAAATCTTATCATTTTTGACAAGATATGGGGTAATAATATTCATGAATGGTGTTCCTAATATAACTAGGTAGCCTATATTGGATATGATCATGAAATGTGTTTTGATAAGAAGTGATTCATTTAGGATTATAACTTCTGTTTTGCCTATTATATGCATTTTTGATTTGTTGGCTGGGGAATGATTAATGGTTTAATACAATTGAGATCAGCACCTGTGTCAAAAAGGCTATAGTCTTATGTTTTGATTGGTCAGGGAATACAAGAATAATTGATCTTGTATTTCTTAGTGGTTATTTCCCTAATAGTTTAAAGAACATTTTCTAGAATTCTTTCCATGTTCTTAAGTTCTTTGGCATTTGATTCAAGTTCATCATCTAACCCACTTAATTATGGGTTTTTGACTTCAGTTTTGTTAAGTAATTTAAACTTGAGATCATATTCTTTATGTTTCTCTTTAAGCTGGTGGAGTTCTAGCTTAATAGTTTTGATTTCAGTTTTTAAGTCTTGAATTTGACTTTCTAGTTTTATAATTTTGTTCTTACGTTCCAAAATAGCAGTAAGGTCGTAATAGCCTTTGCTAGTACTTGGAAGTTCAGAATGTTTTGGTAATTTTTGGGCTTTGACTAGGGAACTAGTCAAGTGGTCCACATATAATTTTGTAATAGTTGGGTCGTTTAACTTAAGGATTCTAGTTTGAAGTTCTTCATCTTCTTCCTTAGTTAATATATTAATAATTTTATTACCAGTATCAGAGTTAGTTGATGCAAACTCGTCTTCCTGGGAATTTGAATCTTCTGAGTCATCTGACCAAGGTTCAGATTCAGATGATGATGATGATTCATCTACCATTAAGGCAGAGATTTTATTTAAGGTGTCTTCTTCAAGGTTTAATTCATGAGTTTTTTTAGACAACTTGCAATAATTAGCAGTATGGCTTTTCATACCTCATTTATAACATTTAAACTCTTTAAATTTTTAAAAGGTTTATTATGAGGTTTTTGTTCCTTATTAAAATTTCTTTTATAAGGTTTTTTGTAAAAATTCATTCTTTTTTCAAAGAATTCTTTTTTGGGTTTTGAAAATGTCTTATAAGTTTTATGGGATTTCTTATAAGGTTTTGTAATAGTTTTACTGCAATTTCCACCACAGGTTTGATCAATAGAGAAGTTGCTATCAAACTATTTGTAGAATGATCCAATTTCTCTTTTGGAGATTTTAAGCTCTAATTTCATTTGTTTTTGGATTTTCAAATCTTGATTGATCTAAAGACCTTGTTTTTGAGTGAAGCTGATCAATTCACCATAGGTTAATTGATCATAAGGAATTATGTGATTCTCATATATCTCACAGATTTTGTTTTTGGTCTTCTCACCTAAGAGAAGAGGAAGTCTTGCTAGGAACTTCTCTTTTCAGAATGGTTGTATAGAGTCATCTCTTAACATAACTCTACTCATAAATATATTTTTATAGTTTTGAAAATCACTCATATTCCTACATTTTATATTAGAAAGATGATCAATGTTTTTATCTTTAAAATGGGATGAATCCCCTAAAAAATGACGTGATATTGTGAAAAGTAATATGGAGACTACATTTTGAATTGTTTCTCCATGTTGATCAAGTATAGGTTCCCCACACTCGCCAGTCAATATTGCAATGAAGATATCTGACTATTATTGTCTTGAAAGATGATGATCCCACCAACCTTTTAGTTGGCTTGAGAAGCCAGCTATTAATAATTCAACAACTATTTTATCAATTGTACAAATTTGTGTTTTATAAGCATTTGACACCATTCTCATCTGTTGCAAGACATGTAATATCTCTTTCTTAATCATTCCATCTATGTTCCAAACATAAATAAATGACGCGTTATATTTTGGCTGGGTAACTTGGCTAGGTTGGGTACCTATGGTGTATGGGTACCTATCTGGACTAGTTTCTAGCCATTTTAATTTTTGGATTTCAGGAGTTGGCTTAGAAAGGGTTTCTTTGGAACTATCCTCATCAGAAGTAATAGGTTCTATTTCTAAAGATATTATTCCATTTCTAAAGTTTCTCAAACTTAGATGATATCTCTTCTTGGGTTAGTTTAGATACTTGGAAGGGTTTGAAGATATGGTTTTGAACTTTACTTTCTATGGATTGGTAGGAGGTAGAGGAAAGATCAGTCTTTTGATTCTTTTCTATCCTAGTAAGCTATTTACCTAAAGTATTTAGGTTGGTAAAGTTATTTTGAGTAACTATGTTTTTGAGGTTAACTTCTTGGTTCTCTTGAGGGTTCTTAAGAGGGTAGGCTTCTACCTTACTATCTGCATAGGGAAAGGTAATAGGTCTCAATAGAGGATGCTCAATCTCAATTAACCCATCTAGGGTATCCCAAATAGGTGTTTTCTTTTTGGTGTTGACCATGTTAATTAAATTAACTAGTTCAAGTAGTGATAAGTCCGTATATTCTTCATCTAATAACCTATTGAAATCTTCTAAGGTGATTTCTTGGGTATTAATTTCTGAAAAAGGAATTTTTTTGATTTCTGGAACTATAACTATAGGTTCAGGTACTATGGTTATAGTTTCTATGATTCTGTCAACTGGTTTAGGGTCAACTATTGATGATGTTTCCACTAAGGTAACTTGTTTAGGGCTATCTATAGCAATTGGTAATATTTCAACTAAGCTAATTGGTTCAAGGTTAACTATAGTTTCTAATGATTTTTCTATAAGTATAGAAGTAGTATCTGATTTGAGTTTGAATGGGAAAAGACATACTTTGGTTTCCTAATAGATTTTAAACCATTTAAGAAATAATATATTTTGTTGATGTTCTTTAACATACCTAGCATGTTTTCTAAATATACTAGTTCTAGGATTCTCTGAGTATGTTTTTAAAAACCATTTTTTTTATCTTTTTATTACAAGGAGCTTCTATATCTAGACGTAGGGTTTCTATGTCTAAATTTTTTGGCTCAACTGTTAATACATTTAACTCATTGGTCTTAGCTGGTATGGTTGGGGCTTGGGACTGAGTTGGTGATAAAAGAGGAAACATCTGAGGTGAATTGCTCATCTCAGAATTTTTGTCAACAGTGTAGACTGGTTTGGGTATTGATGTACTAAAGTCTACTACTTTGAGTTTTGCTCTAGGGATATCTGAGGTAGATGACCTAGGTTTGGTTTTGAGTGGTAAATTCACAAATGAAAAGTCAAAGATACTAGAAGAATATCTCAAATTGGTAGACCTATCAAAACTAAGTTCAACAATACCATCTTTATATGATATAATTTCTTTAAGTTCTATATTTTGGACTGGTTCTAGGGTTTGATTAGGTTCAAACTCTGGTTGAGTTACACCTTCAAGAAGCCACCTATTTGGAAATACTAATTGGGTCCAAGTAATGGGTTTGGGAATTTTAATATTAGACCTAGATAGATCTGTTTGTTGGAGAATGGTTTCTCCCCTTTTTGATTGTTGGATGTGTTTGGTATCCCAAGTAGACATCATAGCTTTATAATGAACCCTATAAATTAAGGCTACCAAAATTGCTCTTGGTATTATCCTAGAGTTATGGGTTTGGATTTGTAATGTAAGTGACTTTAATATTTGTGGGTCATTTAAGGAAACTAAGAAATTAAGAAAACAATCGAATGATATAGGTCCTAATCCTAAGCTCGTGTCAACTGTTCCTAATAAAGAATCATTGAAATCTATAAGTCTAGTGTCCCTAAGAACTACTAGAATTATTGATGATAAACCATCTCTAGTTAATGGTCTTTGTCCAACTTGAACTAAACTAATATGAACACATTTGAAACTTTTTTCAAAATGTTTTTGTATTGATGCTTTTGAAAATAAATGAATAGTTTCAAAAGGTGAAGAAAGTTGGATGTTCCTTTCCTCAGTTTTAATGATGTAATTAGTTTTGAAAAAATTCATCATCTTTGATTTATAAATTTGATCTCTGTTGACTTTTGGGATCTTACAATGATCAATTAGTTTTGAAAAGTTTTCAATAATGAATTCATCACTATTAATAATATATTTGTTTTTCGAAGAAGAAGAAGATGATTTTGGTAATACAGGAAAGTTTAAATTAGACATATTTAAAACAAAATAAATTTTTGTAAAATATGACAAAAATGAATCATCAATATAATATCTTTAAATGTTAAACAATAATCTTAATCTTCAAAATTACTGTCTATTTTTAACTATTAAGATACATGTATTATAGACATTAGACTAAGTCATAGAAATATACTAAGTTATCATACATGAAACATTTAACATACATTTCTTGTTCTATCTTTTCATATAATATTTATTACTCCCTTCAACTTATATTAAAATAGGTCATTTGCTAGACCACCGACAGATATAAGGTATTATTGTCCTTCAAATACCAACACATAACAACGGGACTTACAACCCTTCGTTTGAAAATATATATATATGCACTACATACTGATATTGACATAGACATTGTTATTAACCTTCACAGAAAACTCAGCATCCCATTTCTCTACACACATCTTTTATGTGTGTCCTTCAGATCATCTAAATCAGATGCTTTACTTGACCTTCCTGTAACAAAATATTGTGAAATATAAAGTCAAACCAATATCCTCTTCTTTACTGCACTTTATGGGAAAATTAAGGGGAGGCCTGAAAAAAATCATTTAAAACATTATAATTGAAAGATAATTTTGGCATAAGCCGAATGTATGGATGAATATAACTTTTTTTTTTTGATAATATGAATATAACTTATTAAAGGTAATAAAGACTATGGAAATTATATAAGCTTTAAAGATTAATAACAGAGTTAGTTTACACAAGTAAACTGTGTAAATACCAAACTAGTTTAGTTTGTTAGACAGCTAAATTAGTATGTGTGGTTGTTATTGTTCAAAAAATTGGGTATATTTTCTCTATTTTAAGTAGTTATTATTCACTTATGATTTAAATAAATAGAACTTAAACTAACCTAACAAAATAATGTTATTGGAAATATAATGTTAAACTAAACTAAAGCAAATATTGAAGCAGAAATATTAAAACAAAAAAATAAAAATATCAGAACTTTAACGAGTTTCGATATAAATGTTACCTACGTTTTTGAGCGTCGTTGACCACTTCCACTATCTTCAAATGGATGAACTCTAAAATTACAACTAATTGGGAAAAATTGAACTAATCAATTATCCTTACAAAAGAGTAGAAGATTTATAAATTTTAGAATGTTTACAAAGAGTAGACGAGGGCTTTATTTATAGTCCAAAATATAATACTCATCTTCGTTCCTAACTAATGTGGAACTTTTCCAATTTATTTACTAAGGAGCTATAAAATATTTATGATGTAGCATATTAGATAGTGTCACATGTATTGTGAGTGGAATCTAATTAGTATATAAGTACTGAAAGTGTATAGAAACTAATTAACAAAGTATATTCATTTTCAAAAGGACTTGATATGTCTTCTTGATGAAGATTTCATTTCTTCTGTGCACCTTCTCTTTCAGTTGGTTTCTTCTTTTTGTATGGTATTAGAGCTTTTTTACGGCAGTCAAGATCAATTCTCATGGAAGATCCTAAGACACGAGAGGTTGTTTATGGAACATTCAAGTCTTCACTGTCTTCTCTAGGTACTTCTAATTTGGCAACACCAGTAATTTCTTTATTGCCTAATAGTCCTGTTATATCTATGAAGTTGGATCAAACAATTTTTTTGATTTGGAAAGAGTGGTAACTGTATTTTATATAGTTATTTCTTCTATTTTATTAATTATAATTGTTATGTTCTTGACATTTTTAGTTAATTTTAATGGAATAAATTAATATTTTATGTTTATTTTTTAAGGAATATATTTTTAAGAAAATTAAAGAATATGAATCAAAAAAAGACTTAATTGCAAATAATGAAGTCTGAAAATATAATTTAAATTAAAAGAGTACTTAATTGCAATTAACAGAAGTCTAAAATATAATTTGAATTAGAATAGGGTTTATTTGTAATTAACAAAAGTTTAAAAGTTAATTTAAATTAAAAGGGCCTAATTACAATTAAAGAAAGTTTAAAAGTTAATTTGAAATAAATTGGAGGGTCAAACTGCAATTAAGGAAATTTATTTTCTACGTAGGAAAAGGAGACCACTCGCGCCATCATCAATGCACAACACGCACAGGTCCGATCAGGAAATCAACGGCTAGGATCAGGCGCATGGATCCAGACACGACAACCTCGAGTGGACCCAGGTTTTCAAGTACGTGTGTTGTTCGGTACACCGTATAAGGCCTACCTACCGCGCAGGTCGGCGTGCAGGGTGGGACCCATGTGTCACTGTGCGAAGTGTCCTATGCAACACGATCCAGATGGATATCGTGCACCCTAACATTCCAACTAATCATTCATTGCCACGTGTCTCAATATTCTTTCAGCAAATCAAATGTTGACACATGACATGTGTTGGTCAAAATAAAAACGCACAATCGGTGCTTGTTTTTCCAACTTTTTATGTGGGACCCACGTGTCTCCGTGTAATAATCTGGTGCGACGCAAACATGTGCAAGCTTTCCCTCTCGTTAGTTAAACGCTTCCATGTGTCTCGGTTATTTCTTTCAGCCATTCGTATGCTGACACATGGCAAGCGTTTTGAATTAAAAATTAAATCAGGATTGGTGCACGCTATCCTCGTTTTTGGATCGCACAATATTCCTTCTGCGTGTTTCAAGAATGTCTCCCACGCGTTTATAAAGTAATATTTTTGATGTATTATTTGTTTTCTGCGTTTAAAAAAACTATATTTTATGATGTATTTTTTTTAGAGTGTGGAGCTATAAATATGGGATATTTGTGATAAATTAAGGAGGTTCGGTTGGAGAGTTTTAGAGTTCTGGACAGTGGTACACGCAGAAGCCATTTTTTGTTTCTGTTGTGTTCCGCATCTTACAAAAATTTAAGAGCAGAAATGTTTTAATTTTCTTTGTGTTCTTTAACTGATATTCCTTCAATTCTGTAATTTTAATTTTTGTTATGAAATAATTTAATTTTTTTAGGGTTGCATTTTATCTAAATTTATGAAGATTGGATTTAATTATTTTTGAACGATTTATTAGATTTTTAATTTATTTATTCTATTTGTGCTTAATGCTTTTGATTATTGGAAAATTTATCAATTGATCTGTGACACTTAAATAAACTTGGAAAAGACATTTTTGTGTATTGCTCGTGTATAGAATAACATGTATATATGAAGGATAGGAATATACCTTTATCGTATGTGTGGCTATTTGAGAACTTAGAATGTAATGAATCTTGGTGAATTTAATTCTCATAGGAATATAGTGAATTACTTTAACGAGATGTGTCTATACAGAGCTCGGAAGAGATGTATGGATAAAATTAGAAGTTCTTTGTTGACAAATTAAATTTACAAAAAAAAAAAAAATCAAAAAGGAGTAATATGATTCGAGTGAATTAATTTGGTGAAAACTGCAATCCTAGAATTTTCTTTTATTTTGTCATAAAACTCTTAGTTAGTTAAAACTTGTTCCAACTTTTCGATCGTTTGGATAAAATCAGAGTGAAACAATTTTAGTACTCCACAAACTGTATTAACAAATCCCCGTGGGAATGATAATTAACTTATCAAATTTTATTATTTATGATCGTGTATACTTGCACGTTTTTATGTTCTCCTAAAGAGACAACAAAGGGTAATCGCTTGGATGTTTATCTTAATATAAACTATCATGTGCCTACTCAGTATCTCACTAAAGATGATAATGGTAGCAAGAAGGTTCTTAATCCTAATTTTTCTGTTTGGAATAAGTGAAATAGACTTCTTAAGATTGGATTTATAACTTGGTCTCTCAAGAAATATTTGTAAGTTATGTTATACTATATGTTAGTGTGTCGGCTTTCTGTATACAAAACATGATATCTTTTGATTTTACTTACTGTTATGTACTCCTCTGTGTAAAGTTGGTTACTGCAGATCCATAATGTAGACACGTATATAGTTAATTACACTTTGTATGTGAGCATATTTATACATACTACGGGGTTGATTTTCGTAGTGTACACTCTTGCTCATTGACGTTGTCCTCATGTTTTTTGTTTTGTTTAGGGTACAGATATTTGTGAAAATAACTCAATATTTTTGGAAACAAAAAAATAATATTTTTTTAGCACCTTGCCATCACCCTTGGTGAGGTAGTTAGCGAGGTTCATACGAGGTGGTTGTTGAGGTGGTCGGCCAAGTTTTATAAATACCCCTACTTCTCTCTTTTCTTTATCCATTGGTTATAGTACCAAAACTCTGTCAAAATTTGCATTGAGAATTATATCTGTTTTTTAAATTATTTTGGAGGGGTTACATTTGAGTGTGGATCATTTATTAAGCTTAGTTATCAAATCATTGGTTGTGAGAAAATGTGCTTTGACTGTGTGTCTCCCGTACACAATTTGACATTTATAGTAGACTATGTATCTCTCAAGGTTATGAGTAGTTACACTTCTTATCACTGATCAATAGTTATCAATCTCATCACATTGGTTGGTTTTGGTTGTGAATGAGAGTCAGGATCGAGTGTTTAATCAAGTTGTTGTAGAAGTAGCAAGTTAAAGCAGTAATAGGAAGTTCGGATAGAGGTCCCGAATGATAGAGGTAATAGTGGTATTATTTCTTATAGAGTGATACCTGATTTATTATTTAGTGAATTTTTTTCTACTCAGTGATTGCCTTAAGCAAATCGAGGAAGTTACCACATAGATATGGTCTCTATTTGGACATTCAAACTGGCTCGATGCTTGACCCTTGCAAATTGCCCAAGCCAAGTCACTAGCCCGAGATGGAAGGTGAAACACCCCAGATGTCCTACCCTTGGAACAGCTCTAGCTCAATGACAGCCTGAGGTCAATGACAAACTGAGCTCAATGACAGATCGAGCTCAATGACCCTCAAGCTAACACAACAACCCGAGCTTAGCTCGACCTCGACCCCTGACATGTTGTACTTTAGGCCAATTATACCCTTTTGACATGTAAACATGTGTACACATTTTTATAACTGACATTTGTATCTATAATGTTTTATAAATAGATGGACCCCTCATAAAGATCCACACATTCAACAAATTGTCTTGACTTCTCTCTAATCTCTCTATGGAAATATATTGAATCTCAACATTTTGGCACCCACTGTGGGGCTCAGATTTTGAGGTCAAACACAAGTTTTTGACCTCATATCCTTTGAGATTCACCTCGCTCCTAGAGAGAAATTAGGAAGACCAATTATGTGCTCACTACCAAGAGTTGTCTCGTAAAATCCTCCTATCCTTTGAGATTCACCTCGCACCTAGCTCAATGGTTGAGGTCGATCGATCTTGAAACAATGGCTATTCAGAGAAATATTGCACCATTCCCTAGTGAGACTGGGACAGAAGATAATGCTCATTACCAAGAATTGTCTCATAAAATCCTCAAACTAAGAAAAGAGCTCGAAGAAACCAAAAGAGAAAACATATCTCTAGGCTCCCAAGCAGTGGAAAGGACCTCAAAAAACCCCCCACAAACCCCAATATTGAGTTGACCAATGGAGAGGCAGCTGGGTACGGCTAGTCTGAGCCCCAACAATCGTAACATGAAGTGGAAAGGAATCCCATCTCTAGCTCGGAACGGCTTGATGATGAAAAATGGGTTCAAGAAAGAAAAAATTAGGAGACATGACTACAAGTGCTAGGGGAGAGCAATAAACACTACTACAAATTCAAGCTTTTAAGTTGGTTAGGTGAACTGACTTAAAACGAGGAGACTTAGAATTTAAAGTCGATTTACGGATTGAACTAACTTTAATTTTAAAGTCCGTTTAGAGCGTGAATCGGCTTTCAATTTAAAGTCGGTTCAACCCATTAACCAACTTTAAATTCTACACTTTTTAACATATTTTTGTGCATTTTTTGCCATTCTCACTACCTTTTTTCGATCACATAATAGTAGAAAAAACCAAAATATGTTTAAAAAAGTTTTTAAATAGTACAAATTATTGAAAAATTAAATATTAATTAATTACTTGAGAATTAAATTTATTACAAAAAGATAATTTATATACAATATAAATAACTTAAATCATAGCAATAACTTGTATATGTTAAAAAAGTATATTAGTAAAAGAGATTACCAAATCTTTAATTGGAATGTTGATATTTGAAGTGATTTCGCTCATAAATTTCATAACAAAGTAACTATACATGACTCCATCATTTTGTTGTGCAACCTACAAAAAAAATGTACATGGTTTTCTATATTCGAACATCTTTATTATTCAATAGTAAAATTCATTAAATTATTAAATTTGCTTGTACATACCATAACTTTATCTCATATACGCTTATGTGATTTTTTAAGGGCAATGTCCCTACTCTTGCTCCATAGCTTCCATGCTCTATCAAAGTTTAAAACATTTAGTTCTTTATTAAATATTACAAAGAACAATAAATAGCTAACTATAACTCTTACATTTTAACAAATATTTTTATGTCTTTACTCAATTCTATGAAAGTTGAGTCACAATACCAAATATAATTTATGTATAGATCAAGGATTATCAACATGCAATGATCTTGGCCTTGTTCAAACTTTAGTAGCCAAAGGATTATCAACTTCGGATTTCTATTAAGTGTTAATACCAACATTTATAACTCAAAAGAATACAACTATGGATAAAGTGATACTTAATCTCATCAACATCATGAAATTTCTCATTTTTACATTTAATACATGGATATCGAATCATACTAATTTCATTATTATTATTTCTACAAGCAAATTCCAAGAAATTTTCAACTCCAGAAATATAGTCCTACTTAATTCTACACTTTGACATATATGATTTGTCTATTTTCTATTACTGACATTAAGCATATTAAATATGTATCCAATCAATATATTTCAGATATTATTATATATGAATTCCCTAATTATCAGAATATCTATCAAAACATCATATAAAAATAAATATATAAAAACCAAACATCATGTACATGTAAATAATTTTTAAAAAATTTAATTTTAAAATAAATTAATATATATCAAAAAGCTAAATAAATAAAATTATTAAACTAAATAAATGAATAAAATACCTTCTTTTTTTATAAGCCTGAATAAAAATACACAACCTACATAACACAAAAATTTATACACATAATCAATAATACATAATATACATTAAAATTAAAAAATATATGAATAATAGAAAATGATGAACCCCTTATGATGTGGACATAGATTGTGATCAACTATACGTCTCCCCCTTTTATGATATAATAGAAAATGATGAACCACCACCCAAGTTCAATGCTCCTAAATTCCTTGGTTATTTTGGAACAAAATATCCAGTCATACATGTTCAACACTTTAAAACAACCATGACACGTATAAGTCTCACCCAAGAGAAAAAGGGACACAATGATGTGTAATTTTTTCATCGCCACCCTCTGCAAAGGTGCACAGAAATGGTTCAACAACCTACCCCTAGATCCATATCCTTCTTTCCACAATTTTCCAGGCTATTTATTACAAACTACAACTACAATAAACCCTTGAGGAAGGAATCTCACCACCTTTTCTTAATAACCCAAGGGAGAGAGGAACCCATTGAAGAATACATGAAATAGTTCAAAGAAGTGAAATTGGAAATCTCTGACTGCCCTAGCTCTATTGATATAGATGCCTTTAGGCGAGGCCTATTGAAGAACTCTGACTTGTTCATGGAACTAACTAAGACAGTGCCACACACCTTAGAGGAAGCCTATGAGGAAGCAAGAAAGTTTGTCAACCTAGAGATGGATCTCAGCCTAGCTAAAGGCTGTCAAACGGAGGTAGAGACAGTACCAGATAAGGAAAAAAGAGGATGAGTCTAGACAGAACACATAAAAATAACAAAAAAATGATTTGTGACAGGTGACAGGCAAGTTGGACACTAGCGGGAAAATAGAGGAATTTGAGGAAGGTTATTGTCTCCTTTTAGGGGGCCTTCTTTAAGGGTTGGTCTAACTTAAGTTGTAAGAAGAATGGAGAGGGAGCCCAAGGTCAGATCCACCATAGATATGTGTTCAAATGGTGTGCCTTCCACAAGGATATGGCCCATGAAACAAAAGATTGTAGAAACTTGAAAAGAGAGGTAGAAGAGTTATTAGCTTGGGGATATCTTAAGGACCTTGTCACAAAAAACGAGTACAGAAGAAGCCACCAAGGTGAAAAAAGGATATTAAAACCAACAAACCTGACAGGAAATAGCAGGGAGCCACGTGATGAATCCAACATTAAAACTATACATACTATAAATGGAGGATTAGGGGTTAACGTAGTCTAAAATAACTTGCAAAAAATATTTGCAAGAGAGTTACACAATAACCCCATATATACACCTTGGATAAGATGAGACCTCCTATAGAAATCATTTTCACAAAAAGGGATGAAACCTCATCCCATCACGAGGACCCTCTTGTGATAACTTTGAGGATTGGGTCTTGTGATGTCTGTCAGATAATGATTGACATTGGGAGTTTAGTAGATCTTATTTTTCTGACCACTGCTAAGGCTCTAGGAGTAAAGGACCTTGACATTGTTAAAATAGATCTTCCTTTTGTAGGATTCAATAGAAACACCACCTATGCAAAAGGAATCGTAATCTTGCCTGTCATGACAAAAGGAATAATAATAATGACCAATTTTGTGATCATTAATGCCCCTGCACATTGTAATACCATTCTGGGAAGGCTGTGGATACACAAGATGAAGGTAGTCCCATCCACCTTTTACCAGGCAAGCAAAAGTCTCAAAGAAGTAAGAGGTAATCAGGAGAAAGCCAAAAATTGTTATAATGCCACTATGAAAGGGACTGCCCCCAAATGGAAATCACCAGGGGTCTTCTTCAAAAGAGACCAAGGAGTAAAGGCATGATGAATTCAGTCTATTGAAATAAAATAAAGGACCTCTCAGTTGGTGCCAAGGAAAAGAACCATCATTTGAAAATAGGTGAGGATTTGATGGCAAAGCTCGAGGGATAACTCTCAAAGTTCCTCAGAGCTAATGTAGATATCTTTGCATGGGCCCCAAAAAATATGTTGGGAATTGATTCAAGTGTCATAACACATCAAATAAACGTCAACCTAGAAGCTAAACCCATCTAGTAAAGAAAAAAGGAAATTCCTCAGAGAGAAAAATAAGGAAATTAAACACCATGTAGATGCCCTCAAAGAGGCTGGGTCATTAGAGAGATCAATTATCCCTCATGGCTCTCAAATTTGGTTATGGTAAAGAAGGCAGGTGGATCATCTCATATGTGTGTAGCCTTCACTAATCTAAATAAGGCATGTCCCAAGGACTATTTCCCCCTCTCGAGCATTGATCAGCTAGTGGACACCACTTCTGGGTTTGAGTTGATAAGTTTCCTGGATGCATATTCCTGATACCACCAAATCAAAATGCACCTTGAGGATGAGGAGAAAACTTCTTTCATCACAGAGGAAGGAACGTTCTACTACACAAGAATATCATCTAGGTTAAAAAATGTAGGTGCAACACATCAATTCCTCGTTAACAAAATGTTCGAGAAATAGTTAGGGAAGAATCTAGAAGCATATGTAGATGACATAGTGGTATATTCAACACAACTATTGAACCATATCAAAGATCTACATGAGATATTCAAAGTGCTATGAAGGTATGGCATGAAACTTAACCCCAAGATATGCATCTTTGGTGTGGCTACAAAACAATTCTTGGGATATCTCGTGTCAGGAAGAGCGATTGAGGCCAATCCAAAAAAAATACAAGCACTAGTAAGCATAAAACCACCCAATAGTCTCAGGGGAATACAACAATTGAATGGAAGAATATGGGCGTTGAGCAGGCTTATTGCTAAGTACACTGACAAGTGTATGCCTTCCTTCAAGATGTTAAGAAAGAACAAGATAGTCTTTTGGAATGAGGATTGTAACATAGCCTTTGAGGAAATCAAGAAGTACCTTAGTGATCCATCTGTCTTGGTAAGCCCTTTACCAGGAGAGACTCTTTATCTATATTTGGTTGTCACACCCCAAACGTGTAGAGCCATACTGTTAACTAAAATGAACAGAATTCAGCACCCCATCTACTATGTCAGCCAAATTTTAACAGAAGCCCAAAGTAGATATCCCACCATACATAAGCTTTCTTTTACTCTCAAGATTACTATACGGAAGCTCATGCATTACTTTGGTTTACACACAATTGTAGTACTCACCTCTCACTCTTTAAAAGTGTCCTAGTGAAACCAGATATTATGGGGAGACTAGCATAGATTGTCGTATAGTTGGGAAAGTGATATCAAATACATGGCTAGAACAACCATCAAAGGGTAGGCTATGGTTGAATTTATGGCTGAATTCACCGATAGACCTGAGGTCGTCAATAAGACTAAGATAGTGGAAATATGTGTGGTAGACCAAAAGGAAGCACCAACTTGGCTGGTATTTGTGGATGGAGTGCACAACTTTAAGGGCGCAAGACTAAGGGTGGTCATAGTTGATCAGGATGACAATTGCTTTGAATATGTAGCCAAACTTTATTTTCAAGCAATTAATAATGTCACAAAATATGAGGCTATAATATTCGGGGTCATGATTGCAAAAAAGCTAAGGGCAGATAGAATCACCTTACATAGTGATTCTAGGCTAGTGGTTATCTAAATCAAATTTAGATTAAGATTTATTGAAATCAAATTTAAATGAAGATTTCAATAAATTTAAAAGGAAATCTGAAGACAAATGAAAGAAACAAAGAGGCATGTGGTTATATATATATGAAGGGAGCAGCTGCACAGAGAAAAAGAAAAAAATGGTGCTGGGGTTGGAAAAAAAGAAGAAGAAACAGAGAGAAGGCGAGGAGAATAGAAAAAGAAAAAAGAAAAGAAACAAGTAGAGAAGAAACGAAAGTAGGAAACATGGAACATTGGTGGAAACAGATTAACGTTAGAGTATATTTTTGGGCATTCATTTTCTTTCAATTCCTCTAAGAAAAATTATGGTGACTTCATTTATGTTGAATTTAATTTTTAGCATGAACTAAGTTTTTTTTATTCTAGGAAAAAGATGTAATCTAATTCCAAACTATGCTTGATTTTTCATGTTAATTTGAATTACTTTCTCTTTATGTTTGTCTGATTTATTCTAAGCTTATTTCTTCTAATTAACTGGTCATTAGTTAGATAATTTTAATCTTATGATTTGCTATCGAAAGAGAGAATTATAGGATAGATCTGAAATATTTCAACAGAGGTAAATATAGAGATTGAAAGACTTGTATGAATCTGTGTAGTATTAAAATCATTGGTCTTAATACTTTCTTGCTTTATTAAATTGCATACTCTTGTATAAATTGATGAACAAGAATGTTTCCAATTGATTGTCGAAAGAGGATTTTGGATATTTTTTGGAGATTACTAACAAATAGAGAGAATTAAATTCAATTAGCTAGATGAGTAATGCATAGTGAGGGATGTTGCGTAGTTTATTTGAGAGATGAATACCTTCTAGGTTAGATTTAATTGATGATGTAATTGATTAGTAATATATTGCGAGATTTTAGCAGCTCATATGTTTAGAAAATTGAGAGGATTAAGTATTCTTAAATAGTTTCGCATGTATCTTTTTAGTTGTTAATTTTGAGTTAATTAATTACTGCGTAGTTTTAGCTCTTTTATATTTTCTTTCTTAAAAAATAAAAACACAAAAAAATTGATTTTTAGTTTTTATTTTTAAAATTAATTTCTAATAACATAGTATCTATGAGAACGATATTTTCCTATCATTATATTACTTGTTATAATATGTATACTTGTATATTCATTGTATACAATTCATGTTGATCAGTTTACATTGATTGATCTTAATCATCTTGGTCAAAAATATGACTCTTTCATAATGGCATCCCAAGCTAAACAAGTGTTCTTTACACAAGACGATCAAGAGACACGATGGTGGGTCGTTTTAACTCCTCTTTGGGATTACAATAATACCATTAACAATATTTGACAAAGTAATTATTTTTACAAATATATTACTTAATTAACATCCATATTTTTTAATAGTATTCATTTTTCTAACAAAAATAACTAATAATTTGTTTCTTATATAAGTTCCAATAAAACCTAATGATATTGAGTATGGATTTATGTCATGCAATATATGAGAAATGCTATATACAATCCAAGAAAAGGTCACCAAGAACTAGTAAGTATTAATTAAGATGTGTATTTAGATTCTTTTAATACTTTATCTTGACTTGAGCATGTTATTTATTTATATAGTTTGCAAAAATACAAGGTAAACAAGAGAGGATATCGATGTTTGTCCACATGAATGATGTATTTATCTTATCAATAAAATAAATACAATATGATATTATTATTATTTTTATTTAGTTTGATAAAAATGATAACAAATGACAACATTTTGATTGTAATTAAGACATTTATGAAAAATGACTCCAAGTTTTGAAACTAATTAATTACTAATTTTATATTATTGATTATTATTAGCTAGCTAAGTATGTATAATTTTATTCAGATATAATTATTAGTGTTACTTAAATGATATATTATCATTATTATCAAGGATATTGAGAATGTAATATATTTTACAAGTATATACTATATACATTATAATTATAAGATTTAAATTTTTTAATATTTTTGTATTTTGGGACGATTAATAATCATCCTAATATTTAAGCAAAAAACAGTATTAAAAGTCTTTTGGTGCATGTCTTATGGGACATTTATTAACTATCCTAAAAAGTAAGTTTACAACCATCTTTAAAAGTCTTTCGAGATAGTTTTTGAAATATCTTCTTGGGATGGTTATTAACCGTTCCAAAAAATAAATTTACAATTGTCCCTAAAATTCCTTCAAGATAGTTGTTTACCATTAGGAATGGTTGTTATTTACCATTAGCAGTCCCAAAAAGTCATTCCTATAGGGATAATACATTTAGGACAATTGTAATTGAAAAAACAACCATCGAGATGTACTTTTTGGGTATCGAAATGATTAATAACCTTTCCAAAAAGTGATTTTTGTAGTAGGATTGGTATTAAAAGTCTTGTAAGTAATACCATAATTATTAAGGTAGACAAGAGGTCCCATAATTTTTCAAATTGATCACCTTAATCACTTAATTTTTTAAGCATGGGCACCTATAATCCCTTTATTTATGAACGCTAGGTATTATAAATCCTTATTTTTTATATTTTATGGACTAAAAGTGTTCATTTTAATAAATTACATGGTTAAATGTATTTCTTTTTCATAATAATAAGACTAATAGTGCCTAAAATATAAATACAGGATTAAAGTGCTTATTTTTTATAAATTATGAGACTTCTGATAACTAATCCAATAATTATTTGACTAATGTGCTCCTTTGGTAACAGTTATAGGATCTTTGGGACGTTTTTCTCTGTATATTACTACATTGGACAAAATTCATATAGATCAATAGCAGCTAAATAATGCAAGAAAAAATTTACCCTTAGTCTTCATCATCATCATTTGCTATCATGAATTGCAACATGTTTGTGACCCATGTTTCTTATAGTTTATCAGTTGTTGAGCTCTTGTATGCACAATTGGTTTAAACTGTTAAAAATGAGAAGAAAAAAACTATTTTCAATTGTTGATGTAATTTGAAATATATTTTTAAAATGTGACTAAAGATAGAAAGGTCACCTGACCTATAATATATATTGATAAGTTGTGTACGATTTTCTCCATAAACTTCTTGATATAAAATATACATATTTTGACACCAACTTATTTGAGACATTATAAATATGATTAAAATATGTTAACTAACTATCTAATATATAACAATAAATTAACACCAATGTTAGATTGCGATGATATTAATGTATAAAGCTAATTACAGTTGACTTAACAATAAATTAACACCAATGTTAGATTGTGATGATATTAATGTATAAAGCTAATTACAGTTGACTTATATACTTAGGTACTTCCATATTATTGTTAGTGACATTTACTTCGTGACACCAAAGTCTATGAATCATATATAATTTATTGGCAATCTATTATTAATAAGTATGTAAGTTAATTGAAGATATTAGTATAACAATACATAATTGAGATTACTTATATGTCAAATACATTTCTAACAACTTGTATAGAAATATCTTTAAAAAAATCCAAATAATAGGACGTATGACTAAATGGTTCATACATAACCAAGATAACCAAGATCCAATATTGACTAAAATAATGTAACAATCGAGGCTAAGGTATTGGTCAATGTAACAATATAACGAATATAATTAATCAAAATATAAGCATATTACATTTCCAGAAAATGGATCAAGCAATTTTTTAAAAATCATATTTCTAAAGCCCTATTAATTACTCCAAATCTTGGATTTGATATTGATTCATCTCCGATTTCTTGGATCAAAAAGCGATCCAAAAATATGTTGGATCATAATTCGATCCAAAAACATTCAGGAAATCATATGAATGCAAATTTAAACGCAATGGAAGTAAAAATGGATTGAAAACATACCTCCTACCATTGATAAAATTTCACCACTTCATGGGAATTCCAATAGGATTTTGGTTTGGTGCTCTGATTGTTTCTCACACTTACTCTCTGTGTTTGATGGTGTATGTTGATAATAATTAGTTAGTAGTGAGAGGATCTGATGTCTTTATAAAAGTTTTTCCATCAAAAACCTTGTATGGTTTTGTAATCGATGTATAGTTTCGAAACCAAAACTGTTACCACCGTAACATGCTTAATGTTGCACCATAAAAAATGTTATATTCTCCCACTCGGTGCAAACATTAAGCTAAATTCTCTTGAGTAACAAAATATATGAATCATAGTGATAGGTCCTCTAAGAACGAGTATTATCTTCTATGTATTACAATGTATTTAGTTTCTCAAGTATTATACTTTAGTGGTAACGAAACTTAATGAATAAATACTATATTTATTCTTGGCCCAATAAAGTATATATTTTCTCAAATAAATTAAGGTGCACATGAATATGAGAAAATATCACAATACATATGAGTTTCATTAATGAATTGTATAGATATACACATTTACAAAGTGGAATCAATTCCCATTTTCTTTACATGATCCTTAAATTTCAATGGTGGCATGCCTTAAGTCAAAGAATCAACAATCATCAACTCAATGCTAACTTGCTCAATGAACAATTTTTGTTCTTTAACATGTTCTCTTATGGACAAGTATTTAATGTCAATATGCTTACTACGAATACCACTCTTGTTGTTTTTAGCCATAAACATAGCAACTAAGTTGTTATAGTACAATCTTAATGGCCTAGAAATAGAGTCAACTACTCTAAGTCCAGAAATGAAACTCTTCAACCATACACCATGTGATATGGCCTTAAAACATGACACGAACTTGGCCTTTATAGAGGAAGTAGCAATCAAGGACTACTTCACACTCCTACAAGACGCGGCTCCACCAGCAAGCATAAAATTGTAACCAGATGTTGATTTGCATGAATCAACACAACTAGCGAAGTCCACATTAGATTATACAATTACTTCTAGATCGTCGGTTCATATATACATGAAAATATGGTCCTTGGTTCCTTAAAGGTATCTCATCATTTTCTTTGCAGCTTTCCAGTGGCCAACACTTGGGTTACTCTCATATCTTCTTAGCATCCCAACAACAAATGCAATGTTAGGTATGGTGAAAACCTAAGCATACATCAGGCTTCCAACAACTGAAGCATATGGAATGGTTTTCATCTATTCCCGCTCGAGCTCATTTTTAGGGCATTGGTGGTTTAGGCTAAATTTGTCACCCTTCACAATGGGTGCAACACTTGGTGAACAATCTTTCATCTGAAATCTCTCTAAAACTTTATTGATATAGGTTTCCGGAGATAAACCTAAGACGTCTCAAAGTCTGTCTTTATGGATCTTAATACCAATGACATAAGATGCCTCACTCATATCCTTCATATCAAAATTTTTAGAGAGGAATTGTTTTACCTCATATAGCAAACCCTTAATCATTTGCTGCTAGCAAAATATCGTCCATATATAGCACCCAAAAAAAATCTAACTTCCACTAACCTTCTGGTATATACATTGATCCATGACGTTCTCTTCAAACCCAAATGAAGTGATGATGTTATGAAATTTCAAATACCATTGATGGAAGCTTGTTTTAATCCATATATGGATTTATTAAGCTTACAAACCAAATGCTCGCCATCACTAAAGAAGAATCCTTCAACTTATTTCATATAAACCTCCTCCTCTAGGTTACCATTAAGGAAAGCTATTTTCACTTCCATTTAATGCAAATCCAAATCAAAATGGGCAACTAATTCCATGATCACATAAAGTGAATCTTTCTTAGACATATGAGAGAATGTTTTTGTGTAGTCGATTCCTTCCCTTTGAGTGAATCCTTTGGCAACGAGTCTTGCCTTATGTCTCTCAATTTTTCCTTATGAGTCTTTCTTTGTCTTGAAGACCCATTTTCATCCAATGGCTTTCACACCACCAGGCAACTTGACGAGATCCCAAACTTAATTAAAAGCCATAGAATCCATCTCTTCTTTCATGGCATGTACCATAAGTTGAAAACCTTATAACTCATGGCATGTGAAAACGATTCGGGATCATCCACAACTTCAATGTTACAATCAGATTCTTATAGATACACAACATAATCACTAGGAATTTTTGACCTTTTAGTTCTAGTAGATCTTCTTAATTTCGCACCACCTTATTCTTGAGAAGTATGAGGTTCAACTTTTTATTCAGAAGTTTCAGTTATCCCTTAAACATCACGATCTATTAGAATATTGTCAATAGCTTATGGAATTTTGATGATTGGTTGTTCAACACTAGCTTGTACTTGAGGGGTGTTGTGAACAACAATCAATCTATCTCCTAAAGTAGAAGGTTGAGACTCTAAGTGATTAGTATCAGAAACTATGTTCATCATTTGATTGCTCCCACTAATCAGGTTATAATCAAGAAAATTTGCATTTCTTGATTCCACAAATCTAGTGTTGTGAGATGGACAATAAAATCTATAACCTTTAGACCATTCAGCATATCTAATGAAATACCCACTAATGATCTTTGGGTCTAGCTTCTTCTCTTATGGATTATCAATCCTCACTTTAGAAGGGCATTGATAACTATATTTTTTACAGTTATTTTCATCTATTTTATCAATTATAATTGCTATGTTCTTTACATTTTTGGTTAATTTTAGTTAAATAAATTAATATTCACCTTTTATATGTTAAGAAATACATTTTTAAGAAAATTAAATAATTTGTATCGAAAATGTACTTAATTGCAAGTTTTTGTCCAAAAATCTAATTTCAAATAAATGAGTGCTTAATTACAATTTATAAAAGTTAAAAATATAATTTAAATTAAAATCGGGCTTAATTTCAATTATTAAAAGTTTAAAATTTAATTTAAATTACCAAAAGGGCTATATTGCAATTAAAAAAAGTTGAAAATGTAATTTAAAAATATATTTGTGGGTGAAAATGAAATTAATAAAAATTGAATTTTCTGCGCAGGAGAAGAATGTCACTCGCACCACTCAACGCGCCCATCACCCACCGTTGGATCATCAAATCAACGGTCCAGATTTGGCGAGTGAATTCCAGACGAGACAAAATCGCGTGCAGGGTATATTTCTCGCACGGCTCGGCGTGCCAGTGGGGCCCACCTGCCGCGCACGCCAGCATGCAGAGTGGGACCCACATGTCGGCTGCTCAAATATTCCCCCGAAGCACATCGCTGACCGTTGGATCAGCTGAACGGTCCAGATTGAAGCGCGTGGAACCAAGCTGTCGCGCACCGAACCGTTTGTCTAAAAATCGTGTGCGACGCGGTTCATCCAAGCGGCGTGCACCCTCAAGGTTTACTAAATACGAAGAAGCCACGTGTCTACTTGATCTATACGCCAATAATATTATGACATGTGGCATGTTACAATGCGCGCGACCGCGCTGGATCACGCCCGTGTTGTAGCCGTTGTCTCCCGTGCGACAATCCATCGTGCGCCCGTTTCCCACGGCGAATGAAATGCTGCCACGTGTCCCACTATTTATTTCAGCGAATCAGATCGCAACACGTGGCAGCGTGTAAGGAAAATAAAAACAGAAACGCGCAGCGTTTCCACTCACATTTTTTTCGATACATTTTGTCCCCCACGCGGTTTAATTTATTATTTGTCCCACACTTCTCTGTCCCCCCCGCGTGTATTAAATTTTATTATTTTTTGATGTATTTTTTTAGCTATAAATAGGTGATAAGATGATAGAGTTAGAGAGTTTTTTTTAGTTGTAGTTTTTTTTAGTTTTAGTTTTCGAGGGTTTCGGAGTTTTGGGTAGAGTTTAGTTTTCTTGTGTTGCTCGGTTTTGGACGGCAGAACACGCAGAAGCCATTTTTTGGCTTTTGTTGTGTTCTGCGTGTGCCAAATATTTGTTCTAAGTGTTGTTTTAATTTTCCTTCTTCTTCATCTTATTTTTCTGTATGTGTTGTAATTTTTATTTTTAATTTATGAAGTAATTTAATTTTTCTAGGGTTGCATTTGATCTAAATTTATGAAGCTTTGATTTTTATTATTTTTGATAGATTTATAAGACGTTCGATTTGTTCGTTCTATTTTGTGCTTAATGCTTTTTGATTATTTACGAATCTTATCAAAACGATCCGTGGCACATAAATAAACTTGGAAGAGGCATTTGTGTGTATATTGCTCCTAAATAGAATGACATGTGTGATGAAGGATAGGAATATACCCTAATTGTATGTGTGACCATTTGAAAACTTAGAACGTAATGAATCTTGGTAAATTTAATTCTCATAGAGATATAGTGAATTAATTTAACGAGGTGTGTTTATACGGAGCTCGGAAGAGATGTATGAATAAAAATAGAAGTTTTCGGTTGACAAATTAAATGTACTAAAAAATATAAATCAAAAGAAAATAACATGATTTGAGTGAATTAGTTTGGTGAAAAATTGCAATCCTAGATTTCTTTTATTTTTCTTATTACTTTTCTTAATCAACGATTGTTTTGGATAAAATCAGAGAGATACAATTTTAGTACTCAACAAACTATAGTAACAAATCCTCGTGGGAACGATACTTTACTTACAAATCTTATTACTTGTGACCGTGTATACTTGCACGTTTTTATGTTCTCTTTTAGAGACAACAGGCATCCCCAAACACGTATATGTCACAAACTCGGTTTCCAACCTTTCCATAATTCAAATGGCGTCTTTGAGACAGCCTTTGTTAGAACTTGGTTTAATATATACACAACTATTTTTAAGCTTCAATCCACAAGGATTTAAGAAGATTGGAGTTTCTAAGCATACTTCATACCAAGTCCAATAATGTTCGATTTCTCCTTTCTGCTACACCATTCTGGTTTGGTGAACCAGGCATAATGTATTGGGCAACTATCCCATATTCTTGAAGAAACTTAGCAAATAAACCAGGCGCTTGTCCATTCTCAATGTATCTACCATAATATTCATCACCTCTATCTAATCTCATGACCTTTATTTGCTTTCCGCATTGTTTCTCTACTTCAAGCTTAAAGCATTTGAAGACATCTAATGCTTCGCTCTTATTATGAAGCATGTAGAGATACATATATCGAGAAAAATCATCAATATAGGTGATAAAATATTTCTGACCTTGAATGTCCATATCTGGAAAACATATATTCGTATGTATGATTTCTAAATGCTTGAACTCCCATTGGCACCTTTCTTTGACTTGTTAGTCTACTTTCCTTTAATTCAGTAAACATATGTCTCAAAATCAATAAAATCATACCCTATCTTTCACCAATCTTTTAATTCATTCAATGGAGATATGTCCTAATCTCCTATGTCATAATGTAGAAGAGTCATCGTTAATAATACACCTTTTAGTGCCAGCTTAAACATGCATAGCGTTATGAGTGGCATCATTTAATAAATTAATGCTGTAAAGGCCATTAGACAAAATATCATTCCCAACAAAATTATATATATTAAATAAACTGAAAGAGGTTTCTCAAAAGTGAAAAGAATAACGAAAAGGTACAAGTCTTGAAATTGAAATAAAGTTTCTAGAGAAACTTGGAATATAAAAAGTCTTTTCTAATTCTAAAATAAAACCACTACTTAAAATCAAACTGCATGTCCTTACAGCCTCCACATGTGAGCCCATCTTGTTACCGGATAAGATGTATTGCTCACTTCCCACTGGCTTCCTTAGATTTCGCATATCCTGTAAGGAGTTTGAAACATGGATTGTAGATCTAGAATCAATCCACCAAGTGTTATTAATATTAACCATATTAGATTCATAACAAACAAACGAGATTGGATTACCTTTATTCTCAAGCCATTTATGGAATTTGATACATTCCTTCTTCATGTGCCCCTTCTTTTTACAAAAAGAAAAACACTTGGCTTCTTTCTTAATATCAGCCAAGGTGGAGTTGTCCCTTTTCCTTTTTGTTTGTATTGAGATTTTCCTTTCATGTACGTTGTAGCCAAAATTGCACTTTCACCAAATTTCATAACAAGCCTCCCTTCCTCTTGAACACACATGGTCATTAGTTCATTGATTGATCATTTATCCTTATATGTATTATACGAGATTTTGAATGGCCTATATTGATATGGAAAAGTGTTAAGGATATAGTGCACCAGGAAGGATTCTGACATCTCAACCTCAATATTCTTAAGATGAGCCACAATGTCTATAATGTGCTCGCGTAGACCTTTCTCACAAGTGAGTCTTAAGGAAGAAAACTTCATAATAAGGTGTTTGCTAAAGCCTTATCTGAAGTGATGAACTGATCATCAATGGCCTTTAGCAAGTCCTAAACATTGTTATACTGATTAATAGAACCACGAATACTAGTAGAGATCTTAGTCTTAATGAACATCACGCTAAGGAGATTAGATCGCTCCCATTGTTCATAAAGCATGATATTTTCTAGAGTGTTGGTTTGAGTAATTTTAGGTGGGTTTTTTTCCTAATAGCATAGTCAATATCCATCCACCCTAGATGAAGGAAAATTATTTCCTTTCATACTTTATAATTATCCCTTTTTAGATTGGGAATGTCACAATGGATATTAGAGAAATTTATAGGTTAAGAAGCTGAAATTACATATTATATGCTTATTAAAATTTGAGACCTAAACTAAAGTCATTTTTTACCAATTTAAATCATGAAAAATATGAATCTAGTGACATAAAACTTTTGGACTAAAATTCTAATTCAATTAGATTCATTTTAACTTTATAATAAAATTATCAAATTATGTTCCTTTTCTTAATCCTTGTGGGTAAATTAGAAAATATAATTTGATATTTTATCATAATTAATCACACAAAAATATAATAAAAATTCCTGTTGGATAAGATTTATTATATTACATATGATTAATTACAATTAATATTTATTTTATAAATATGATCATAAATAAATCTTATTATAAAGAAGTTGTAGCTACTCCCTAATTAATTAAACTATATGAATCATTTAAATATTAGTTAAATCTTTAGGCTCAATTATTGCATAAAATCATAAGAAATATTAATTTAATTCTAAATGTGCAAATATTATCTATCTTAAGATTGCATGTATAAAAATAAATTATACAAGCAAAAATAAATAATATAAGCACTAATTAAATCCATAAAAAGCTATTAACAATTAATTTCATTATGCATAAATTATTTAACCAAATTTCATATGTATAATTAATTACATAATTTATATATACAAATACCAAAACAAATAATTTAAGCATAATGTATTTAAATAAATTTTAATGTATATAAATATTCTACACATGACAAACCTAAGTTAAATAATTAATCATATTAAAATTATATTTAGAATTTTTTTAATAAAAATTAAATTTTGAATATATATAAAAATAAGCTTGGTACATAACTAAGCAAAAGGTGTGTCTTGGTCGAGTGGACAACCCCTTTTATGCCTAGCAGGATATCTGGGTATGATTCCCGCTTCAACATTTTTTTAAAATTAAATTCCTAATGTATATAAAAGTAAGTCTGGTACATAATATAATGTAAAGTGCATCCTAGTCGAGTGAACAGTACCTTCATTCCCAGCAACGTAATTCAGCTTTGATTCCCAATTGAAACAAATTTTTTTTGTGACGGCCATCTTCAACCTCCAACTAGGTCAACCCGACCTAGTTATGACCCGAACTGATACCCAATCGTATCTCACTATTCCGGTAACAAAAACTAGCATTCTTTTTATCAAAATTCTCAGAATTTAATTTCCAAGTGATTCATGGTCTCAGTTTGAATAAAAAAATGTCATTTTAAATAAAAAATTAATTAATAAATTCTAATGAAGGAAAACAACAAATTGGATTTATTTTCTTCATGGTTTTTCAAGTTTCAATTCACAAGATCATTATAATATTAGCACTAAAATAATTTATAATTTCTATATGCATCAAAAACAAGAAAAATAAAAAACTCAAATTCTCAATTCCTCGTGAAATAGAGAAAACAGAGCAAAAGATAGGTATTTTCAAAACGGCTCTGATACCAAATGTTGGATCATAATTCGATCCAAAAAAGTTTAGGAAATCATATGAATGTAAATTTAAACACAGCGGGAGAAAAAATAGATTAAAACATACCTCCTACCATTGATCAAATTTCACCACTTCATGGGAATTCCAATGGGTTTTTGGTTTGATACTCTAATTGTTTTTGACACTTACTCTCTGTGTTTGATGGTGTATGTTGATGATAATCAGTGAGTAGTGGGAGAACCCGATGTCTTTATAAAGGTTCTCCTATCAAGAAACTCGTATGGTTTCAAAACCGAAACCGTTACCACTGTAACATGATTAATGTTGCACCATAAAAAATGTTACAAAAAATACATAAATGAATTTCATTTTGTAAAATCAACTCATCACACAACCTCTTATGTTGAATACAATTTCTTATGGCAAAGCACGATGAGTTCTATCATCAATATGATGATAGAAATAAAAACCAACAAAAATGACTGAGCTTTTAATGGTCTAAGATAACAATACCATCAATTACGATAATATAAGCATGAGACTTTTAGTAGTAAGCAAAGTGCATATTGTAAAAATATTTATGATTATATATCAAATCATATTTTATACACAGATATATTTTGAATGTTATCTTATCCATACTTGGATAGTATTTTGGCCAATATAATTTATTTCACAAAAATGTAGGAAGCAATCTACAGTCATATTTATGAAATCAAAGTTAAACCCAAAAATATGTACTTCGAATGACACTTTTCAACTTTCGTATATTTTCTGTGTACAACTTACCATAACCATTATATTTTTCAAGTACGAACTTAAATGTTTGACATAAATTGGATCAAGGTTTTTCTTTCTAGAACATGCCATCCCTATATTAATTTGGGATCTCAATGGCTATTTACCCTTCTCAACAAACTTAATGCTTCCTTAGCATCCACTTCGTGACTTAATTCTTCAATAAGGACCTATATATAAATAGATAAATATTTTGCAATAATTTATTGATTAAGTGATATGAATACATTTAAATAAATGAAAATCTTACTTAAATAGGGGTATAGATGAACTAGAGGAGGCCAAACCATAAATAAACATTACAGTGCTCTTAGAATTTCAAAATAGATATTTGAATTCATATGCCATTTACAACATAATTCTATAGAGTAAATATTTATCATTGAACTATGGGGTTCTTACAAAAACTATTATCTAACTTTGATTTGTTACTTATATACTATTAAGATTTGTAATTGCTATAAAAATATTATCAAATTTGTTTTTGTTATTTTCATTCCATTAAACAATATCGATCAATTAACGACAAATTACACGTATATCGATGATATTTTAAGTTATATTCGTAAAATTTAATAGTATAGAAGTAACAAAGATTTTGATGATATTTTGTAATCTTTGTAAAATTTTATTGTATGAAAATGACAAATTACAGTTTGATGATATTTTTATGATAATGCTAAATGCTGTGTGATAAAAAAAATCTATATACTCAATTCTATAATTGGCTCCAATAAGCACGTCATGTGTCATACCACCTCGGCTCAGTGCTATGGATACAACATCAATATACCTCTCATTTGTTACATCTCTTACCAAGAGCCTATTGTTCTAAAATAATGACCAATGTTTAGTATGAATAAATTAATTAACTTATAAAAGTTTCATTAATGTCAAATGAATCATCATTGGAATCATTACACACTACGTTGAAAAATGGTTTTAAGGATGGTCGACATACTTTTTTTAAGCCTACCATCATAAAATATCTGGATGTTGAGAAATAATGACGGCAACGATGTTAGTTTTTCTCATGACGTTCGTTTTGTAACTGATGTTCCTAAAGTTTAAAACGCGAACTGTTTTTACTTTAATGACAGTCATTTAGCAAACGAACATGCTGAAAATAGTTAAGTGAATATTAGGGCTCTTAATATTTTCCCTCACCTTCACACTAAAATTTGAACCCTAAACAACCACGCCCCATTTCGTCGCTCCAAGGCTGTTACCCCACCCGCCATTTTTATAGAGGTTGCTGCGAGATCTATTTTTTCGAGATTTCTAGGTGCTATCCCTAATGTCAACATCTTCCACTATTGTGTTGCTGCCATCCCTGAGATTGTTTCCGTCCAAACCTGCTCTTCAAAAATATTATCTTTTACTTACGCCGCCCTTGTTATGCAAATGTGTGGTTTTGTTGTGTTATTTTTGCTACCTTTTTCTGTCAATTAGTTTACGTGTTCACAACTTAAAATTGTACTTTTAGGTGATTCTTATGGCATTGTTTGTTCTGAATCTTCCGGTCTTCCAGTCATACAACGAAGAACTTGTGTAAGTGAGACACTAGCGTAAAAATTAGGTATTTTATTACCCTAAATTTAAGGAATTAATCATCATTTCATTATTGATATTTAGTAATGTTTATTCTTGAAAAATTGGATTTTAGGCATCTGTTTTTAGTCCTTGTTGGTGCCTTTTTCTAGTCTTCATCTCAAGAAAAAGTAGGTTTAGAAAAATTGGAAAATTTGAGGTAATTTCTAACACTTTTTGAAACTAGCTTTTGTTTGTGTATGATTAGCGATTTTTGAGAACCTAATTCGTACAAGTATTTGCTATCATGCTATGTAATTTGTATGGGTTTGTTGAAATTAATTTTTCATAGAATTTTCTTGATGCTGCTGAAAAAAACTGTTGCCAATTGTTTGATTTCTAGTTGTTCAAGAAAAAATTGAAATTATTTTTTCAGTTATTGAGTAGACATAGGTGTTGTATATATACCTCAGGTTTTTTTAAAAAGTATTGTTCCTTTCTAGTTGCATTCTAGTTGTTTGTTTGAAGTTCCAAATAGGTGATGAAAATTCATAAAGCTGATGTACACATAATTAAATTAATTACCAATAAAATGATCATTAGCTTTGTAGGTGCGACTAATTCTGGTATTATTAATATAATAATATGTAAATTGTACTAAAGTTCAAGACTCTTTCTCATCCCTTAACTAGCTAGATGTACATTTAAAAAAAAATTAATAAAATTTCTCATCACAACTATTAATAATAATACTACAATTTAATATCCTAGATAATTATTTCAAATATTTTAATTAACTACTTATTCTAAGAATTTTTTTTCTTTTGTAAAATAATACTTATTATACATTTTTTTTTATTTTTTTTAAGAAATAAAACTACATTCTTTTATTAATTGGTTGACTTATTGAACAAAATAAATATGTGTTAAATAGAAAATAAATTTAAACATAAGTAATTAATTTTTTTTATTTTTTATTATATAAAATTTCCATAATTTTAATCAATTTTTCTAAAGTTTTTATCAACAATAAAAATATCATTCACATTTTGGTTGACGTCGGCATTTTAAACTTAACTGTTACAAGATTTTGAGGAGTATCTATATATTTTATTAAAATAAAAGTTTTTGAGAGAATATTAAGAAAAATAAAACAAGTTCAAAGAATTCCATGAACTCACAAATAATGACCATGAAATAAGTGATATGGCTTCATAGTATTAGTTGCGAATGATTAAAATTGTGATTATTTGTAAAAAATGACGATTTTTCTCAAACATTAACTATAATTGTTTAGAATGGACGGGATGGTTGAAAGTATATTAATATTATATTTATTGTATACATATAATTTCGTAATAAAATATATATTTAATATTAAACTCACAATATATTGAATACTATATATATATATTATATATATTGAAAGTTTAAAGTTACGGATCTAGTTAACCTATTGGGATGATTATATAATCTTTCGAATTATATCTAATTAAAAAAATCACAAGTGACCAGACATACAATTTGAAGGATATGCATTTTAAAAGTTATTCTTTTGATAAAGATTTATGTATTGTTCATGAATTTGTATATTATGTATTCTTGTTCCTTCAGATTAAAATGTTATATTTTGGAAGTGTTCAAGAAGATGTACTTGGTTTTGAATCAAAGAACTCTTAAAATGAGAAACATGTAATCCTAAATATATTAACAATTATGGTAATTAAGGAAGAACATTAATTATCGTGAAAGATTGTCATGTCGATTAAAAGTACATTATAGTTCTATAAATGTTGGTAAGGGATTATCATTTAATGACATAAATATATAAAATGTGTATTTTATATATTGAACATGACCTAACTAGATGTAACATTATATGGATTGTGTTTTGTGTTATTAATATTTCCATTGTGTCTTTAGAATCTTAGATATGAGATGTGTAGGTTTTTCACATGAGAAGTATATAATGTGATTGCTATTTAAATATTATCTTATGATAGGAATGAAATAGTAGTTCGTTGTGTACAACCTATGCAGGAGAAATCTATATGTTAATATTATCATTGTCCTTCGATTTTGAGTTATGATATTACTAGGCCTTTTCGTAAAGTGGAATTATATCGCATGTAATATAACTGATGTAGTTATAATTATAATTCACTTGAGAGACCAAGAAAATGAATATAATGTAAAAGTGACATGATTTTATTTTACATATTATTCATAATATCATGTGACAAGGATAGACGCAAAATTAGTAGATAGAGTAAATAATTACTAGCTATGTCATTTGGAAAACTATAATGTAATGATAGAACCTCTTATAGTCAATAATATAAAGTTTTATATTATTGCCAAGATGATATAAATCCTCTATACGGTCACACCAACTGAAGAGAAACAACAAGTATTTTACATTTCATAATGATGTATAATATATGAGATGAAATGCTAAAATAAAATGTCATAATATGACATGCTTAGACCATAAATAAATTTGTGAAGTTATGTAAGCATTATTTGGTATAATGTTTGAATGCATTATAAAAATAATAGAGAAATTGTATAATAGAATAATATGAATAATATTATTTGTTCATAAATTAATTTATTAAACCAATCACAAGTTGAGATTAAAGAGAGCATGAGATGGCTAAACAAAGCTAGTGACATTTGTGTAATTGATTCAAACCTTACACAAAGAGTTGCCTTAACCCCAGGCTATTTAAGGAGGCATAATTGAGGAAAGTGTGATGCTTCTAACCCTAGTCGAAGTCCTCCATTTTTAGCAGCCACATTTTTCCTTCTCCTAGGCCAAAACTTGGAAAGGCTTGCTTAAGGACAAAACCTAGGTGGTTCAACCCTAGGTCGAAAGTCTCTTCTTGCTAGGTGGTTGGATCTAAGCCTTGAACTCTACATCCATCTATCTAAGAGGTGTGATAGTTTGTTTTTTAAGTTCAAGGTGAACCAAGAGGTGCTCCCAAAAGAAAGGTGGTTTCCAAGAAATATAGAAGGGAAATCAACTTCCCTCTACTCAAGAGATTTGACAATCTCTTTATAATCTTCTTCATCTCTAGCAATAAGGTAGATGAGATTTGTTTATTTTATTTAGTTCACATTAGGTGTTTGTTGAAATACTTAAGAGAAAATCTTGCTTGCAATTGTCATACAAATGAGGTCCTTTGTGTATTGAGCCAAGTAGTGATAGGAAAATTTTAAATTCTCACCATATAGGCATACACATGAAATCCCAACACAATTGTATGTAAATAATATAAAACAAAATTAAATGAGAACATGATACATGATATTTTAGGTTAAAACAACTTAGATCATAACAATGACATGAGAGAAAAACCATCGATCTATTAGACCACCTATTCATTATGAAAATCAATGTTCAATTATAATGTTCGGTCTTAAACTATTCTTCACAAATAAAGCCTCCAAACCAATCCATGTTCAAGTCATTGCTTCTTTTACAATCTCTACAAGATAGGTGTATAGAGGTGAACCAATGTTCCGGTGTCTCGAGTCACACGAGAAATCGAACACCTTCAACAAACACTTGAAAAGTTAGCAAAAATAGCATAATTACAAAGTATGTATTAGAATAGATTCAATAATGAAAAACCCTAACTAAAAGATTCAATAATAAATCAATTAAATTAAATCAACTAGTAAACCTTAAAACAAATAAATTAAGTACAAGTTTAATAAAAATAGCTTCTTTAAAATTAAATAATTATGATCACATAAAAAATTATTTGATCCTATCATACAAGAACCTAATCAAGAAGAAGATATATGAACATGAAATCATGATATCATAAAACAAATAGGCTTATTAATTAGTTAAACATAACCACACAATGTTTGACAGATTTATTCAAGAAAGAGCCTAACAAAATTTGATTCAGTTTTTATAAAATTGCAAAAGTTCATTACCTTGTATACGACCAAGGTAAAGAGATACAGACTTCTAAAGAACTTGACCCTAACTCACAAAGAACAGAACAATATAACATTTATATAGTTCATACAATAGAAGCACAAATAGTATAATATCAAAAGCAAAAAGCTTTAAATAATGGATATTATATGTTAGACAGTAAGCGAGTAAATAACAAATACTTTCTAATCAAAGTTTAAGCTAATAGTATGTTGAAACATACACACTTTAAACTTGGATTGTACTAACTCAAACTCATATTTGGATAATACTTGATATAAATAGGTAAACTCATATAGAGACCGTATCTATATGGTAACATTTTCAGGTTGCTTAAGGCAACTACTCAGCTGCAAACAATTCACTACATAGTAAACATGTTACAATACTAATAGACAATAAGTACTATTACCTTTATTAGTCAGGACCTTCATCCAAACTACCTACTACCATTCTTCTCTTCCTGCTTCCACAAATGTTCGGTTCAACACTGGAACTAGATTATCCTTCATAACCAGCACTATCCAATGTGATGTGATTGGAAATCAAAGATCAGTAATAATAAATGTATCAACTCACAACCTCATGGGACACACAGTCCACTTTTAATATCAAATCGCATATGGGAGACACATAGTCAAACCATGTACTCACACAAATTACGATTAGATTAATAAACTCACAAAAATGACCCACTATCAAATATAAGCTCTACAAAATAATTTTGAAATAAGATATAAATATCAATGTGTTTTTGGATAGAATTTCATCTCTTGAATAAGGGGTAAAAAAGAGATATCTGAGTGGGGTATTTATATGGCTCAATTTTTGATCACCTTGTCGGCCACCTCACCAAGGGTGGTAGCGAGCTTGGTGGTGAGCTTGGTCACAAGGTGCTAAAAATTTACATTTTTTGTTTTCAAAAATGCCGAGTACTATCCATAAATACTTGCACCCAAAACAAGCCAAAAACCACAACTAAAACTATTGGCTTGCTCACATACTCACTCGCTGAAAACCAACACTCTACCTAACATACATACTATAAAACCAACCCTGTGGTGTGAACTATTGATCCACAATAACAAACCTTACACAGAGGAAGATAAAACACTAACTAAAAAAATAGACACCATATTTTGTACACGAAAAGCTAACACATAGACACAAGTATAATGGGACCTAAATTCTCCCCCTTTGGCTTTCTATTTGAAAACACTACACAACTAGATACATAAACTTATCAAGCATGAGAAGATCATGAAGGTGTTCTAAAGTTGTTTGTTCCAATGAACAACACAACGACACACACCAAAACCCAAAATAAACACCTACATCAAGTCAATCCATCTTATGTGCTTCATCCATCTTCATTTATCAACTCATCCATTCTATCACTCTAAAGCATGAGGGTCTCATTACTACTGCACATAGTACATCTGAAGCTCAAAGATTTCACTCTACACTTGTAATCTGCACACACGAAACAAACACATACCCTGTTATGTAGTCAAATCACCTACTATCGTGTTACCCCTACACATGTACACACAGATAGGCACAAACACAAGCATAAATGCACAACTCCCCCTGAATTCATACGAGTCATCCAACAATATATAGTGCAATACTACACTCACAACCCATATGGCACATCGCATGGCATAAACGTATAAATGTGCACAGAAACTTCTCCCTCTTTTGACACCAAAAGTCAAATGTACACCTTTATATAAGGGAGAGAAGACATAAAAATATAATATAATCCTAATATTAATGTAATGCATTAGATAAGATTAAAGCAAAGTCGATAAGATGTATCGTATGCTTAAAGAGAAAAGACATAGAGAAGCATTAAGACACTAGCGGGCAGAAGCATGTAACGTACAATAAAATAAATGCATGAGTAATCAAAGATAAGTGCAGATAGAAAACATAACAGTCTATCCAAGAAAAGATATGTCATGCAATCCAATAGTAGTTACTAGGCAATGAACAACAAGCAAGAAGCATGTAAGAAGGAAACAAATAGGTGAACATATGAAACCAAAGATTGCATACAATGCATATAACATGCCATACTAACAATCCTATTTATGCATAGTTCATACAGTATGACACCAAAGAGAATTAAGCACCATATGAATGTACATCATAACAAAAACTCATAAATAGGACAAATAATAGAAAGTAAAACAAACAAAAAACTTTTCCCCTAAAAGTATGCATATGATACAATAAACATGTTATGCATTCTACTTGTAAACACCCCTAACATAGAAGCATCGACACGCTATAGACAATAAGAACACAAAATGAGGGATGGAAGTAAAGCATGTTCAACAAATCAGAGGGTTCATAGGGGATAAAAAACATTCAACACAAATATCCATATGTCCATCAATCCATGATGCACTCATGTAAAGGTATGACTAAATGTTTGATAACATATGTTGTGTGTGACATGTAAAATTTGTTTACTCTATATGCCATCATGATAAGCTTATGCAAACCAAGCAAATCAAAATATATAATCAAATGAAACCAAGCTTCATAAGTCCTTAATTAGTCCCTTTTTCCACTAATGTAAGTGTCAGGCAAGAAGAAATCAATAAGCCTTTTAAAGATTGTAATGATAGGTTGAGGCTAGGGTAGAAAGAAGAAGACATTTATGCTTGAACACAATATTGATGATCCAATCAAAATAGATAAGATCACATCCATGAAGTTGAAAGAGCAGTACATTTACATCTTAGACTTCAACTAATGAAGTTGAAAGAGCAGTACATAAAATTTAGTTAAACATGCAGTGCTTCCTTTTTCATGCATCTCATCATTTAACATATATTTTCTTTTTCTTTCTTTACTACTTTTGTCTCTAAAAAAATTATTCTCAATACTTCTTTTTATTTTCATTTTCTTCATCTTTCCTATTTTTTAATCATAATTTCTTCCCTTTTTGAACCCAATAGGGTAAAGTAGACAAACCTAGAACATACAAGTTCAACAAAGAGTGTAGAAGGTAAGTTAGAATAAAAATTTGGACTAAGCCAATATTTAGAGGCAAAGAAATAAAGAGATAACATAATGCCACAAAGAGGGAAGACTAAGAATATTTGAACAATGGTGGTAAGAAAGGAACAAATGATTCAAGGATGACCAAAATTATCTTTCTAAACAAGCACCACCTAGAATTTTGCCTTGAGAGACACTAATGATGGATTCTCGAGCCTGTTAGAGAATTAAAAATAATCAAAGCAAGAGATTCACACAACCTTCTCAAAAAAACCATGCAAATTTACAAAGATAAGTCATGTGCAAAAGAATTTTTCATTAGAGATAAGATACATAAGAAATATTTAGCCATACATGTTCTCATGGAATACATATGCCAAAACAACCATACTCCAATTTAGGTCAAAAGTATGCCAAACATATATTAACATGATCACTCTAAAGTTCATTTTACATGTAATAGTAACAGAGAGAAAAATTGTCAGTCTCACAAAATAGAAATGAAAGACTAACAAGTGAGATGATAGGAATGGACTTAAAGTAGGTCAAAGCTCAAAAGGAAGAAAAAAGTTCCTCAAAAAAGATAAAAAAAACACTAACATCATTGCTAGTCAATTCTAGTAAGGAGAAATAAAGAAATTGACTAATTGGTGAACATTACCAGTAGCACTCCTAAAAGAAAGAAGAAACAAGGAAAACTACTAAAACCACTAAGCATGTATGAAAGACAAGTTTCAACACAAAAACATAAAACATGCTTAGACAAGGACATCAACTCAAACAACAAAAGTGCCAACAAAACACATAGGTTTAGTTAAAACATTGTAAGTACATCAAAAGTCCTAAAGACTGGTAAAACTCTATATGACATATAAATGCATAAAGCAAACTAGAGCAAACCCATAAAAGAGTAACACACAAAGATACAAGTAAGAAAGATATCTCAGTTAATTTCAAAGAAGTAACTACACAACAGAAGGATAAGAAGGTGAATGAAAGGTAAAGATGGACAGAAGTCACCAAGAGACAAATAGAGAATTAACACATAACATGTTAGGTGCAAGAATTGAATACCTAGTATAACAAATGAGAAACATTCTAAATGACATGGCATAAGAATGATAGGATAGTAGAAATATAATCATACTACAATGACACTACATAATGATAATATATGATGTGATGCACATGAAAACATCCACAGAAGAAGTAAACAGTAAGCAATGAAGAAAGCTAGTAATATGTCAAATAGTAGAGGTATGCATGAACAGAAAATAAGACATATGTAGACAAAAAACAAAAATTAATTCATATACATAAAGACTACAAACAAAGAGAGAAATAAAAATAAGAAACTCAACCCCAATAGATCATCCAAAAATAGTGATCAGATTACATCACTTATGAGAGGCAAGAAAACTTAGAGATAGTCTCTGAGACATGTAGGTAAGATGTGTATATGAAACTCATGATTTTCTTTTGTTTATAGTTTTTATAAAATTTGGATAAGTCATCCATATAAGCAAGACAAGGAAAATATTTTGAAGTGGATTTATTTTTCTCCACATTATGCCTTAGGTGCATAATGCAACCTTCTTGAAAATTTTTAGATGAGCCACAATAGCTACATCCAGACAAAGAAGGTGGGCTGAACGAGTTGAAGTACTCCGAGATGAATTCCTTACATATATAGGACACTACCTAACAAAGTGGCTTGTAGTTCTACAAAGATAATAGTCGTGACAAGTAGTGATAGCAGTAGGTAAAGGCAACAGACTATTAATAGAGTGGCGGGAAGTGTGAGCATTAGGTGAATAGTTTACCTTTATAGAGGAACCTAGTTGGAACGTGACAATCGACTTACCTTTAGAGGCGACAACAACTGACTTCAACTTAGAATCTTGATCAGTAGACTTGACAAACTCAAGAATAATATAAGTTACTATAAGCCCTTTGATTATACCTGATACCGCATTTATCACACAATAGCTATGTGCTACTAATAATTTCACTTAATTTTTGGGAATAATAAATCATTTTTATAGCAAAGAAACATTGAGCCAGTTCTTTTTCGCTCACGCATAGTTTATTTTTTTTTTACTATCAATAATTAATGTGCATACTTTATCCTTCACATGGCATCTTGTGCGGAAAATATGATCATGGTGCTTGTTATCTTCTTCATCATTAGGCGGTATATTCAGGACTCTCCTTATGACAAGTGAATCTCTATGCATAGGTTCCTCCACTTCAAAATTAGAACCATCCTTCACTAGTTGTATCTTTTTGTCACATGAACTAGCACTTATGATTTTTCCATTTGTCTGTACAACCATGATCTTTTTGTCCTGTTTACAACTTGCTCTCTCTTCCAATATGGAATCTAATTCTTCTTCCTCGAACTCATGTTTTCTATGTCTTCTTTTATGTAATTTAGAACCGAAAGAGGATTCTAAATCATCCAACCTTGCATTTAGCTTCTTAAATTTTTCATTAAAAGTCTTGAAGAGGACTTTTAAGTGGACCTCTTATGCTCTACTTCCTTTCTTACTTATGTTTTCAAACTGTAGAAAAAATGAGATAACTCACCCACTCTCTCACGTGTTTTCTCTCAAATCAGATTGTTATCACTCTTTTTTTTCACTATTTTGACCTCTCTTTTTTTACTATTTTGACCTCTTTTTTATCACTATTTTGGTCTCTCTCTTTTTCACTATTTTTGTCTTTTTTTACCACTCAAAGCTCACGCCAACCTCTTTGTGTTCTAACAACATCAAAGAATCCAATTAATATCAAGAAGTAACCATTTTATTGGTGACAATCTCAAAATTTAGAATTCTAAAAACTTAATAGCAGAGTATGACATAAGGAAAGTCCAAAGAGGACTCTAAAGAAAGACTCTTGACCCAAAGAGGACTCTAAAGAAAGACTCTTGACTAAATATTATTCCCTTTTTTTTAAATCAATCTTGGGCAGTAAGAACAAAATAAAAGAAAACCAAAAATCAACAAGAACAAGAAAACAAGAAAACAAGAATTAGATTCTTACACAATCTACTACTTCTACTTCTATGAATAGAAAATTCACAAAAATATTTGCAACCCTAATAAACAAGAACTAAAAACAACACAAAAAGTTGTGACAAATCTTTATCTCCTAGGTTAATAGTGTAAATGGTGGAATTTGGACTCAAATATTGAAAGAACAGCAGCAAAGCCCAATTTTTTGTAGTAATCGAAATGATCTTTCATTTGATATATTATAATAGTCATTTAGTTATCCGAGTCAAAAGTTATGGCTGTTTAAAGTTACAACTTCATTTTATCATTTTTTTTAAAAACAAAGATAGGTTGAAACAAAAATAAAGAATGAAGAAAAATATATGAAGAATTCAAAGAAATCTACGAAATAAAATCCAAATACGAAAACAACGACAACGAAATTGAAAGAAAACATAAGACTCAAAAATGACAAAATTTCTCTTTTTTTTTGTGATTTGTGACTCAAGAACACAGAAAAAAAATCAAGAATAAAGAAAACAATCAAAGGACGAATTTTGTTTTTGAAATATAAAATTCAAAACAAAGATAGATGAAAATAGATAACCATTTTTCAACAACCAAGGCTCTAGTACCAAATGATGCAGACCCTTTAGGCAAACAACTTAGGAACCCATAAATTCAAAGGAATAGAAACAATTGATTTGCTAACAATGTATTGAAGATGATCAGATTAGAACCCTAAGGAAACAGAATCCTAAAAACCCAAACCTTAAGACGCCACAAAGGATGATCACTCACTTTGATAAGTTGAATTAAAGTATTCAATCAAGAACACAAGAAGGCAAAGCAAGAAGCTTTCTAAAAATTTCTTTTCATTAATTAATATTCGTTCTTGCCTCCAAATTACATAACTCTTCTTCTTTATAAGCATGAAACCCTAAAAGAAAAAACCATAGATGAGATGGGCCTAATAGGCCTATTTAGTTATTGATTAGGCTTAATCTAACCTTAAAAATAAAAGACTAAAAGACTTAAAATAAAAAGGCCACAATTAACTAAAATAAAAATTCTTAAACGTAAAAGACCCACAATTAACTAAAATAAAAATTCTTAAACGTAAAAGACCCACAATTAAATAAAAGACTAAAAGACTTCAAATGAAAAGTCCACAGTCCACTAAAATAAAATTTGCTAAACATAAAAGGCCCATAATTAATTAAAACAATAATATTACTTCCTAAGTTAATCCTTGCATCCAATTCAATATTCCAAATCTATCCCTTGTGTAGGATCTTAAGAATCTTTAAAATATATATAAACATAAACTTGGTTGGCACCTCAATTCACTAAACAATAAACATTTTACAACATTAATAGACAGTAAAACCACTATTAACTCTATTAGTGAGGACCTCCGTCCAAACTGCCTACTACAGCTCTTCTATTCCTACTTCCAAAACTATTTGGTTCAACACTTGAACCTAAATGTCCTCCACAACCAGCACCACCCAAGATCAGTAACAGTAAGTGTATCAAGTCACAATGTCATGGGACACACAGTCCACTACTAATATCAAATCGTGTATAGGAGACACACAGTCAAACTACGTACTTACACATGTTATGATTTGATTAATAAACCTACAAAAATGACACACTCTCAAATATAAGCTCTCTAAAATAATTTTAAAATCAGATATAAATCTTAGTTTGTATTTTGGCAGAATTTTAGCTTTTAAACAAGGGGTAAAAAAAGAAAAATGAGTGGAGTATTTATAGGGCTCAATTTTCCATCTCATTGGCCACCTTACCAACCACCTTGCCAAGTGTGGTAGTGAGCTTAGTAGTGAGGTACTAAAAAGTTTCATTGTTTGCTTCCAAAAGTGTCAAGTACTATCTAAAAATACTAACACCCGAAACACGCCAAAACCCATAAGTAAAAACGTTAGCTTTTTTGTATGCTCTCTCGCTAAAAACCAACACTCTACCTAGGATGTACACTATGAAAATTAACCATATGGTATGTGTAAACATGCTTGCATACAATGTACTTAAATATATGCATGTATGAATTATTGATCCACAGTAACCAAACTTACACATCAGAAGATATAAACACTAAGTAAAAAAAACACCATGTTTTTGTGCATGGGAAGCCAACACACAGACAAAAGTACAATGGGACTTACAAAAATATTTTGAGAGAGAAAGTGCAAAATAATTAGAAGAATAGAATGTGTAGTTGTTTAAAATAAGAAGTATTAGGTTGTTTAAATAGTGGAGATGAAACCTAATGCTTGGTTAAAGAGAAATTATCATTCTATCCATTAAACAATCCATAGAGCAATAATTAATAGGGACAAAATGGTAAAAGAACACTTTGGCTCAAGTGAAAAAATAGGTTTTAATTTGTAACCCTAGTTGCTCAATCGATCCAGTTGAGGCTTGATCGATCAAAGCAATATGATTTATCGATCGAAATCCTTTTCGATCAATGTAGAAATGATTAAAAATAACCCAAGACTAGGTAGATTGAATACAATTGATCCTTGGTTACCTAGCCTCTTGATCAATCAATCTACCCCAATTTGAAAATCAACCCAAAAAGACATAGATCGTACAAGATGGATCTACCACTCCGATCAATTGACATTCCATTGGATCAATCAACCAATATATCCCAAAGTTTCCTATGTGTATGAATTCTAATGTATTTAGGTAAGGATTTTATACCTAAAACACATTAACATGAAGCTTGGAAGTTTCTTTGGCTTAAGTAGCAGACATGAAAATTTTCCTAGAAAGTAGTTTACACTTAAACATTTGGTACACGAATACCGCTAACACTTATAGTTCTTACAATCTTACCCTCTGGTATATTCATGTGACAAAACCTCTCTCTCACTACATGACACTCATATAAAAAATAAATTTACATAGTGGTATTTTCCTATAATCAGGTGAAACTATCTTCGCTTGAATCTTGACAGCTCATATGTATACTGAAAAAACAAAACAATAAATAGGCACACAATTTGTCTCAAAGGACTCATTGTTCATTAGGTCAGTGTACATAGTAGTAGTAAAGTGAAGAAACAAACATAAGTAGTGAGTAATAACAAATAGAACACTTAATCAATTTGTTCTCCCCCATGTGTAATAATTCTCACCTTATTAACTACTCTCACTTTTTGTCATACGTAAAGATAATTTAACTTGTAATCCTAAATTCAATAAGAGTGGAATGTGATATATGCAATGAATTAACTCTCCTTAAGTTCTATAACTCTCCAAAATAAATCAGAATAAAATAAAAATTGAAATATTTTTTTTCCTTTTTAATTGAGGGTAGTAGACTTATTTAAACATGGCTAGAACAAAATACTCAATTGAGAAATTAATCTTGTTCAAATTTTGACTATCCATTGAAAGCGTAGGTATATGAAAAGACACATAGACATACTAACACACACAATGACATATTACCAATCACCCAAAATAAGATAGATGTTTGAACTTAAAAGTATGTCAATGAATTCATTTATAGTTAGGCATGAAAGATCTAAAGAAAGAAGTATCACTTTTCATTTAAAAACTACAATTGAATCCTTAATTTCACAAAATAAAGCATATCTACCAAGAAAGAAATTAATATTTGTATTCTTCCCTCTTTTATATACATAGAGATTGGTTATTTATTTATATTATTTTATATGAATAACTTTTGACTCTTTCTTTTTTGTGCATACAATAGATTTTTTTTCTTTTCCCCTTTTTTATTGAGAAAACATGCACAAGTGAGAAACCTAGCATAATGACTTTCATACTAGTTGTGAGATAGCTATCTTCGCTCACTATGGTAGCTGCATATATCACAGTAGGTAGCCCTTTACAAAACTAAGTGTATCTCTACAATAAAATTTCAAAAAGTAAACAAAACAGAGCTCAAAGACAACTTTATAGTCAAGGTTGATTCAAGCCTTCAAATATTACAAAAGCAATCATAAAACTCAAGCATGGTATATATATACGAGTTAAGTGAGTATGTGAGTAAGTTCTTGTCAATATCGATCAATAGGTATGAAAAAGTATATAAATGTACAAATCAAAGTACTCATTTATTCAATGAAAAGTCAATTTAAACAAGACAAGTTTAGAAGTGAAAGTGGTATGTAAAGTTCTTTTCATTGTTAAGAAAAATCTACCCGCCCCCCTCCCCCCCTTATTTTTTTATTAAAACTAAATAAACATCAATAAAAATAAAAAAGAAACACTCAAAACAGCTA